>JAQGDQ010001065.1:20000-54399 GCA_030141605.1 Tubiluchus corallicola
ACTTACCTAAGTCACATTTGAACTTTCCTGTGTCTACATTTGACTTACCTAAGTCACATATGAACTTTCCTGTGTCTACATTTGACTTACCTAAGTCACATATGAACTTTCCTGTGTCTACATTTGACTTACCTAAGTCACACTTGAACTTTCCTGTGTCTACATTTGACTTACCTAAGTCACATATGAACTTTCCTGTGTCTACATTTGACTTACCTAAGTCACATATGAACTTTCCTGTGTCTACATTTGACTTACCTAAGTCACATATGAACTTTCCTATGTCTACATTTGACTTACCTAAGTCACATATGAACTTTCCTGTGTCTACATTTGACGTGTAAAACATACAATTGTGACTGGAGTGGTCAACTTTAAAGAAATCAATGTCATCGATCAAGCTTGACAAATTAGGCTTTATCGTAATTTTTTACAGGCTCACAAAGCCTAACAGAAGAAATTGCAGATAAGTTAAGATACCTACCGTATATTCCGTGTTTGCCTATAAACTGATTTTCGGCAGCGGTTGTTATGGTAGCTAATTCACTACCTGCCATTCTGCACGTCATCACAGCCTGCCACCACGTTAGTTCTGGGGTTGTGTGAAACCAGTAACAATTCCCATTGTAGTATTTTCCACCATTTCCGCAGCACGTTGAGTTTGAGTCAGCCTGATTGTGAATGAAAAACAAGTTTTGTTACAAAAATGACATACTGCTTAGTTGTCAACTCTCTTTACTGTTACTGTCAGCAAGCAGTTGGTCGCACCGACAGATGCTGTGAGTTGACTTACCGTTTCAGTGTGAATGCCTCGGCGACTTCTGGGTGGAATAGAGAAGTTGCCCTTATTAAGCTGAATGTGCCTATGAATTACGTGGTGACAAAACTCGCTAGTCTGAATATTAAAGGCAAATGGGTAAAGTGTATTGTTGTACAAATAAGCATAATTTTTTTTGTAAATTCACACCAAAAACAAATTACAGAAAAGCATGAAAAACATATTAAAGTGGAATTTCTCTGTTGCTATCTCCATACATTAAAAGCAAATGGGTAAAGTGTATTGTTTTATAAATAAGCATAATGCTTTTTGTAAATTCACACCAAAAACAAATTACAAAAAAGCATGAAAAACATATTAAAAGGGGAATTTCTCTATTGCTATCTCCATACATTAAAAGCAAATGGGTAAAGTGTATTGTTTTATAAATAAGCATAATGCTTTTTGTAAATTCACACCAAAAACAAATAACAGGAGAGCACGGAAAAACACATTTACAGGGGAATTTCTTTGTTGCTATCTCCATTAAGTTGTTCTTAATTTATTACGATTACTATATATCAAAACAAATAATCACTGGTATTAAAATTGTTACCTTGTTAGATGCCGTTTCAGTACCTGCACTTGAACCATGGAGAGTGACTATCACACACAACAGTAGTTTGCGTATCAGTGAAATCACGTTCATTGCTCACATAAAAACTATTTCACGATGAATTTCAAAATCAGTCTTGCGAAACTTTGTCGTACAAGTCTTTCAAATAATACAAATGTCCACAAAAGAAGCTGCAGTAAAATTAATTCATTAAATGCAATAATCGGATAAAGCAGAAACATTGAAATTATTGTTCGATCCTTATTTATATTGATGCAAAATAAACAAATAGATAATCATAATAAGAGATCTACTTTTAGACAATTATGTTTGGCGTACTGCTTGTTCATTAGAAATTTTAGAGTGAAAATATCCAAAAGGTTATGTCATTCGAACAAAAAGTTCACATTTAAGCAGCCAGAAGAGTTAGTTTAACTATGCTTTGCTTGCTATTGCCACTTTAGCACTGTTGATGCGGTTGCAGCATGAATTTGAACTTTGCAAATGTAACAATAACACGTTGCAAGATAATTAGCAAAATCAAAATGGATGACTGATAAAATTCATTACAATTTACAGCAAAAAGAAATATTTGTAGATTTAGAACTTTTTAAATCTTGTGGATGACTTCGCATAATTCTATATGATCTACACGCCAGGCAAAACACGTTTTTAAACTGATTGTTAGTTTTTCTATTGTGAAAATTTTGGAAGGCCATCTTTGAAGATTTCGCTTGATTGCAGGGAATTTGGTGTAGTTTAGTGTGTTTACCTTATTCGAAAGCGTTTGCCTTGTCTACAATAGTTGGTCCATGAGTAGGGAATTTAGTGCAGTATAGTCTATTTTCTTTATTCAAAAGTGTTTGCCTTGTCGACAATAGTTGGTCCATGAGTAGGGAATTTAGTGTAGTATAGTTTTTACATGTCAAATGTAGACCTGCGTTAACTCAAATATAGATTTAGGTAATTCAAATGTGTCTTGGTAACTCAAATGTAGACTTAGGTAGTTCAAATGTGTTAACAATGGTTTTCAAGAAATCTTAAGCGTTTTTGGTAAATCAAATGTAGACACATGTCAAGTCAAATGTGATATTGGTATCTCAAATGTGGATAGGTGGTAAGTTTAAAGATGCTAAATTTAATCTCCTTTAATCTTAATTTAATAATTGCTTTGAAAATAATAACTTTATAGGTCTACTAATAGTTCACTAATATTCTGCAAACTTTTCATACCATTGGAACTGTTAGAGAAAACAATACATTCTTAAAATAAACAATGTTTCTTGAGAGAAACTAATTCATTAATGCAGTGCTAATGCATTACTTAAAAAAACTAATTAGTGATTCACTGTTCATTGGGAAGAGTAAACAACACATTTTTCAAAGTTATGAAAGAGGTGGTGACTATCTTTGGTTTATCTTTTTGTAATTTGCACTTAAATGAGTTTATTACCTATTTATTCAAAGTAATACATCTACATTTGAGTTACCTAAGTCACATTTGAGTTACCAAAACTCATCCGAAATTCCTATGTCTACATTTGACTTATCCAAGTCACATTTGAGTTAGCAAAACACATTCGAAATTCCTATGTCTACATTTGACTTACCTAAGTCACATTTGAGTTACCAAAACACATTCGAATTACCTATGTCTACATTTGACTTGCCTAAGTCTTATTTGAACTTTCCTGTGTCTACATTTGACGTGTAAAACCTATATAGTCTATTTTAATTATTCAAAAGTGTTTGCCTTTTCGACAATAATTGGTCCATGAGTAGAGAATTTAGTGTAGTATAGTCTATTTTCTTTATTCGAAAGTGTTTGCTTTGTCGACAATAGTTAGTCCATGAGTAGAGAATCTAGTGTAGTATAGTGTTTTTTCTTTATTCATAAGTGTTTGCCTTGTCGACAATAGTTGGTCCATGAGTAGGGAATTTAGTGTAGTATAGTCTATTTTCTACATTTGAAAGTGTTTGCCTTGTCTACAATAGTTGGTCCATGAGTAGGGAATTTAGTGTAGTATAGTCTATTTTCTTTATTCAAAAGTGTTTGCCTTGTCGACAATAATTGGTCCATGAGTAGGGAATTTAGTGTAGTATAGTCTATTTTCTTTATTCGAAAGTGTTTGCCTTGTCTACAATAGTTGGTCCATGAGTAGGGAATTTAGTGTAGTATAGTCTATTTTCTTTATTCCAAAGTGTTTGCCTTGTCTACAATAGTTGGTCCATGAGTAGGGAATTTAGTGTAGTATAGTCTATTTTCTTTATTCCAAAGTGTTTGCCTTGTCGACAATAGTTGGTCCATGACTAGGGAATTTAGTGCAGTATAGTCTATTTTCTTTATTCGAAAGTGTTTGCTTTGTCGACAATAGTTGGTCCATGAGTAGGGAATTTAGTGCAGTATAGTCTATTTTTTTTATTTGAAAGTGTCTGCCTTGTCTACAATAGTTGGTCCATGAGTAGGGAATTTAGTGCAGTATAGTCTATTTTTTTTATTTGAAAGTGTCTGCCTTGTCTACAATAGTTGGTCCATGAGTAGGGAATTTAGTGCAGTATAGTCTATTTTTTTTATTTGAAAGTGTCTGCTTTGTCGACAATAGTTGGTCCATGAGTAGGGAATTTAGTGCAGTATAGTCTATTTTCTTTATTCGAAAGTGTTTGCCTTGTCTACAATAGTTGGTCCATGAGTAGGGAATTTAGTGTAGTATAGTCTATTTTCTTTATTCCAAAGTGTTTGCCTTGTCTACAATAGTTGGTCCATGAGTAGGGAATTTAGTGTAGTATAGTCTATTTTCTTTATTCCAAAGTGTTTGCCTTGTCGACAATAGTTGGTCCATGACTAGGGAATTTAGTGCAGTATAGTCTATTTTCTTTATTCGAAAGTGTTTGCTTTGTCGACAATAGTTGGTCCATGAGTAGGGAATTTAGTGCAAACAAGAAAGTGTTTGCCTTGTCTACAATAGTTGGTCCATGAGAAAAAGTATAGTCTATTTTCTTTATTCCAAAGTGTTTGCCTTGTCGACAATAGTTGGTCCATGAGTAGGGAATTTAGTGCAGTATAGTCTATTTTTTTTATTCGAAAGTGTCTGCCTTGTCTACAATAGTTGGTCCATGAGTAGGGAATTTAGTGCAGTATAGTCTATTTTTTTTATTTGAAAGTGTCTGCCTTGTCTACAATAGTTGGTCCATGAGTAGGGAATTTAGTGCAGTATAGTCTATTTTTTTTATTTGAAAGTGTCTGCCTTGTCTACAATAGTTGGTCCATGAGTAGGGAATTTAGTGCAGTATAGTCTATTTTTTTTATTTGAAAGTGTCTGCTTTGTCGACAATAGTTGGTCCATGAGTAGGGAATTTAGTGCAGTATAGTCTATTTTTTTTATTTGAAAGTGTCTGCCTTGTCTACAATAGTTGGTCCATGAGTAGGGAATTTAGTGTAGTATAGTCTATTTTCTTTATTCGGAAGTGTTTGCCTTGTCGACAATAGTTGGTCCATGAGTAGGGAATTTAGTGCAGTATAGTCTATTTTTTTTATTCGAAAGTGTCTGCCTTGTCTACAATAGTTGATCCATGAGTAGGGAATTTAGTGTAGTATAGTCTATTTTCTTTATTCGAAAGTGTTTGCTTTGTCGACAATAGTTGGTCCATGAGTAGAGAATTTAGTGTAGTATAGTCTATTTTTTTTATTTGAAAGTGTTTGCCTTGTCTACAATAGTTGGTCCATGAGTAGGGAATTTAGTGTAGTATAGTCTATTTTCTTTATTCATAAGTGTTTGCCTTGTCTACAATAGTTGGTCCATGAGTAGGGAATTTAGTGCAGTATAGTGTATTTTCTTTATTCGAAAGTGTTTGCCTTGTCGACAATAGTTAGTCCATGAGTAGGGAATTTAGTGTAGTATAGTCTATTTTCTTTATTCTAAAGTGTTTGCTTTGTCGACAATAGTTAGTCCATGAGTAGAGAATTTAGTGTAGTATAGTCCATTTTCTTTATTCGAAAGTGTTTGCCTTGTCGACAATAGTTAGTCCATGAGTAGGGAATTTAGTGTAGTATAGTCTATTTTCTTTATTCGAAAGTGTTTGCTTTGTCGACAATAGTTAGTCCATGAGTAGAGAATTTAGTGTAGTATAGTGTTTTTTCTTTATTCATAAGTGTTTGCCTTGTCGACAATAGTTGGTCCATGAGTAGGGAATTTCGTGTAGTATTGTGTATTTTCTTCATTTTGCCTTTTTAAAACTTTGACGATGATAATCCAAGAATTAAACATAAGCATTCAGTGTTAGGTCATAAAGAAAACATGAACTCTTCAAGGCAAATGTGTCAGGTGCAAGCTAAACTATATGTGAAATGATGAATTCTAGACAATAAAAGATAAATCATGAACATATATAAGAACATATAAATGAGCACATATATGAACATATATATGTACATAAAATGATTAGCATTTAACAAGTATATAGCTCTTAAACATTCGGTAATTTCCTACATGGATATCTAGTCCAATCTGCGTTATTATATGATCATAAACTCGATGCTGAGTGCCCGTTGAACAAAAAGTTAAAAACTAGGCAGTAGGAGATTTACAAATAAATTCAAACGTTTTCGAACAGACGTGGTCATTCCATGTGCTAAATTGGTGGAAATTAATTTGTAAACAGTGTTCATTCCCGTTTTGGTTGTTTGGTTCATTTGTAAGATGGCTTCTGTTCCATTTCGTGTACAAGATGGCCTGGCCATTAGAAAACCAGACCCATCTGCCTTGTTTATGTTGATCTGTCCCACCAATCCAGAATGTACATCTCGCACCGTTATCTACAGAAAGAATAATAATTAAGAAGACTATCAGTATACAGCGAAACAATTTTGTTTTAGGTGATTAATTGAGAACATAATAAAATTTCCAGACTGTTTCAACAAATTGATGTCAGTCAACGGTGATGTGAAGTGGCTTATATGGACACGAGTTATCGGTGGGTCCTATGAGTACGTAAAAGCCTTTTAATGAGTTGTAACTACCATATCAATAATAAGAGAGGAGCCATTCGGAATGAAAAAGAGAGATGGGTAGCACTAGAATACTGGCCTTGATCGAGTGCTAAGAGTAGCTTTTCTTTCACAATTGAAAGGCTTTGTCTGATAAGTATTGTGACTGACGAATTGACCCACTTCAAAAAAATCAATGTCGTGAAATAAGTTTGATAAATAATGTTCATCTGAGTCGTAATTTTTACAGGCTCATAAAGCATAACAGAAGAAATTGCAGATAAGTTAAAATACCTACCGTGTCTTGCATGTTTGGTTATAAACTGATTTTCGGCATCTGTTGTTATGGTAGCTAATTCACTACCTGCCATTCTGCACGTCATCACAGCTTGCCACCACGTTACTTTTGCGGTTGTGTGAAACCAGTAACAATTCCCATTGTAGTATTTTCCACCATTTCTGCAGCACGTTGAGTTTGAGTCAGCCTGATTATGGACGGAAAACAAGTTTTGTTACATAAATGACATACTACTTAGTTGTCAACTCTCTTTACTGTTACTGTCAGCAAGCAGTTGGTCGCTCCGACAGATGCTGTGAGTTGACTTACCGTTTCAGTGTGAATGCCTCGGCGACTTCTGGGTGGAATAGTGAAGTTGCCCTTATTAAGCTGAATGCGCCTATGAGTTACGTGGTGACAAAACTCGCTAGTCTGAATATTAAAGGCAAATGGGTAAAGTGTATTGTTTTATAAATAAGCATAATGCTTTTTGTAAATTCACACCAAAAACAAATAACAGGAAAGCATGAAAAACCATATTTACAGTGGAATTTCTCTGTTGCTATCTCCATTAAGTTGTTCTTAATTTATTACCAATACTAAATATTAAAACAAATAATCACTGGTATTAAAATTGTTACCTTGTTAGATCTCGTTTCAGTTACTGCACTTGAACCATGGAGAGTAACTATCACACACAACAGTAGTTTGCCTATCAGTGAAATCACGTTCATTGCTCACATAAACACTATTTCACGATGAATTTCAAAATCAGTCTTACAAAACTTTGTCGTACAAGTCTTGCAAAGAATGCAAATGTCCACAAAACAGGCTGCAGTGAAATATGCCAATTATACACAGACATCTTACAAAATGGAAACATTAAAATTAGTGTGCAACCTAATTTATGATGGTCAAAACTAAACAAATTTATATTTGTAATACGTAATGAGCGATCCACTTCTAGACAAATTACGGTGCCACTTACTCAAACTAAAATTTTGAAAGTAAAAACTCAAAAAGTTATGGCATTTGAACAAAGAAGCTTACATTTAAACAGTCAGAAGATTCTGAAAGTAAAGAGCCAAAAAGTTATGCCAATTGAACAAAGAAGCTTACATTTAAACAGTCAGAAGATTCTGAAAGTAAAGAGTCAAAAAGTTATGCCATTTGAACAAAGAAGCTTACATTTAAACAGTCAGAAGATTCTGAAAGTAAAGACCCAAAAAGTTATGCCATTTGAACAAAGAAGCTTACATTTAAACAATCAGAAGATTCTGAAAGTAAAGACCCAAAAAGTTATGCCATTTGAACAAAGAAGCTTGCATTTAAACAGTCAGAAGATTCTGAAAGTAAAGACCCAAAAAGTTATGCCATTTGAACAAAGAAGCTTACATTTAAACAGTCAGAAGATTCTGAAAGTAAAGACCCAAAAAGTTGTGCCATTTGAACAAAGAAGCTTGCATTTAAACAGTCAGAAGATTCTGAAAGTAAAGACCCAAAAAGTTATGCCATTTGAACAAAGAAGCTTACATTTAAACAGTCAGAAGATTCTGAAAGTAAAGACCCAAAAAGTTATGCCATTTGAACAAAGAAGCTTACATTTAAACAGTCAGAAGATTCTGAAAGTAAAAACCCAAAAAGTTATGCCATTTGAACAAAGAAACTTACATTTAAACAGTCAGAAGATTCTGAAAGTAAAGAGCCAAAAAGTTCTGCCATTTGAACAAAGAAACTTACATTTAGGCGGTCAGAACATTCTGAAAGTAAAGACCCAAAAAGTTGTGCCAAAGAAACTTACATTTAAACAGTCAGAAGGGTTAGTTTAACGATGCTTTTGCCTGTTATTTCCACTTTTGCACACGCTTTTTGACACAGTCACACTGCAGTGTGGAAAATATACTTTGCAAATCAATAATGACTCATCAATAACTAGCTAATGAATGGCGTTAAAATTAACACGTAGTGATACTCATTAATATCTGTTGCAAAAAGTAGTAATTAGAACTTTACAGTGCTCGAAAACTCCCTAACGAGTGCACATAATTCTAAATTGTCTACAAGTGATTGTTAGGTCTTCCATTATGAAGATATGGAAACCTTTATTTAAAGTTTTCTATTGATATTCAAAAGTTTTTACATTGTTGAGAGTAGTGGGTGCATCGCTTGAGTATCAAGCTGCTATGTGCATTTGGCTTCACTTTAGAGTCAAAACAGATTAACTTTGCATATGGAAGGTCTAGCTAAGACCTGTAAACTATGTATTTTCTTTCAACAGGTTAAGTAATAGGCAACAAGGCCAGTCAAGACAAATTTTTGTCCACATGTGACTGCTGTGATGATGCTGGCCTACACCTCTCCGGAGTACCATTTAGCTGTGTATAAAAAACTTTGATACAATTCAATTAAAGCTGCTGGTTGATTCTAACAAAAGCCTCACCTCATATGAAACAACTGTTGTGCTTACAATAAATAGTGATGATCAGTACAATTATAAGTATGGTATTACAAGTTAAACAGGTTGCGGTTACAGACATTTATAACAGGGAAAATTGCTGACATGCGTGTTTTGAATGCTTTATTCTCTGTGTTTCTGTAGCCAGAGTCCAAAACATGCTACTGAAGTTTGTTGTTTTTATAGTATATATATTTAATTACATATATACTTTATATATATACATAAAGTATATATATATATACGTATATATATTTATATTATAAAAGTAACAAACTTAAGGAGTTTACAAAAAGAATATATATATATATATTCTGACACCACTGAACTGCTGGAGGCATCTTGCCACCCGGGGGTGATTCGGGCCTGCAGGTACGGAAGCGGAGTAGCCTAATAATGATTTCTACTTAACCACAGTTAAACAAAGCTGAATACATATATTATATTGTATATATTATAATTTTATATATATATATAAAATTATATATACATATATATAAAATTATATATATATATATATATATATATATGTATATATATATATATATATAAAATTATAATATATACAATATAATATATGTATTCAGCTTTGTTTAACTGTGGTTATATATATATTTGTTTGAAAATTTTGTCGTCGTCATTGTTGTTTATATATATATATATATATATATATAATATAACTATATATATATATGCATATATAGTTTTGTGGCAATAACAAGCAAAAACAACTTTAAACCAACTCTTCTGACTGTTTAAATGTATTATATTATATATGTATGTATATATATATTAAAACAGTCAGAAGAGTTGGTTTAAAGTTGTTTTTGCTTGTTATTGCCACAAAACTATATATACATATATATATAGTTATATTGCTATATATATATATATATATATATATATCAACTATTATAGTTGCTATATATATATATCAGCAACAACGATGACGACAAAATTTTCAAACAAATATATATATATATATATATATATATATATGTATGTATGCTGCCCCTGCCCTGCACCCATTTATATATACATATAAAAATATACAAAAATTAATAGTTAAAGAACAATATAAAATTTAAAGACTAACCATAAAGACTAGCCTTCTATTATTACGGACAGATTGGATTGCATGTTGTTGATCACTTCAAATGGATAACCTAAAATTTATATCACATATTCATTAATCAAATTCAAAATTATGTTCACGTAACCGAAGTTGTAATCAACTCTTTTCCACGAAACTAATAATTAGCTTTGTCATTCGTTAATGGCTTGTCACCGTCGTTGCCGTCAAAGAGAGTGCCTCTTTTATGAAGTTGCCCCTCCTTTTAAATATAGTTCTGGCACCAATTATCTGTTTCTCAGTTATTGTAATTTACTTTTTGCTGCTTTCTGTCTTATTTGATAAAGCGTTTTAATGCTTAATAACCGAGTGTCATGCTTTTTCATTTTTGCCGTAATGTTATTTTCAAGAAGCATTCTCACGCAGTCGCATTATACTGTCTCCAATTAATTATTATGCTACTTTAATACACCTCTATGTAAATTAAACATCCGCTGTGGTCGTTTCTTCTCTTTTTCTTCTTCCTATCCCTAATCTTACTGTTTTTTCCCATTCCATCATGTCTACTAACCCTAACCATTCTTTCATTAACTCGTTCTCTCCTCCCTTCCTTCTTCCTCCCCGTAATCTTACTATTTTTTCCATTCCATCATGTCTACAAACCCTAACCATACTTTCGTTCACTCGTCCTCCCCTCCCTTCCTTCTTCCCATCCCTAATCTTACTATTTTTCCATTCCATCATGTCTACTAACCCTAACCATTCTTTCATTCACTCATACTCAGCTCCCTTCCTTCTTCCTATCCCTTATCTTACTATTTTTTTCCCATTCCATCATGTCTACTAACTCTAACCATTCTTTCATTCACTCATCCTCCCCTCCCTTCCTTCTTCCTATCCCTAATCTTACTATTTTTCCATTCCATCATGTCTACTAACTCTAACCATTCTTTCATTCACTCATTTGTGCCACCTTAACAAGCCAAGCTTTCAAGGTGTCATACAGAAACTCTTTTATTTGGTTAATTTGACTTCATCAACGTTTTTTTTACCTATACTGTTCCTTTTTGTTTCAATAATATTGTATGTTGATGTATTGTATATGTATTGCTGGAGTGAAATAAATTGAATGATTGATTGATTAAATTTCCATGACATATATAATGTAGGTGTACATGTAATGGAAGAAAAGAAAAAATGTCTTTGTGCTTTGTGTGTTGCATTGTTGCTCATTTATAATCTACTGTCGTGCATTTGTAAATGTAGCGGTTCCAAAAGCTATAGTGTTCCAAAAACTTGGTGTGGAGGTATTACAAAGGCCAGTTAACATATTATATGTGTGCTTGCATAGCAAAATCGTTCATAAATCGGCAACTAAGGCTTTCTAGTTATTCACACATGCCGAATCCTTATTCCATGAGAATCATTTCGATACCAAGCTCATCGCTCTATGTTATTTCTAAGCTGAGATAATCCACTTTGAAGTTGAGGTGCAGGCTGCACACTGAAAAACATAATCTTGAGAAAATATCTGTTAAAGTTAGCCATTGTTTTTGTCGCGTTTCTACAAAACACTTAGCAACCGTACGTAAGTCTGGTTGCTATGGACTTTGCAAGAGCACATTGAAGTTTTGCTTAGATCCAGTAAATGGCTCTTTCTGACGAAGGTCTAAGCTTGACAACTGAAAAAACCCGAAGCAAAATGACAGCTGCCTGGAACTACCATCTGAGTTTAAAAATACAAGTTTTTTTACAATTGCAGTACTAGCTTCTAGGCAGAAAGTCATAAGTCATTTATTTCACCTTACACATTTACAATGGTTACATATACAATATCTAGTGAAAGGACCTACAATGAACATAATACAAATAAGAAATACTGCACAGGAAAAGCCTCAAACACTGTTCACTTATACACGAAGGTAAATGTGTTGCGGGCAATCAAAAAGCAGGGCTTGCTAGATTGTCCCACAAAGTGGGTAAGGAGTTATAAAATTAAACTTTTAGTATTTTTTGAACACTTTCTTGATAATTTGATGATATAATATAAAAGTCCAATTTATTTAGCGTTCATTTTTACAAAATACGAAAAATTGACGTTTGACCAAATTTTTGGGTCATTCATCATTCTACTTTGAAGCATCATGACGCTGTTATAACTATATGCCGACTGGTTTTATAATTCCTGGCAAGTTTCTTCAAGATTCTAAAAAATAATCGACGAATCAGCGGCCGGAAACAGTGAGAAGGACAAATCCAGCTGCTTCAAAGCACTCGCGACGAGTCGTAAAGAAAGTATCGAAATCTTGTTGTTCAATATTTGCTCTCACTTAGCCGTCGCAGCTCACAAAGAGGAAGTCCATCCCTGCTTAGTTCAAGCCACAAGTTAAAGGAAATCGTTTGAAGCTTTTACATATAAATTAAGAATTACTGCCTTAATTGGCCGTCTAACGTGGCGGCGAAAAATCGAATTAGACCGTTAATGGTTTAACGAGTAAATGCTCGTCCGCATTAAACAAGGCGCGGCCATGACAGGGGTTGCTAAGCAACGCCGTCTACGTCACGTTTAGCTCAAGAATTCTTAAAAAGATTACCAGGAACGGCTGCTTTGCTGCCGTCCATTGTTCTATTCGATTGTTCGTTGTAGATATTTTTCACATTGGTGCGTTCTAACTGGTGGTATTCCACAGGGGGCATGTATCGGCCCGCTGCTGTTAAGTGCAAGTATGGAAGCTCAGCCAAGCCAACTCCGCATGGCTCATTTGATGTACTTAGCGCACGAAATTGTGCTTATTGCCCAGACTTTGATGTCAATCGTCCATCCAAACATTACGATTCAATTTGCCGGCAAATCCCCCTTTTGTTGTTTATCATCAAGAGTTTGAGCCTGGCGTTAAACCCTAGCGGCTTAGAGTCGTCAAAGCCGGATGAGACGTGAGGCTGTTTGTACGTGTGTCTGTCCATATTCCTGTGGATATGTTTTAATATGAGATGCTCATTTAGTTTATTTTATTGTGGACTAAATAATCGTAACTGTGAAAAAGGCAGAGAGTTTATATATGTACTATATAATATAATATTGTCATAGTTGTATTTCAAATACTTTTAAATACATGTATTTTTAAAGCAAATTCCTTTTTCTTTCTTTTTCCTTTCATTTTCTTTTTCATTTTTTCGGTTTCTGTTTTTCTTTATATTTTCTCTTTTCTTTCCACTTTTTCTTTTCTTCTTTGTTTCTTCATTTCTCTTCTTTTCTCTTTCTTTCTTTTTGCTTTCTATCTTCTTTTTTCCTTCCTTCATTCGTTTTTCTTTCTTTCTTTCTTTCTTCTTTCCTTCCTTCCTTTCTTTTTTTGCTTGTTTGTTTTTTTCCTCCCTTCTTCTTTCTTTGTTCGTTTCTTTCCTCCCTTCCTTTTACTTTCGTTCTTTCGTTTCCTCTTTTTCTTTCTTTTCTTTCTTTTTACCCCTCTTCCTTCCTTTCTTCCTCCTTTTTTCTTTCTCTCCTTTTCCTTCTTTTTCTCTTTTCTCATTTTTTTCTTTTCTTTCTTTTTACCTTTCTTCTTCTCCCTTTTTTCGTTCTTTCTCTCTTTTCCTCCCCCTTTCTCTTTTCTCATTTCTTTCTTTTCTTTCTTTTTACCTTTCTTCTTTACTTTTTTTCGTTCCTTCTCTCTTTTCCTTCCCTTTTCTCTTTTCTCTTTTCTCTTTTCTCATTTTTTTCTTTTCTTTCTTTTTACTTTTCTTCTTTCCTTTTTTTCATTCCTCTCTCTTTTTCCCCTTTTTCTCTTTTCTCATTTTTTTCTTTCTTTTATCGCTTTTTTCTTACCTTCTCCTTTCTTCCCTTCTGCTTTTCTTAGTAACTTTTTATCACAGAACACTGGTCTTTGTTATACTGAAAACATCAAAATGCCGTTTATGCTGTTGAGTAGTTAGATCTGCCACTCAAACTCATAATAACTGCAACATTAACTATCCTCCGCTAAAGTATTGATTTTATCTTTGACTAACGTGTCAATTAAGATGATTTTTCGTGTCCACTGAAACCAATACTCACTCTAGCGTAACCGCCAGCAAAGTGCTTCTCAATTATTTATATTGTATTTGAAAGAGATCCATAAATTTGGTAGTAAACTTTGCCTGAGGTGACAGCTTTGCGAAATCTTTTCATAGCTGCCAAGCAGATGACACCATTGGTGGAATTCCCACGAGGACGGCACGCAATTGTGCCTCTGTTGTCAGGGCCTATTTCAGCCTAGGCGGGGCCCGGGGAAGTGGGGCGTGTGAGGCCCCATCGGGATCGCTACCGTGGTTGGCCCAGGAAATTTTTGAACTGCTAGAACGCCGAAGAAGCATTTTCGAAGAGAAAATATGGAGATATACAGTTGTTAAAGGAAAGAACAATTGAAAGAAAAACTGCTTTATTCTCAACACCAGTTCTTAATACTTGTCAATACTGGCAAACGGCGCGCGTGCGGCAAGAGAGAGAGAGAGAGGGCGAGAGAGAGAGAGATAGAGAGAGAGAGAGAGAGAGAGAGAGAGAGAGAGAGAGAGAGAGAGAGAGAGAGAGAGAGAGAGAGAGAGAGAGAGAGAGAGAGAGAGAGAGAGAGAGAGAGAGAGAGAGAGAGAGAGAGAGAGAGAGAGAGAGAGAAATAGATAGAGAGCGAGAGAGAGAGAGAAAGAAAGAAAGAGAGCGATAGAGAGAGAGAGAAGAGAGGGAGAGAGAGAGAGAGAGAGGGCGGGAGAGAGAGAGAGAGAGAGAGAGAGAGAGAGAGAGAGAGAGAGAGAGAGAGAGAGGAGGCAGTATGTTCGCATAAAGCAAAAAAGAATGTTACATTGGAGGGTGAGGCCCTGGGTAAGTATCTCCACCCCCCCCCTCGAAATAGGCCCTGCCTGTTGTAAGTCGACCCTGCCTGAACGAATTCGCCGCTTAAATCACTCCGCCAGTATTCGTCTCGTAATTATGTCGGGGAAAAGTATAATGACGAATTAACGTCGCAGGTTTACAGTCGATTGTTACGAATAAATGGGTTTCTTCATTTACCCGCACGGGGAATCATAACTGCAGTCATATATTCCCCGCCATAATCCAGAAAAATTACTTTGGGAGATGATAATAACCATGTAAGATTAGTCGACTCGATTACTCCGTGCAGATGTTGCTCGAGTCGATTGCTTTTTATAATTTATATGGCGCGTATAATGAGCTGTGGAGATTGCAGCGTATCATGGGCTATTACGCGCCACTGCGCATGCGCCGCGTGATTGTCAATTACACAGACGAGAGCGCTTCAGTTTCATTAGATCACAGTGTTGTTCAATTATTGCGGTTATATTATATAGTTACGGGTTATTATTATTATATAGGCAGGCTAAATGGCTGAGCAGAATACCCTTATAAGCGTCAGATATGGTTAGAAGCTTGCCGCGTGTAACAATAATAAAATCAAATAAAAAAGAAGAAAAAAGAAGAAAAAAATGGCGAAGTGGTGAGTGGACGATAGACGTTGAAAGGAGGCAGAGAAAAGAAAAGAAAACGAAAGTAAAAGAGGCTGTAAGAATAGCACAAAAACGTAGAAAAAGGAAGGGAAAGAAAAAAAAGCGTGGAAGAAGAAAGAAAAAGGCATTAGTAGAAGCAAGGTGAAAACAAAACAAGAAAAAAGTAAAATAGAAATGTGGCTGCAGAAAAGAAAAAATATTTTAGAAAATATATATATAAATATATAAATTACATTATATATAAATATATAAAAATATATATACTTTTTATCAGTAGGCCCCTATAGAAATTCAAGGAAGTTGGACTTTTCATCGGAGAAAATAGCATTTAATACCAAGTCAGTAATATTAGATTGCAAAATATTTTAATTTGTTTAGTGCACAGTAAGGTGACGCCAGAAGAGCTTTAAAGGAAAACATTCTGACCTATAAATTATTGAAAGGGAGCAAAAAGTTATTGTCTTTTTTCAAGAACCACTTACGTGAAAGAATTGTTGCCATGGAAACGTAATTTTGCGTTCGCGCGGTCAGTTCGTCGCTGTTGCATGCATTTCGCTGTTCGATGGGCACCAGCGCTATCTGGATAACGCACTGCACAAAGGAAGAGGCACTGTACCTCTTAGTTCAGGTGTTGTTCAGTTGTGACGTAGGGTACACGTTCGAGTGCTCATGCGTGAGCAAGTTACAAACTTTAAATTTAAGTTTTTAAACCTAAAATTTAGGGAGTTTTTGTGTATCACACTGAATGTTGTACAGTAGCATTGTACTTCAATTTTCACTTTCACACACATGTACAGGGCAAGTTCGTGGAATATTTTTGCTGTTTGAAAATTTTGCTAGTTTGTGATGTCATCAATAATGGGTTCGCCCGCCGTTAATTAAACGTTTAATCTATTACTCAATTATCAGAAAAGCTTTTGTAATATTAATTGTGTTAAAATGTACAATTTTGTCGGACTTGTAGTACTATATGGTAGTATAATGTGATAGTATAATGTACGAAAATGTGGTAGTGTATGAAAAATCATCCTGTCTTCCTTTAATTATAAATGTGGGCAAGGAAATAGGGGTGAGAGCTGATTCTGAATTAAAGTCTGAATTAATAAAATTTAATTTTACTACGATCTGTTGAAATCGTTATGATGTGACGTCATCAATTGTAGCTACCCGGCCGTTAGTTAAAATTTTCAACCTATTATTGAATTATCTGAAATACTTTGGCATCATTATAAGTGTTAAAATGTATACTCTTAACTGTACTTCAAAATTGGACGGGATCTGAAAAATCATCCTGTTTTCCTTTAAGTAATAAATGGCAAGGAAATGGGGGGGGGAGAGCTGATTCTGAATTAAAGTTTTCCCACAATTATTTAGCCTGTTAGCTTTTACAATCAGAGAATCATACAACACAATCATTAACAAGTCACGAAGAATTATATTATAATATCTATACTAGCAGGTACAATCACAGAATCAAATAACATGGTTATTATCAATACTAAAATACCACTATACTAAAACACAGAGGAACTTAGCCTGGCTAGCCCACAGGTCTAAATGTTCAAGGAAGACCTGTCTTACACAGCTTAAATACAGAAAACTAGAACACTATTAATGTAAATGGTCATTCAGAAGCAAATAACATATTATTATCAATACTAAAATACAGCGAAACAATTAGCCTGGCTAGCCCACAGGTCTAAATGTTCAAGGTAGACCTGTCTTACACAGCTTAAATACAGAAAACTAGAACACTATTAATGTAAATGGTCATACAGAAGCAAATAACATATTATTATCAATACTATAATACTAAAACACAGCGAAACAATTAGCCTGGCTAGCCCACAGGTCTAAATGTTCAAGGTAGATCTGTCTTACACAGCTTAAATACAGAAAACTAGAACACTATTAATGTAAATGGTCATACAGAAACAAATAACATATTATTATCTATACTAAAATACTAAAATACTAAAATACAGCGAAACAATTAGCCTGGCTAGCCCACAGGTCTAAATGTTCAAGGTAGACCTGTCTTACACAGCTTAAATACAGAAAACTAGAACACTATTAATGTAAATGGTCATTCAGAAGCAAATAACATATTATTATCAATACTAAAATACCACTATACTAAAACACAACGGAACAATTAGCCTGGCTAGGCCACAGGTCTAAATGTTCAAGGAAGACCTGTCTTACACAGTTTAAATACAGAAAACTAGAACACTATTAATGTAAATGGTCATTCAGAAGCAAATAACATATTATTATCAATACTAAAATACAGCGAAACAATTAGCCTGGCTAGCCCACAGGTCTAAATGTTCAAAGTACACCTGTCTTACACAGCTTAAATACAGAAAACTAGAACACTATTAATGTAAATGGTCATTCAGAAGCAAATAACATATTATTATCTATACTAAAATACTAAAATACTAAAATACAGCGAAACAATTAGCCTGGCTAGCCCACAGGTCTAAATGTTCAAGGTAGACCTGTCTTACACAGCTTAAATACAGAAAACTAGAACACTATTAATGTAAATGGTCATTCAGAAGCAAATAACATATTATTATCAATACTAAAATACTAAAACACAGCGAAACAATTAGCCTGGCTAACCTACAGGTCTAAATGTTCAAGGTAGACTTGTCTTACACAGCTTAAATACAGAAAACTAGAACACTATTAATGTAAATGGTCATTCAGAAGCAAATAACATATTATTATCTATACTAAAATACTAAAATACTAAAATACAGCGAAACAATTAGCCTGGCTAGCCCACAGGTCTAAATGTTCAAGGTAGACCTGTCTTACACAGCTTAAATACAGAAAACTAGAACACTATTAATGTAAATGGTCATTCAGAAGCAAATAACATATTATTATCAATACTAAAATACTAAAACACAGCGAAACAATTAGCCTGGCTAACCTACAGGTCTAAATGTTCAAGGTAGACTTGTCTTACACAGCTTAAATACAGAAAACTAGAACACTATTAATGTAAATGGTCATTCAGAAGCAAATAACATATTATTATCTATACTAAAATACTAAAATACTAAAATACAGCGAAACAATTAGCCTGGCTAGCCCACAGGTCTAAATGTTCAAGGTAGACCTGTCTTACACAGCTTAAATACAGAAAAC
Organism: Tubiluchus corallicola; assembly: GCA_030141605.1. Taxonomy (NCBI): domain Eukaryota; kingdom Metazoa; phylum Priapulida; class Priapulimorpha; order Priapulimorphida; family Tubiluchidae; genus Tubiluchus; species Tubiluchus corallicola. Next base: position 38,817 of record JAQGDQ010001065.1, read on the forward strand.
TAGAACACTATTAATGTAAATGGTCATTCAGAAGCAAATAACATATTATTATCAATACTAAAATACTAAAACACAGCGAAACAATTAGCCTGGCTAACCTACAGGTCTAAATGTTCAAGGTAGACTTGTCTTACACAGCTTAAATACAGAAAACTAGAACACTATTAATGTAAACGGTCATTCAGAAGCAAATAAGTACAGTAAGATTAGAGGGAAATTTAAGGTATTTCAATGTCATTCAGAAGCAAATACGTACAGTAAGATTAGAGGGAAATTTAAGGTATTTCAATGTTGTAACAAGCCTAAAAAAGGAGGGAATGAAAGAGAGATGAGCAAAAACAAAAACAATGTAATATTCACAAGTAAAGTTAATCAAACGCGAAGTAATTATGAGACGAACTTCGCGACAATAAACATTGGCCTTACACCAACACTCATGGAAACCCTTCGCTACGCTGTAATAGTTTACAACATTCTCAAGTGCAAAAACACCACGTGCGAGTCACATTGAGTGATGATGACGGGACGTAGAGTTGGCTAATGAGCAGTGAGGATACCAGGCGCTAGAAAGATGACCCTGCTGATGATACTGATGACAAGCATGTGTTGCCGTGGGTGATGCTGTTGCATAGTTTCGGTCAGATTCTGGAGCTTTGTAGATGAAATAGGCGGAAGTCGAGTCGGCGAGAGAGTAGTGTTTAGAGTAATGGTGGATTTTTCTAGAAGTAGAAAGTAGAATATTTCTCCAGAACTTTTTTGAAACTTTTGATTGAGATTTTTAACTCACTAAGGTTTGGCTATTCTAACGATTTGTCTTTTTGGTGTATTTCTGTTTTCATTTTTTATTCTTTTATTTATTCATTCTGTCATTTAAGCATTTATTTATCCACGTGAGGTATTCCTTAACGTATTTATTCATTCAAACACGTATTCATTATTCTTATTATTCATTCATTCATTCATTCATTCATTCATTCATTCATTCATTCATTCATTCATTCATTCTTTCTTTCATTCATACGTACGTACGTACGTACGTACGTTCGTTCGTTCGTTCGTTCGTTCGTTCGTTCGTTCGTTCGTTCGTTCGTTCGTTCGTTCATTCGTCCATTCGTTTATTCGTTCATTCGTTCATTCGTTCATTCGTTCATTCATTCATTCATTCTTTCTTTCATTCATTCATACATACAGACATACATACATACATACATACATACATACATACATACATACATGCATGCATGCATGCATGCATGCATGCATGCATACATACATACATACATACATACATACATACATACATACATACATACATACATACATACATACATACATACATACATACATACATACATACATACATACATACATACATACATACATACATACATACATACATTCATTCATTCATTCATTAATTAATTAATTCATTCATTCATTCATTCATTCATTCATTCATTCATTCATTCGTTCGTTCATTCATTCATTAATTCATTTCATGTTTCATGCCAATTTCCTGCTTTCATTCACGCTACTTAAAACTGCCATTAAATACTGCTTGAGAAAAACCCAATAATTTTAACCATTACAACCCACCTTAGTCATCCCAGTCTTAGACGACAGCAGCGCCTCCTGGGAGAGATTGGAGGAGATAAGTGCCACCAAACGGGAGGATCAGTGTAACGAAACCTGCACTTGCCAATTAATATTTAAGCAGCTGTGAGGAAGCCATGTAGATTCTCCTAAGAAGCCAAGTAGATTCTCCTGGGTTTTCTACAAACTGTCTGCGGTAATTGCTAGGCTACTGGTGAAGCCATTATTTAATGATTTACATAATTTGTTGATTAATAATTAAACAAGCGTTTCCTTTATCGGTCGCTTGAGATTTTTCTTCCATTTGCGAGCAAAGCCGCTGTGCAAACCGGAAGTGCTTTTGATGGGCTTCCGGCTGTCGCCCGTGCAACAATTGGAACAAGTTATTAGGCGCGCGAGTTTTTGTAGTTGGATAGGTACTGAAGGCTGCGTGAAGATGATATGTTTTAGAAAGTAAAACTGTTGCTTCAGTCGTATTCGAACCCGGGTCTTTTGTACTTCCCGCCGTCATGCTTATATATATATATATATATATATATATATATATATATATGTAATATATATGTAAAACATATGTAATATGAATATATATTCATTCATTCATTCATTCATTCATTCATTCATTCATTCATTCATTCATTCATTCATTCATTCATTCATTCATTCATTCGTTCGTTCATTCGTTCATTCCTTCGTTCGTTCGTTCGTTCGTTCGTTCGTTCGTTCGTTCGTTCATACGTAATATATATATATATATACATTATATGCTTGGTATTATATATACAATATATACACACACACACTCATATATATATATAACTATAAAGTTTGTAGTTTGTTTGTTATATGTATGACTAAAAACTTTATAGTTATATATATATACACACACACACACACACACACACACACACGCACGCACGCACGCACGCACGCACGCACGCACGCACGCACGCACGCACGCACGCACGCACGCACGCACGCACGCACGCACACACACACACACACACACACACACACACACACACACACACACACACACACACACACGCGTATATATATTAGTGACTCACGGCACAGACACACGATCGACTTTTTCGGTCAAAAAATCGTATCATGTTGTGCTCTTCCAATCTTGTTTGTCGACGAATTTGTGTCATTCAGCAAACTGGCATTTCAGTCAAGTCAGTTTTTATATGAATCGTCATTTGTAAAGTTTTTGCTGACTTTTCATTATATGAAGTACATAAGTGTCCGAGCGTGTGCGTGCATTTTTGACATATATTTTTATTTTTGATCAATATATTTTATATATTTTTGACTAAAATAGGGCAAAATCCCGAAAAATTCGTTGTTTTCTAAGCCATTTTATGCATATCTATTCCTCTACGGCGCATTTTAGTTACATACTCACGTTTCTAAAGAAATCGATGACAAATCTTGACTGGTACACCTGCGATTTTTGTCGTCTGACAAGAGTTGAAAGACAAAAGCTAGCAGCGTGTCAAAATGTTTAAATCGTCCACGCAACTTGTACATTGAGTAACCAATTGAGTAACAATACGTCGTGTTTCTTATCAAGAGTGAATTAGGTCTTCCACTAGCTTTTCAGTCATACTTTACTCCAGTTTCAAATCAACATGATCATTACACAAGATATTCAGTCGGAAACTATGTACTCCCCCTTCCAAAAACAAATATAATGAAACAGTCATCAAAATATAATGCTATTAAAATATTGTCATCAATTCCGCGTGAAATGAAAACTCTTAATCTTTATCAATTTAAAAAAGCATCAAAAAATTACCTACTACAACGGTATAATTAACTCGCAATTTTACTCATCCTGATCTTAAGTTACTAACAAAACTTATTTTGTTCTAATGTATGCCATAGCTCACAATTTTACTCATCCTGATCTTAAGTTACTAACAAAACTTATTTTGTTCTAATGTATACCATAACTGATGAAAATGTAATGTTAATTGTCAATTTTTCCACTTATCTGGAGGAGGACTCGAAAGCTAAATGCTCCTTCCTCCTCCTCACAGTAACTCGTTTAGTTTATATTTTTTTCAATGTAATATCAATTTGTATGTATGTTTGCAAATGAAGGTTTTACGCTACCAAGATGAGTTCACCCTAATCTGCACTGATGCGCGAACGTTCCACGTTGGTGTAATAACACATTGGGCTAGGCTGGCAACACGTTCTAACATTTCTGACACCCAATTATTTTATCGCATCATTTTGCCTGCTGTCAAACACCTGGGACGAAGGAGAATCGAATCATTTCCCATTCTCATGTGGCATCCAGCGCCTCCGGGGAATCTCTTACCACTTACCACCGATACCCTCCGTGTTAAATCAAAAAATGCGAAAATTTCCCTGACTAATTTTTCTAAGCTGTCTAAACGAGTTGCCATTAGCGATCAAAGCGCCGTCACACGTGGTGGCAGATTTTCTTAATTAGCAGGCGATACATGAACGGTGAGCGCCATCTGAAATCAAACACCACCTAGCGGCTGCACGTTTAATGGATGCAAGATTGGCCTTATTGTGCAGCGGAGGTTCAGTTACAGACATTGGTGTTTAGCTTCACTCCGTGTTTGTTTTATCAACCATTATCCAGGGAAATTAGACTTCATATGTACAGATATCACTTATCCTGTACAAAGCGTTCACTAAGGCAAACTGACAGCACCCCTTCCGTAATATAATAGACTGTCTCTCAATTAAGCAGTCATTAATTAACGACTTATGCTAGAAACTCAAATCACGTTGAAAACACCGGTTCTCGTCTGATCACGGAAGTTAAGCAACGTAGAGCCTAGATAGTACTTGGATGGGTGACCGCTTAGGAATACCAGATGCTGTAGGCTTGCGGGATGCCCACACTGTATCTCGACACTAGGCGGAGGAGCTGCACAAATCGTTCACTAAGGCAAACTGACAGCACCACTTCCGAAATGGATACAAAACACCAGTTTAACGTGTTGACCAAAAGTTTTTTTTATTGTTGTTAGAGCCTTTAACAGCTACAAAGACAGGAATGAGAACTGCAAGTAGCCTTAAGAACAGCGACGTCACAACAATAAATTCGTAAGAAATTCACTGTCATAATGCTCATCACAGTCAGATCAGAAAAATAGAGCAATGGTGGAGAGAACCAAAAGACGGGTAAAATGTCATACAACTACTACAGCTATAGCTCACGAAGGGCCAAAATGCTAATGCATTGAAGGATATTAGGTGCTTCAATTTTAAAAGACTGGCTACTGTAAAAGGTAAAAAGCCTACTACATAAACAAACAGGTGGCAGTACCGTGGCAGTAATTGAGAACTAAATTAAAACCAAAAAAGGGCCTATGCACCCACTACACCTTCCATAATATAATAGACTGCCTATTATGAGAAACAACTACATGTATTGCTGTAATAACTGTAATACTAGACTAGCTGACAGCACCCCTTCCATAATATAATAGACTGTCTCTCAACTAAGTACTCATTAATTAACGACTTATGCTAGAAACTCAAATCACGTTGAAAACACCGGTTCTCGTCTGATCACCGAAGTTAAGCAACGTACAGCCTGGTTAGAACTTGGATGGGTGACCGCCTAGCAATACCAGGTGCTGTGGGCTTGCGGGATGCTCACTCTGTATCTCGACACTAGGCGGAGGAGCTGCACAAAGCGTTCACTAAGGCAAACTGACAGCACCACTTCCGAAATGGATACAAAACACCAGTTTAATGTGTTGACCAAAAGTTTTTTTTATTGTTGTTAGAGCCTTTAACAGCTACAAAGACAGGAATGAGAACTGCAAGTAGCCTTAAGAACAGCGACGTCACAACAATAAATTCGTAAGAAATCCACAGTCATAATGCTCATCACAGTCAGAAAAATAGAGCAATGGTGGAGAGAACCAAAAGACGGGTAAAATGTCATACAACTACTACAGCTATAGCTCACGAAAGGCCAAAATGCTAATGTATTGAAGGATATTATGTGCTTCAATTCTAAAAGAGTGACTACTGTAAAAAGCTAAATGCCTACTAATAAACAAACAGGTGGCAGCACCGTGGCAGTAATTGAGAACTAAATTAAAACCAAAAAAGAGCCTATGCACCCACTACACCTTCCATAGTATAATAGACTGTCTATTATGAGAAACAACTACATGTATTGTTGTAACAACTGTAATACTACACTAGCTGACAGCACCCCTTCCATAATATAATAGACTGTCTCTCAACTAAGTACTCATTAATTAACGACTTATGCTAGAAACTCAAATCACGTTGAAAACACCGGTTCTCGTCTGATCACCGAAGTTAAGCAACGTACAGCCTGGTTAGAACTTGGATGGGTGACCGCCTAGCAATACCAGGTGCTGTGGGCTTGCGGGATGCTCACTCTGTATCTCGACACTAGGCGGAGGAGCTGCACAAAGCGTTCACTAAGGCAAACTGACAGCACCCCTTCTGAAATTGATACAAAACACCAGTTTAACGTGCTGACCAAAAGTTTTTTTTATTGTTGTTAGAGCCTTTAACAGTTACAAAGACAGGAATGAGAACTGCAAGTAGCCTTAAGAACAGCGACGTCACAACAATAAATTCGTAAGAAATTCACAGTCATAATGCTCATGACAGTCAGAAAAATAGAGCAATGGCCTAGTAAATAAACAAACAGGTGGCAGCACCGTGGCAGTAATTGAGAACTAAATTAAAACCAAAAAAGGGCCTATGCACCCACTACACCTTCCATAATATAATAGACTGTCTATTATGAGAAACAACTACATGTATTGCTGTAATAACTGTAATACTAGACTAGCTGACAGCACCCCTTCCATAATATAATAGACTGTCTCTCAATTGTACTCATTAATTAACGACTTATGCTAGAAACAACTAATTGTACTGCTGTAATAACTGTAATACTAGACTAGCTGACAGCACCCCTTCCATAATATAATAGACTGTCTCTCAATTAAGTACTATTAATTAACGACTTATGCTAGAATCAACAATGTACTGCTGTAATAACTGTAATACTAGACTAGCTGACAGCACCCCTTCCATAATATAATAGACTGTCTCTCAATTAAGTACTATTAATTAACGACTTATGCTAGAATCAACAATGTACTGCTGTAATAACTGTAATACTACACTAATTGTATTAATTTCACATGTATTGGATTTCTGAATTAAGTAGCAACATTGTGCATTACAAGGTACAACTTGTACTTTGTATGGGCTTATAGGCTCATGTACATCTAGTGTCGTTTCTGTTATCGTATCTATTCTACGGGTTTTGTAAATTTCAATTAAGTATTAACTAATGAACAAGTCGTATTTTTGAATTAACTGTTTTGAGTTATTATGATACACGAAGTAACTAACTCACTGCACATAGTGGAAATACTGTGATTAGTAATAGTTACTGTGTTGTAAATCCACTCAAAATAAGGTTTACATGTAATATAATATCTCGCTACAGTATAGACAAGATGGCGTCATTCCAATAAGGTAAAAAGCCACGCCTCCTTATGTTCTTTCTTAGAATCGGTAAGAGGATGTCATCTGCTTAAGGTCATTTAAGGAAGCAAAATAAATATTAGGACCTAAAATAAGTTCTCTTTATATGCTAACTTTCTTACTTACTTACCTATCTAGCTACCTATCTACCTACCCACTTACTCGCTCACTCATTCACTCACTTACTCACTCACACACTCACTTATTCATTCACTCGCTTACTCACTCGCATGCTCACTCAATCAATCATCAACTCACTCACTCGCTCACTTACTCACTCACACACTCACTTATTCATTCACTCGCCTACTCACTCAATCAATCACCAACTCACTCACTCGCTCACTTACTCACTCACATACTCACTTACTCATTCATTCACTCGCCTGCTCACTAAATCAATCACCCACTCACTCACTTGCTCACTAACTCACTTACTCATTCATTCACTCGCTTACTCACTCACCTGCTCACTCAATCAATCACCTACTCACTCACTCGCTCACTTACTCACTCATTCATTCACTCGCCTGCTCACTTAATCACTCACATATTCACTCACTTATTCACTAGCTCACTTGCTCACTCACTCACCTTACCTTCCCTGCTTACTTACTTCGAATAATTTCTTTTATCAATTAATTAAACCTGCCTTTGATATTAATATTTAACTTATTTCATTTTAATACTTAACTTATTTAATATTATGAAATAATCACGACCGTTTTTCAGAATGTTGCTCAACACTCTGTATGCGCTCACATTCTCAACTCTTGTTTTTGGTTGCCATGGCACCCAGTGAATTACTGGACACGCCCTCTTACTCCTATTTTGTAAAACGGGCAGCTGGTTGGTAATTAAAGGTAATCCCGCACGCAGTTGATTGGATGAGTGTTTATAGGACCTAAGGACCTGCTTAAACAGTTTTATCCCGTGCGCATGCGCAACAGCGTCTTGCGCCATAATCTCGGCACGCCAAAACTTTTTGCAAAATTCATCCGCATTAGAAAATAAGTCGCTTCGTTAGTTTCAAACGATCGCGCAATTTTACTAATCGACTAAGTCAACGCGAGGAAAAAACGACAAGGAATTAGGGACAATGAATGCCGCCAGGGGCGCTGCGCGGCGCTTAACAAGATTACCATTTTAATTGAGTGTGGCATAAGCTGCTTCTGAATTGTTGCTTTGTATTCGCTACGTCTACAAAAAGCTGACTAAACACTAGGCCTGGGTTTTCTTATGTAAATAAACACAGAGCTGCAGCGTTTAACATGGAGAAACTTAATTAATTTTGTCACTCACTAATTAAACCATATTAGGAGCCATGTTGAATGTGTTTTTGTAATTTGTTTTTTATTGCGAATAAAACTTTTCGTTTGTTTTAGTAAAGCGATTATGTAACTCTGTGTATTTACAAAGCTATTTATTGTTATTATTATTATTATTATTATTATTATTATTATTATTATTATTGTTGTTGTTGTTGTTGTTATTATTATTATTATTACTATTATTATTATTGTTATTATTATTATTACTATTATTATTATTATTATTATTATTATTATTATTATTATTATTATTATTATTATTATTATTATTATTATTATTATTATTATTATTATTATTATTATTATTATTATTATTATTATTATTATTATTATTATTATTATTATTATTATTATTTTTACTATTATTGTTAAAGTGATTATTTAACTCTGTGTATTTACAAAGCTGAATTCAAATTGAAGAATTTAATTACGAAACTGAAGAGTTTTTAACGAAAAATCTACCCAAAAACTATTGTTTCTTAATACAAAAAACACATACAAGTATTCAGAAAAGAAGCAGTTTGGGGAAAAAACAAAAAATAATATGATTCGCTGTTTGATTTAATATTCTGCAAGATTAAAAATTCGCTTACTCACTCGCCTGCTCACTAAATCAATCACCCATTCACTAATGTTAGCAATGCCCTTCGAATTTTTCAAACCAAGTGTGCATTCTCCAAGTAAAATTAGACCTCGTTCACATGGGTCCTGACCAAGACTGGTGTCAGTCTGGGCTAACGGTAGTAGTAGTGGTGGTAGTAGTAGTAGTAGTAATAGTAGTAGTAGTAGTAGCAGCAGCAGCAGCAGTAGCAGTAGTAGCAGCAGCAGCAGCAGCAGCAGCAGCAGCAGCAGCAGCAGCAGCAGCAGCAGCAGCAGCAACAGCAGCAGCAGTAGTAGTAGTAGTAGTAGTAGTAGTAGTAGTAGTAGTAGTAGTAGTAGCAGTAATAGTCGTAGTAGTAGTAGTAGCAGTAGTAGTAGTAGTAGTAGTAGTAGTAGTAGTAGTAGTAGTAGTAGTAGTAGTAGTAGTAGTAGTAGTAGTAGTAGTAGTAGTAGTAGTAGTAGTAGTAGCAGTAGTAGTGGTAGTGGTAGTAGTAGCAGTAGCAGTTTACAGAAAAGTTACAAAAGTACTATTTTATCGGTTTATCTTCACTATCGTTTTTAATCCGCGAGCAGCGGCTTCTAAGACAACCCATACGCTAGTACTTTTTGTTAAAGGAAAGCCAAACCATTTGACAAGGTAAGCTAATTTTAGTATTCGCGAAAAATGTTAGAAAGGTTTAGTAAAAAAACAGCGATAACCGCCTAATAAATTAAATAATTATTTGGATTAAGGTCGCTTTCATTTCACGGATGCTTCACTTTGGGCGTCCATTTTTCCACCAACTACGTCACTCGTCGACTAAAGGAAAGCGAGCTCACTGTGAATTTCCAGCAGAAATATCTTCGGCTTTCAGAAGAAATTAGATAGCCAATTTTGCGTGAAGATTACGTTTATTACAGAAGTTTGAATTAGTTTAAATAATTCGCACTAACGGACGGCCAGAATGCGCTTACGGAAAGTCACGAAGTCCACCAGTTACGAGCCGAAATGTGAAGATAAGGCAAACTGCTCAATCACACATGAGTAAACCGCACTTGACCAGGCAAGTGATAGCTAATCACGAGCATTGTGTGCACTGGCTATATATGAGTGTAATAATTGAAAGTTTACCGCACGACGTTGAGTAAACCACACTAGACCAGGCATATTCAACTGATAAACACGGTCCTACTCGCGGATTTAGATTCGAATTAGTTCAGTTTTGTCTAAACCAAGTTTCTTAAACTAGCTGCATTGATTCATCGAGTATCTCAGAGTACGTTGAATAATTATATCCATTGTAACAATCTTTGTGGCATATGTTAATCAGAGTACGTTGAATAATTATATCCATTGTAACAATCATTGTGTCATATGTTACACAACTATTGACACAATCTGTTCCTTCGCTCACGCTAAAGCTCAAGGCAATACTTTAACCTATCAGACCCGCGTGATAATTTAAGCCGCGGACCGCCTAAGGCCTCGCTCACACTGCACAATCTGACTCACGTTTCAGCAGAACTATAAAGTAAAACGGCACAAGGCGATTAATATTTGATGCGGCGTAGACTGACTGTGTAAGATTTACTGATTTTGCCGGGGGCTATGGCTGTTCTAAATAGGATCATTTAGTGGAGTGATGACAACTGTGAATTTTCCCTTGATAAGAGACCTGGACAGATACAGGTTGTTCGGAAAATAACGCTCAACTGATTGGTGAAATATGCTAAAAGTTTACAAGAAATATATCAAATTTTCTTGGCAGACGTATTAAATAAGTAAGAAAACAAGTAAATAAGTAAGAAAGTTGGTAATGAAGTAAGTAAGTAAGTAAGTAAGTAAATAAGTAAGTAAGCAAGCAAGTAAAAAACAAGTCAGTAAATAACAAGCAAGCAGGCAAGTAGGTGAGCAGTCAAGCAAGTAACAAAGTAAGTAAGTAAATAAGTAAGAGAGTAAGTAAGCAAACAAGTAAGCAAATAAGTAAGTGCAAACAAATAAGTAAATAAGTAATTGAGTAAGTAAGCAAGTAAATAACTAAGTAAGGAGTAAGCAAGCAAGCAAGTAAGTAAATAAGCAAGTAAATAAGTAAGTTAGTTAGCAAGTAAGTAAGCAAACAAGTAAGTAGGTAAATAAGTAAATAATCAAGCAAGCATGCAAACAAGTACGTAAGAAAGTAAGTAAATGAGTAAGTAAGTAAGTTAACAAGTAAGCAGGCAGGCAAGTAGGCGAGTAATCAAGCAAGCAAGCAAACAAGTACGTAAGAAAGTAAGTAAGTTAACAAGTAAGCAAGCAAGCAAACAAGTACGTAAGAAAGCGATTAATATTGCTAAAAGATGAGAGAAAAATTTATATAGCATTTTTTGTTTTTAAAAATTCGTTCTCTTTCTCTTCTCTCTGTTTTCCTTTCTCTCTCTCTCTCTCTCTGTGCCTGTCTCTCTCTCTCTGTTTTCCCTTCTCTCTCTCTCTCTCTGTTTGCCTTTCTCTCTGTTTTCCTCTCTCTCTATTCCTGTCTTTCTCCCCCCTCGTAGCATATTTGTGAATACAAAGAGTTAGACAATCATGTCCTGTAGGTTACAGGCTGGAAACGCGCTAAAAACCGCAAAAATCTTCCTACCATTTTCCAAAATTGCTCTCAAATTATTCCAGTAAAATGCCACTGCGGTGTGAATCACTGCTCGTATTTCCTGGATGGATAACACGGGATAGTTGGGATAAGTACAGGTTGCCAGGCGGTGTATGATTTCAACCAGTCAGCCAAATTGTTATCTAATTGTACGAAACGGTTCGTATCATAGACGTAAACGGTACAATTAGGGGCCTGCATTGCCGAGTAATTGTCTTAATAAGTGTATAAACGGTAAGTTGAGCGTGGCTTCGCGGGCCGTAATGACATAATTTGCATGCCGTAATGAAGCCATTGCTGATTTATCTAGCATTAATGTTTCTAAATTAGAGCTTAGATCGGAAAATTTGTGAGAGGAATTGAGACAGTGTGTTCTTTACGCTTAAATAACGACTTCATAAATGTTCAATGACGAGCGTCGCTGCGCATGCGTATTAGTCACGCCCACAGCTTCACAGAATTTGTCCTCGGCAAACGAGACATTGCTGTTACTACACTAAATTGAGGAAGATTAAAGAATTTTTAGTTTTGAAGATACAACAGTTATTTGTTAGGCCATCCTGGAATACTTTGTATTTTAGAATATCGTTTTAACACCATAGATGCTTATAAATTCACTTTTTTCCCTCGGACGTCTTATATGTGGAATTTTCTGTCAAGAAGTTATCTCCCTGAATACCACAACTTCTTCCAAATCTAGAAAAGTGTTAATAGGTATCTTTTATCGCCTATCACTTTTTGCTGTAATTCTTAGGACATACAGTATCGCGACTGCTAATTATAAATTTGTAAGTGTCCCATTAAACGTGAAAACATTGTAAGCGTTTTACAGCACCAAGATGTCAATTATGTGTTAACTTGTCGTGATAATCTGATTTTAATTAACTTTGCTAATATTTGGTTATATAATTTTATTTTTAACGGGAATAATTAATTTTAGAAAATTGTTATCAATGTCAGATAGAAAGGTAATAATACAATGCTAGCATAACTATTGTAAGTTGTTAAATATGAAATGTAAATACTGCTAACTGTTATAGCCCTGTAAATAGAGGACGCATGTATTATGTATGTGTTAATATTCTCAAAATAAATAATAATAATAATACAATGTTAGCATAGCTATTGTAAGTTGTTATATATGAAATGTAAATACTGCTAACCGTTATGGCCCTGTAAATAGAGGGCGCATGTACATATGTATGTGTTAATATTTTCAAAATAAATAATAATAACAATAATAATACAATGTTAGCATAGCTATTGTAAGTTGTTAAATATGAAATGTAAATACTGCTAACCGTTATAGCCCTGTAAATAGAGGGCGCATGTACTATGTATGTGTTAATATTTTCAAAATAAATAATAATAACAATAATAATACAATGTTAGCATAGCATAGCTATTGTAAGTTGTTAAATATGAAATGTAAATACTGCTAACTGTTATAGCCCTGTAAATAGAGGGCGCATGTACATATGTATGTGCTCAAAATAAAGAATTATAATAAAAAAATAATTAGGGTCTACTGTCAGGTCATTGGCCCTTTAGGCAATTTGTATAAAAAAACACAAGAACATTCAATCGGGCGAAAGTGATATTTGTGTAGCGTTACTGTACAACATTCGGTGCGATACACGCTGTAATGTACAAAAACTCGACAAATTGTTAAGCTTTAAAATTCAGATACCAGGTATACCGTTGCGCACATGCGCCAGCTATTAAACGTGTGCACTACTTCACAACTGAACACTAGCAAATGTTCAAATACATGTAAATAGCCAATAATTCTTTCACGCAAGTCATTTTTGAAAAAAATGGTATTTTACCTTCAATATTTTATAAGACAAATTTGTTTGAACTATGATTAAACTGTAAATTGGCCGTCAGCTTTTAGACAGAAAACCTGACATCCTGTATTTTCTAATGGAGATTTAGAGCGCAGCTCCAAATGTTAATTAAAATATTGGACTGCCCTCCTCTCATAGCGGAGGCAGGACTGGCACCGCGGCCACACCGTGCGGCATGTGTTAATTATGTCATTCAACGCCTCACCCATAAACAAAGATTGAATAATAGAGTCAGTCGAAATGACAATTTATTATTGAATTTTACACTTTTAATAAGGAACGACCAGCTTACCTACAGAAACAGAGTTTGCGAGAAAAGCCTGAGAAATGTGAACAGAGCTGCACACGCTACGAAAGACACGACCACTGACAAGGGTCTACAGCAGACCTTCCCTTTTTATAAGCTCAGGTGTGCACGTGACTAGTGGCTTTTACTAACACAAGGTCAGAATACGAGTCTGTGCTAGATAAAGCCACGTTCACATGCACACCTGAGAAGTCTACTGTGCCCTACCAGCATTACATTTCATTTCCTTACAGCCCTGTAGTGCAATATCTACTTGGTATCTGCTTGTTCTGTGAATTTATCGTACTACTATGGTACCAGCCAACGGCTAGAGGGCGGAGGAGGTCAAGTGATGCAACGGCCATGTGTAGAGGAGTAAACCTTCCAAATCGGGAGTGGAGCACCGAAGGCGGACCAGTGCAGCATGCTCACTGACCCCGGCAGCTCCTGCAGCCAACCTGGTGCCAAACGTATCGCTCCGCTTTCCTTTGAACTACACCAGGGAGGAAGAGAGGAGGTTCCTGCGGTCTGGGCAACTCAGGATCTCCATACACCTGGCCCAGGCGTGCGCCCTGGAGACGTTCAAGGATCGCACTGCTCAGCCACAGTCGACGCTGCAGCTCCATCAATGTGATCAATAACCGACTCTCTTGGCACACTCCATTGTCTTCCGAGACAGAAGGATGCCAACCAAGCAACACCAGGGAGGAAGAGAGGGGGTTCCTGTTGTCTGGGCAACTCAGGATCTCCATACACCTTCCCCAGGCGTGTGCCTTGGAGACGTTCAAGGATCGCACTGCTCAGCCACAGTCGACGCTGCAGCTCCATCAATGTGATCAATAACTGACTCTCTTGGCGCACACTCCATTGTCTTCCGAGACAGAAGGATGCCAACAATAACAATGGTTTCTTCAACCGGGATATATTTATGATTAAAACAAAACAAAAGAAAAATTTAATGAATCAGACACACTCTTTTTATTCATTGTTGTATTTACAATTAAGTTAAATGGTTAAGAAGTAAAATAATTATTCATCATACTCAAATACTATACAGGTAATATGACTTACTCCACTTGTAACAGTGCATGAAAAATTCTCGTGTGCTGTAAATTTGTGCAGCTTAATTAACAATTAATTTCCATCAAATGTCTCTTAATTATTATCACAACAAAATGATGTTCATGCTTCTCCTATAATGCACCTTGAAATTGTTCTTGACCCGGAAGTGCTTGGTGACTGGGGTCATACGTTGCCTCTGAGCTGTAACCGGAAGTGTAGCCGGATGTGGGCCAATTCCATTGACTGTACGCAGGATATTCAAGCTGCTGGGTGGTGTATTGATTGATAGCTGCGTACTGCTGCGATATATCCATAAAAGGTTGTTGCATGGCAACAGGCCACTCCCCTTCTTGTATTGCTTCGCTCTGATAGGCGGAGACAGGACAAGCCGTCACGTGGCCCTGAGCGCTAGGAATCATGGGATACAGATGGTGGTTTTCTGTTCTCTTTTTAGGTCAAAGTTCAAACGACGTGGCAAAAAGGATACCGCTTACAACGGTACTGAAGACGTATTAAGTATTCTCTCCACGAACCGCTACATATCCAGGCCAAAAAAGAGAACAGAAAACCACCATCTGTATCCCATGATTCCTAGCGCTCAGGGCCACGTGACGGCTTGTCCTGTCTCCGCCTATCAGAGCGAAGCAATACAAGAAGGGGAGTGGCCTGTTGCCATGCAACAACCTTTTATGGATATATCGCAGCAGT
>JAQGDQ010001065.1:54689-65900 GCA_030141605.1 Tubiluchus corallicola
GCCTAATGTTAACATATTTAGATTTTGCACAGAAAGATTTAAACACTTCAGCATTGATCCTTAGAAATAAATCCACTTGGGGCATTGCGGCGTGTAGGGAGTCCTGGCATAGGGAGGTGAGCAGAATCATGTACCTGGACGTGTGATTCATTGAAGAAGAAGAAGAAGAAGTTGTATTCCTACAAGCGAGAATCTGAATAGCTACAATCTGAGAATAACTCAATAGATACCTTCTTCTACAAGCAAAATTCGTATACAGGAAATCTTTGTCTTTTTTTCGAGATTTATTTTCGTTGTATCATTTTCAGAAAGCTGCCATTTTATCAGGAATGGAGACGAATCGTTATTTTCAATACAATTTGTTCCAACATTCAAGATAAAGAGTTAAAGCAAGAAAGAGAATGAAGGTACTAAAGCAAGAAAGAGAATGAAGGTACTAAAGCAAGAAAGAGACTGAAGGTACTAAAGCAAGAAAGAGACTGAAGGTACTAAAGCAAGAAAGAGACTGAAGGTACTAAAGCAAGAAAGAGACTGAAGGTACTAAAGCAAGAAAGAGAATGAAGGTACTAAAGCAAGAAAGAGAATGATGGTACTAAAGCAAGAAAGAGACTGAAGGTACTAAAGCAAGAAAGAGAATGAAGGTACTAAAGCAAGAAAGAGAATGAAGGTACTAAAGCAAGAAAGAGAATGAAGGTACTAAAGCAAGAAAGAGACTGAAGGTACTAAAGCAAGAAAGAGAATGAAGGTACTAAAACAAGAAAGAGAATGAAGGTACTAAAGCAAGAAAGAGAATGAAGGTACTAAAGAAAGAAAGAGAATGAAGGTAATAAAGCAAGAAAGAGACTGAAGGTACTAAAGCAAGAAAGAGAATGAAGGTACTAAAGCAAGAAAGAGAATGAAGGTACTAAAGCAAGAAAGAGAATGAAGGTACTAAAGCAAGAAAGAGACTGAAGGTACTAAGGCAAGAAAGAGACTGAAGGTACTAAAGCAAGAAAGAGACTGAAGGTACTAAAGCAGGAAAGAGACTGAAGGTCCTAAAGCAAGAAAGAGACTGAAGGTTCTAAAGCAAGAAAGAGAATGAAGGTACTAAAGTAAGAAAGAGAATGAAGGTACTAAAGCAAGAAAGAGACTGAAGGTACTAAAGCAAGAAAGAGAATGAAGGTACTAAAGCAAGAGAAGAGAATGAAGGTACTAAAGCAAGAAAGAGACTGAAGGTACTAAAGCAAGAAAAAGAATGAAGGTACTAAAGCAAGAAAGAGAATGATGGTACTAAAGCAAGAAAGAGAATGAAGGTACTAAAGAAAGAAAGAGAATGAAGGTACTGAAGCAAGAAAGAGAATGAAGGTACTAAAACAAGAAAGAGAATGAAGGTGCTAAAACAAGAAAGAGAATGAAGGTACTAAAGCAAGAAAGAGAACGAAGGTACTAAAGCAAGAAAGAGAATGAAGGTACTAAAGCAAGAAAGAGAATGAAGGTACTAAAACAAGAAAGAGAATGAAGGTACTAAAGCAAGAAAGAGAATGAAGGTACTAAAGCAAGAAAGAGAATGAAAGTACTAAAGCAAGAAAGAGACTGAAGGTACTAAAGCAAGAAAGAGAATGAAGGTACTAAAGCAAGAAAGAGAATGAAGGTACTAAAACAAGAAAGAGAATGAAGGTACTAAAACAAGAAAGAGAATGAAGGTACTAAAACAAGAAAGAGAATGAAGGTGCTAAAACAAGAAAGAGAATGAAGGTACTAAAGCAAGAAAGAGAATGAAGGTACTAAAGCAAGAAAGAGAATGAAAGTACTAAAGCAAGAAAGAGACTGAAGGTACTAAAGCAAGAAAGAGAATGAAGGTACTAAAGCAAGAAAGAGAATGAAGGTACTAAAACAAGAAAGAGAATGAAGGTACTAAAACAAGAAAGAGAATGAAGGTAATAAAGCAAGAAAGAGACTGAAGGTACTAAAGCAAGAAAGAGAATGAAGGTACTAAAGCAAGAAAGAGAATGAAGGTACTAAAGCAAGAAAGAGAATGAAGGTACTAAAGCAAGAAAGAGAATGAAGGTACTTGCATTTAAAAATGTGCAACCAATCTGTTTTATTCACATATCAAGGTTTCTTATAGGTTTTACATGTCAAATGTAGACCTGCGTTAACTCAAATGTAGATTTATGTAATTCAAATGTGTCTTGGTAACTCAAATGTAGAATTAGGTAGTTCAAATGTGTTAACAATGGTCAATGGTTTTCAAGAAATCTTAAGCGTTTTTTGGTAAGTCAAATGTGACATTGGTATCTCAAATGTGGATAGGTGGTAAAGTTTAAGCACGTTAAATTTAATCTTCTTTAATTTCAATTTAATAATTGCTCCTAAGTTAAAATAACAACGTTATAGGTCTACTAATAGATGCACTATCTTTGGTTTATCTTTTTCTAATTTGCATTTAAATAACTTAGTTACCCATTTATTCAAAGTAATGCATCTACATTTGACTTACCTAAGTCACATTTGAGTTACCAAAACACATTCGAAATTCCTATGTCTACATTTGACTTTCCTAAGTCACATTTGAACTTTCCTGTGTCTACATTTGACTTACCTGAGTCACATTTGAACTTTCCTGTGTCTACATTTGACTTACCTAAGTCACATTTGAACTTTCCTGTGTCTACACTTGACTTACCTAAGTCACATATGAACTTTCCTATGTCTACATTTGACTTACCTGAGTCACATTTGAACTTTCCTGTGTCTACATTTGACTTACCTAAGTCACATTTGAACTTTCCTGTGTCTACACTTGACTTACCTAAGTCACATATGAACTTTCCTATGTCTACATTTGACTTACCTAAGTCACATTTGAACTTTCCTGTGTCTACATTTGACTTACCTAAGTCACATTTGAACTTTCCTGTGTCTACATTTGACTTACCTAAGTCACATTTGAACTTTCCTGTGTCTACACTTGACTTACCTAAGTCACATATGAACTTTCCTATGTCTACATTTGACTTACCTAAGTCACATTTGAACTTTCCTGTGTCTACATTTGACTTACCTAAGTCACATTTGAACTTTCCTGTGTCTACATTTGACTTACCTGAGTCACATTTGAACTTTCCTGTGTCTACATTTGACTTACCTAAGTCACATTTGAACTTTCCTATGTCTACATTTGACTTACCTAAGTCACATATGAACTTTCCTATGTCTACATTTGACCTACCTAAGTCACATTTGAACTTTCCCGTGTCTACATTTGACTTACCTAAGTCACATTTGAACTTTCCTATGTCTACATTTGACTTACCTAAGTCACATTTGAACTTTCCCGTATCTACATTTGACTTACCTAAGTCACATTTGAACTTTCCTATGTCTACATTTGACTTACGTAAGTCACATTTGAACTTTCCCGTGTCTACATTTGACTTACCTAAGTCACATTTGAACTTTCCTGTGTCTACATTTGACTTACCTAAGTCACATTTGAACTTTCCTGTGTCTACATTTGACTTACCTAAGTCACATTTGAACTTTCCTGTGTCTACATTTGACTTACCTAAGACACATTTGAACTTTCCCGTGTCTACATTTGACTTACCTAAGTCACATTTGAACTTTCCTGTGTCTACATTTGACGTGTAAAACCTATATTTGGCACATTTGTTGAAGCAAATTTTTAAAAGACAAACTACGTCATTACAGCTCTCACACACAGTTGCTGTCGATAACACGTCTTAAAACAGCAAATCAATTGCGCCTCTGTTTAATAAACACTAAAATCTGCCTGCCTACTTAGCAGCTAATTGTATATTTTACTTACTAGTCTTTCGAATCTTAATTCATCCCAAACGGCCGTAATTGAAAAGCAGAGCCACAGATAAAATATACGCACGACGAAGCTTAAACATCTGCGTACAGGGTGGCACCAAAAAAGCGACACGCAAAAATGAAAAACAAAAATGCGTGTTGGAAAGGAGATAATAATCATACTTCTTGAATGCATCGAAAGTTGATGAATTTTAAACGAAATTTTTTTTAATTATCCGGGATGGGGGTGTGGCGTGAACACCTAACATGTACCTGGCGACGCCCCCAATGTGAAAAAGAAAAAGAAGATGCTAAATAATCATACTTCTTGAATGCATCGAAAGTTGATGAATTTTAAACGAAATTTTTTTAATTATCCGGGATGGGGGTGTGGCGTGAACACCTAACATGTACCTGGCGACGCCCCCCAATGTGAAAAAGAAAAAGAAGATGCTAAATAATCAACCTCTTGAATGCATCGAAAGTTGATGAATTTTAAACGAAATTTTTTTAATTATCTGGGATGGGGGTGTGGCGTGAACACCCAACATGAACCTGGCGACGCCCCACACTCCACGGGCAGTTAAAGCGAGGAGGAAAACACTTCAACACAGAAGCTGGTTTTTAGTTAGCCAATTAGGGATCATTTACAGGCGGTCGTGCAAAACGGGAAGCTTGAAGGGATAAAGCATCTCGTATGTGAGAGATTACCATGGCAATATTTGTAACGGTTAGCACAAAGTGGCTGCAGAATGACTAGCAGTTAAGACAACACTTACGAACTTATGACATGTTTTCAATGCATTGGTTGCTCAAGCGGGCTGAGTTAGGAGTGGAACGATGTAATCACCTGTTTGTTCAAAATAAACATTTTTGCCTAGTTACTTATATTTTCCAGAACTATATTGACTAATTGTAATCACCTATTTGTTCAAAATCAACATTTTTGCCTAGTTACTTACCTTTTCTACATTACCTGTTTGTGGTGTAACGTCACAGCATATAAGTTTATGCAAAACAAATAAAGTTACTCAACAGACGCGGCAGACGGCTTTGTTTTACATACTTGTCACGTGACGGTTGTACTTAAGATGCGTAACAGTTTTAACAGCTAGCTAGAACGTTACCCAGTTCATTTTTTCTTGTTCCCAAACTAGAATCTGCTAGTAAGTCACTCTACGCAAAGACTAATGCATAATTAAGTAAAGTCCGCGTAAGACAAATAAAGTTACTCAACAGACGCTGCAGACGGCTTTGTTTTACATACTTGTCACGTGACGGTTGTACTTAAGACGCGTTGTTGTGGTACACCTAACCTATGACTTGCAAGAACTGCGCGTGCGCACAACGAAACCGTAAAAAGGCTTATTGTTAAAGATGACAAAATGAAAAACGTGTCTTACCAAAAGGTCCTAGGTTCAAATCCAAGTTTCAGTGCACATTTTTCAATATTTTAAAGGCCAGTGAGCATGATTTCTGTACCCTTAAGTTTTATTGATTTTTTGTTAACTAAAAATAAGGTCTAGACTAATGTAGTCACCGAGAAAATGTGATACAGGTTCATCTCACTCTATTTAACTTTAGATTTGAACACAAGATGGCTCTAGGTGTCGACTAAAGTGTTATTGACTTCTTGTTAACTAAAAATACAGGCCTAGACTAATGTAGTCACATAGAAAATGTGATACAGGTTCATCTCACGCTATTTAACTTTGGATTTGAACACAAGATGGCACTAGATGTCGACAAAAGTGAGAAAAGAGCTTACCTTCGGTTTTGAAACCACGTCATCACCTGAGTTTCCTTGAGTCCAATCTCTTCAGCAATGGCTATCCTCTCATCAACGGTAATGTACTTTTTCTCCTTGAATCTCTTTTCCATGGCCTGAATTTGTCGCTCGGTAAAACCGGATTTAGAGCGGGAAGTGCGCCGTTTCACAACTTCCGGTGGCGTACTACTTTCTGTCAACAAACCAAAAAAATTAGTTAATGGGGCAAAAGTGAATGCGGCATTAGCAGTTTCATTTCCCGTGTGTCAATTTTAGAAGTGGGTATAAATTGAAAGATGAACGAACAGACTTGGATTTGAAAAAACAAAGGTAGAAGTGCCAAGTTCAACGATTTGAGTTCGAATCCAGTTGCTGACACAAACTTTTCAAATTTCTTTTTTTATTCGTTTAACTTCTCAAGCACATTGTGTGCTCAGTTCAACTCTTTACTGTACAATGTTGAGTAACAGAACATAAAAAACAAAAAAAAATAAACAGAACAGAACAAAAAACGAACAAAAAATCTCTGCTAGCAAACTTGTAGGAGACAGCAAACTCTCTGGCAGCAAACTCGCAGGTGTGAATTGGTTTACGAGTTACTGTCGGCAAGTTATTGCAAAATTCTCTGACAGTTAAAGCACAAGAAAACCCTTCATAAACATAAAGCTTAAAAATATCGTTTTGAAATTTTATATCGCTTACATACAGCCTTTTTGCATGCGGGACTTCAATCGGCAGTAACGCTGTATAAAACTTGTAAATTTAAACTCCCGCGATGACCGTTAGACGCAGCCATTTTCACGACAGGTCATTTGAAACAAGTTTAGATAACATTTTGTAAAGTTTGAAAAAATAATCAGAGCATTGGTAGCGCACCAGTCACTAACTTTAAAATTACAGTATCTTGTAAATAAAATCAAAAATATGTTTTTGGTTAGTGACTGGTGCACCCTGGAGGGAGAGTCAGCGACATTTTACCAATTGGTGAAAACATTTTAAATAATTAATAATTTTCTTTTCTAGTTACATAAGTCTCTCTAACAGGTAAGCGAAAATCCAGGTAATTTGAATAAACTAAAATTCCTTTCTGTGCGAGTGCGATATACGCGTAAAATTGCTGTAAAGTAATATAATTTTTAAGGCGATTTTCCCGAAACCTACTTCAGGTACCCCTTTTCTTGTCCTTTAAGTCGATCGTACGATCTACTGTCTAGTGTGAACGCCTCGGAGAGTTACTCTCGACACTTCTCGCTTACGGTCGGAGAGTAACTCGCAAGTGTGAACCGCTTTACGAGTTACTGCCTAGTGTGAACGCCTCGGAGAGTTACTCTCGACACTTCTCGCTTACGGTCGGAAAGTTACTCGCAACAAATTCCGCTGTCTAGTCTGAACAAGATTGCGAATTACTGTGCGAGAAAACTCGTTAGTTTGAACGCGCCGTTAACTTTTCATCTTCAACTCCATTAACTGAAAAGTTATGCGAATTACTTTGCGAACAAACTCGTTAGTTTGAACCGTTAGTTGCGCCGTTAACTTTTCATCTTCAATTCCGTTAACTGAAAAGTTACGAAACTACATCACGTGACAAGCCCAGCGCAAACACAGGCCCTTAGTCAGCTGGCGTTGGACCTCTTTGTACAATTAGACAGATGCGTACCAAGCCAGGAGATTATCCAGGGGATTAAAGTATTATCACACGTAATTGCCATGTTAATGATAGGCCTAGGTGTTTTTCGTTAATGCTCATTTGCAGTTTGCAAATTAATTAACGGATAATTGGGGGTTTAACTGAATTATGAGCAAAGATGAAAGCATGACGTCACACAAAAATGAGCATGATGTCATATTATCAACACAACGTGATACGAATATAAAGCTAAAATTAAACTTCAATGCTACAGGCTTTGCGTTAGATAAACAGACAAACAGTAGGCAGGATGTTACGGGCTTTGTGTTATAAACGAGGACTAGGTAGGATGTTCGCGTATTATTGATTATACGTGTGTTTAAACGCAAAATTTTTTGCGGGGCCTTTGCTAGTCTCTTATATTAATATTCTTGGTATGTTAATATATATATATATATATATATATATATATATAAGATTCGAGGCTACAGCTTCGACGACGGCACCATTTGCGGCGATCTATACATCAAACGAAAGGTCTCGATCTAGTGTCGTGCCATTGGGGGTTTATTTTTCGAATCGGGCCACTTTATCAATAATACGCGAACATCCTACCTAGTCCTCATTTATAACACAAAGCCCGTAACATCCTTTTAATATACTTTTAATTTACGTAGTTGAAAATCATGACAACCAATCATCAAAATTAAACTTTAATTTAAATTTCAATATAAATAAAGATATATGTTGTAAAATAGATGTAATTTGGTAATAATATTACGAAAGGTAACCTCATCAGTAGATAAAACACCTCAAGTGCATTAATACTTTTTATTTACGTAGTTAAAAATCATGACAAACGTCTCGACGGAGTTACTGCGGTCATCACCAGTGGTAAATTTTTACAAACATACGAGTTTATATAGGCAGAGCCTACAGTAAGGAATGTTATGTATTAATTATGTATTAAACCAGAAGCCAAATAGGTAATGAACAAGCAAACTATATAAATTTCTTTTCTACTAGTTCATTAAACTCCCGCAATGACCGTTGGGCGCAGCCTACTTGATGGTTGGTTTGAAACAAGTTTAGATAACATTGCGTGAAGTTTGAAAACATAATATTCATAGCATGCATTTTGCTAACTTAGCAACATTTTAAATTACTATATCTTGTCAATAAGATTAAAAAAATTCGTTTAAAATTCATCAACTTTCGATGCATTCAAGAGGTTGATTATTTAGCATCTTCTTTTTCTTTTTCACATTGGGGGGCGTCGCCAGGTACATGTTAGGTGTTCACGCCACACCTCCATCCCGGATAATTAAAAAAATTTCGTTTAAAATTCATCAACTTTCGATGCATTCAAGAGGTTGATTATTTAGCATCTTCTTTTTCTTTTTCACATTGGGGGGGCGTCGCCAGGTACATGTTAGGTGTTCACGTCACACCCCCATCCCGGATAATTAAAAAAAAATCGTTTAAAATTCATCAACTTTCGATGCATTCAAGAGGTTGATTATTTAGCATCTTCTTTTTCTTTTTCACGTTGGGGGGCGTCGCCAGGTACATGTTAGGTGTTCACGCCACACCCCCATCCCGGATAATTAAAAAAATTTCGTTTAAAATTCATCAACTTTCGATGCATTCAAGAAGTATGATTATTTAGCATCTTCTTTTTCTTTTTCACATTGGGGGGCGTCGCCAGGTACATGTTAGGTGTTCACGTCACACCCCCATCCCGGATAATAAAAAAAATTTCGTTTAAAATTCATCAACTTTCGATGCATTCAAGAAGTATGATTATTTAGCATCTTCTTTCTCTTTTTCACATTGGGGGCGTCGCCAGGTACATGTTAGGTGTTCACGCCACACCCCCATCCCGGATAATTAAAAAAAATTTCGTTTAAAATTCATCAACTTTCGATGCATTCAAGAAGTATGATTATTATCTCCTTTCCAACACGCATTTTTGTTTTTCATTTTTGCGTGTCGCTTTTTTGGTGCCACCCTGTACGCAGATGTTTAAGCTTCGTCGTGCGTATATTTTATCTGTGGCTCTGCTTTTCAATTACGGCCGTTTGGGATGAATTAAGATTCGAAAGACTAGTAAGTAAAATATACAATTAGCTGCTAAGTAGGCAGGCAGATTTTAGTGTTTATTAAACAGAGGCGCAATTGATTTGCTGTTTTAAGACGTGTTATCGACAGCAACTGTGTGTGAGAGCTGTAATGACGTAGTTTGTCTTTTAAAAATTTGCTTCAACAAATGTGCCAAATATAGGTTTTACACGTCAAATGTAGACACAGGAAAGTTCAAATGTGACTTAGGTAAGTCAAATGTAGACACGGGAAAGTTCAAATGTGTCTTAGGTAAGTCAAATGTAGACACAGGAAAGTTCAAATGTGACTTAGGTAAGTCAAATGTAGACACAGGAAAGTTCAAATGTGACTTAGGTAAGTCAAATGTAGACACAGGAAAGTTCAAATGTGACTTAGGTAAGTCAAATGTAGACACGGGAAAGTTCAAATGTGACTTACGTAAGTCAAATGTAGACATAGGAAAGTTCAAATGTGACTTAGGTAAGTCAAATGTAGATACGGGAAAGTTCAAATGTGACTTAGGTAAGTCAAATGTAGACATAGGAAAGTTCAAATGTGACTTAGGTAAGTCAAATGTAGACACGGGAAAGTTCAAATGTGACTTAGGTAGGTCAAATGTAGACATAGGAAAGTTCATATGTGACTTAGGTAAGTCAAATGTAGACATAGGAAAGTTCAAATGTGACTTAGGTAAGTCAAATGTAGACACAGGAAAGTTCAAATGTGACTCAGGTAAGTCAAATGTAGACACAGGAAAGTTCAAATGTGACTTAGGTAAGTCAAATGTAGACACAGGAAAGTTCAAATGTGACTTAGGTAAGTCAAATGTAGACATAGGAAAGTTCATATGTGACTTAGGTAAGTCAAGTGTAGACACAGGAAAGTTCAAATGTGACTTAGGTAAGTCAAATGTAGACACAGGAAAGTTCAAATGTGACTTGGGTAAGTCAAATGTAGACACAGGAAAGTTCAAATGTGACTTAGGTAAGTCAAATGTAGACATAGGAAAGTTCAAATGTGACTTAGGTAAGTCAAGTGTAGACACAGGAAAGTTCAAATGTGACTTAGGTAAGTCAAATGTAGACACAGGAAAGTTCAAATGTGACTTAGGTAAGTCAAATGTAGACATAGGAAAGTTCATATGTGACTTAGGTAAGTCAAATGTAGACACAGGAAAGTTCAAATGTGACTTAGGTAAGTCAAATGTAGACATAGGAAAGTTCAAATGTGACTTAGGTAAGTCAAATGTAGACACAGGAAAGTTCAAATGTGACTTAGGTAAGTCAAATGTAGACATAGGAATTTCGAATGTGTTTTGGTAACTCAAATGTGACTTAGGTAAGTCAAATGTAGATGCATTACTTTGAATAAATCGGTAATTAAGTTATTTAACTGCAAATTAGAAAAAGATAAACCAAAGATAGTGCATCTATTAGTAGACCTATAACGTTGTTATTTTAACTTAGGAGCAATTATTAAATTGAAATTAAAGAAGATTAAATTTAACATCCTTAAACTTTACCACCTATCCACATTTGAGATACCAATGTCACATTTGACTTACCAAAAAACGCTTAAGATTTCTTGAAAACCATTGACCATTGTTAACACATTTGAACTACCTAAGTCTACATTTGAGTTACCAAGACACATTTGAATTACCTAAATCTACATTTGAGTTAACGTAGGTCTACATTTGACATGTAAAACCTATAAGAAACCTTGATATGTGAATAAAACAGATTGGTTGCACATTTTTAAATGCAAGTACCTTCATTCTCTTTCTTGCTTTAGTACCTTCATTCTCTTTCTTGCTTTAGTACCTTCATTCTCTTTCTTGCTTTAGTACCTTCATTCTCTTTCTTGCTTTATTACCTTCATTCTCTTTCTTGTTTTATTACCTTCATTCTCTTTC
>JAQGDQ010001191.1:0-56426 GCA_030141605.1 Tubiluchus corallicola
CATGACAAACATGACGCATTTCATCAGGTAATGTGGCTCACTGGCATTCAAGTCGCAAATTTCTACCTCTGAGACGCTTGAAACATGTATGGAAAAAATTAAATCTAGGATATCTCCCTTCGATTGGCTTCTATATCATTTTGCAGTAGCTCGTTTTTTCGGACACAATTGGCAAAACTCTCCCATATAGCGGCGCATATAATGTGGATTAAAAACAGATGACTCGCTGTATGAAAGCCAGTATACTGTAGTTCTTGAAATATAAAATTGTAGACCTATAGTATGGTATAGTGTGGTGTAGTGCGGTATGATGTGGTGTGGTGTGGCACAGTGTGACGTGGTGTGGTGTGATGTGGTGTGACATGGTGTTGTGTGGTGTGACGTGGTGTTGTGTGACGTGATGTGGTGTGACGTGGTGTGGTGTGGCACAGTGTGATGTGGTGTTGTGTAATGTGGTGTGATGTGGTGTGATGTGGTGTCATGTGGTGATGTGTGGTGTGACGTGGTGTGATGTGACGTGGTGTGGTGTGGTGCAGTGTGACATGGTGTGGTGTGATGTGGTGTGACATGGTGTTGTGTGGTGTGGCGTGGCACAGTGTGACGTGGTGTGGTGTGATGTGGTGTGGTGCAATGCGGTGAGGTGTGGTGTGGTGTGATGTGGTACAGTAATAAAAAATTACCCACGAAAAAGCGACCAGGTATAACGTTGAATCTGCTGCGTCTATTTATTTGTTATTGTTGTCGTGTAGCCATCATTATTGCTATTGTTTGTTAAACTTACAGCAGCTTATTGTGTGATTTATAATGCAGGTAAGAAAAGGTTTGATCAGCTTATCACAGAGGATACTTGGGCCGAATTCGTTGGTACAAGCCGCGTTGCCAAAAATTCTTACTCAAACGCCGCAGTCGTTCTTCGATGACACCATCGACTTGATAAAGGTGAATTTACTTATTCAACACCATTAACTCGATAAAGGTGAATTTACTTATTCAACACCATTAACTCGATAAAGGTGAATTTACTTATTCAGCACTATTGACTTGATAAAAGTGAATTTACTTGTTCAACATCATTGACTTGATAAAAGTGAATTTACTTGTTCAACATCATTGACTTGATAAAGGTGAATTTACTTATTCAACACCATTGACTTGATAAAAGTGAATTTACTTCGTCAACATCATTGACTTGATAAAGGTGAATTTACTTATTCAACACCATTGACTTCATAAAGGTGAATTTGCTTATTCAACATCATTGACTGTTCGTCTACGCGCATTATTTCAGAATTAAAAATGGGTCACTAAACATGTCCCTCAAGCCTCGAATCCCATAGATTCCCTTACCCTGACTCTACTTCTCCCATGCCTTTGATCCATAGGAATTAGGCAGAATGCTTTGCTATTTAGAAAAATTTCATGCAAGTAATTATAGAAATCAATCAAAAAACACGACAATTTTTTTTAATATAAATTGCTCACAAAATGCACATATCAGCTACTTATGGTTTGATTATACAGAAGTATATAATCAAAGAATATATACAGTATATACAGTATATACTTCAGAAGTATCATTGTGAACACATTTTTTTACAAAATTGTACATTTTTCAGTTATTTTTTCTGACTCCTGTAATTGTAACTGATTTGCAGTCCTTTGACTCATGTTGACTGAGGTTTATTCTGAGTTACGTTCACTGATGGTCGAGGATACAAAAGTAGAATTTATTAGAAAACGAACAAAACGTTTATTATGGCACTCAAAAAAAAATTCTCAGAAAGCAATTAAAATTTAATAACATTGTCCGTCTCGGCGACCCCCAACCTTCCGTCTTAAACCTCAGCGCAGAGTGAATCACAATCCCGCAAATGCGCATGCACAGTTGAAATTTAGAGAAGTTGCATTCTGGCGCCATCTTCTGGGTAGCACACTAAACTCACGGCAGTTGCAGTAATCTTTTTAAAAACAGGCACTGTATGGAGTGGACAATATTCCGTATTATTTTGCTTAATTTGCAAAACCGGAAGCATTGCGGTTTTCGTATGTCACTCAGCTGAAATATTCACCAATTGGTGAAGTTCTTCAGCACAATTTTTCTTTACGGTCGATCAAAAGGGCCAAAGAGCTTTATAGTTCGATTTTCGATAATTCGATGACAATAGAACTTTTATTTACAGCATAATGCAGACATTTGCTATGAGGCCCTGAGTAAGATTCCCGGACTGCAACCTATAATGCCACAGGGCGCTATGTACATGATGGTAAGTCTGTCTTCCCTAGTCTCTAATGCCCAGTACGTATTTACAAGTAGTAAGCTCTACGCTTGCATAAACCTGTTGGAGCTCTGTAAAACAGCATTACACACACACGCACGCACGCACGCATGCACCCAGGCACACACACACACGTCACACATCACACCACAACCAACCCCTTGATTTATATGTATAATAATCTTTATTTGCCATAAAAAATCGATATTCATAACCATAAACGCATAAAAAAACATCGCAGCATGAGAATTCACACAACTGTTAAAGGCAAATGCGTCCAGTCCAAACTAAAAACTACTGTGCCAAAAATTTAAGACAAAATATATACAATGTTAAACGCAAACTATAATAGACTATATACAATATATACATACAATTTAAAATGGACGTGGGTAAATAAAATTTGCGGATGAATATATTATCATTTACGTATGTTGGGTTTTCAAAATGATTTAATGCATGTATTTTTAGTTTGGATTTGAATTTATAGAAAGACTTGACTTGTTCTAAACTTGGTGGCAGGCAGGGCATTCCATTATTGAACTCCTTGTTTAGTGACAGAATTGCTGCCGTGTTTGTTATTAGCGCGTGTTTGTTTAGTATTGTGTGCCCTTGGATTTAATGTTGGCTCCAAGAGGAGTGGACGCTTATTTTTGATGAAAGGCGTGTTAATATTGTCGATGTATTTATATAAAAATAGGATTGTGTAGAAGTCTTTATGTGCTTGTAAAATTGGGATTTTAAACAGTGTTCTTAATTAACATTTCAACAACGAATTTTTTTAAAATCTGATTGTGGTTCTTTTTTACGCAGGTCAGCATAGATATGATCAGATTTCCGGAATTTGAAGATGACGTTCAATTCACGGAGGAAATGGTGACAGAGCAGTCTGTGTTTTGTCTTCCTGCTACGGTAAAAATCTTTATCGGGCCTTACATGATTTAAAATACTCAGTCAACATTGGGTTACAATCTGCAGTTTATTAAATGTAAATATAATGGTAACTACGACAAATGTGATTATTTAAAAATTAAAAGATTCATGTGTAAAAAAGTTAGAAAGCTTACACGGGTTCAAAACCTGACGCTTTCATTTGTTAAAGATGTTTTAAATGACTTAACCAGAATTGATTTTGCATCTTTTTGTTAACTCATCCATTCTTTTTTTATCGGGTTTACATGGCAGTGACCTTATACAAGCCTTTGCTTCTCTAGCCCACTGCAGTACAATTATTAATTTATGATGACGATAGTGTATGACACATAATAATTTATTACAGTATGACGTAATTTTGACGTCACTTTGAGCTTAATGTCATTATATTGTACTGAATGTGATAATAATAAACTAAACTATTTTTTCTCTTTGATAACACATGACAGTATTGCCAGCATAATGATTCTATTTGATTTCTATTTCTTATAATGATAAGCTAATGATTCTATTTTCAGTGTTTCGCGTATCCCAACTACTTCCGAGTAGTCCTGACAATCCCAGAGAAAAAACTCATTGAAGCTTGCGATCGAATCGCTGATTTCTGCTACGCTCACTACAGGGGACCAATACGACAAATAAATGGAGCTGAAAGCAATGGAACAAACCACAGTCCCTAGCAGCACTGACTTCAGAATATTACAGAACACAATGGTCATTGCTAGAGGTGAACAAATTCTGATATCAATGACTAGAAAGGGTTAGATATGAATCACGGCTAACGTATCAAAGCAAAAGATACAAAAAAATTAAAGTTCCAGCTAGAAGAATCCGTCTAGCAAAAAACGAGCCTGCATCGAATGACGTTGCAAAGTGTAACCTTTTTGTGACTCATCTAGGACCATGCTCATAGTTGTACATAAGATGGTGATTTGAGGATATTGCGTCGAATTATATGTCGTGTAAAACAGTATTCATAAAGGTATACAGTTCTTCGAATGTTCTCCCATTTGAGACGCAGCGTGAATTATCGTTAAACTTATGATACACAAAAGCGTACAGCGACTGGTAGTAAAAAAAACAGGTATCAATGGGTTTCGATGGGTATCGATGATCGAGACCAAGGATTTTTATAGCGGACGCTGGACACTTTGGTGCATCATAGTCTTTAGCTTTACAGACTAGATGTAATAAAGTAGCTGATTTAATACATCAAATTGCTTTTAGATAGAAGACACAACTGGGTATATTTTTTTAATTTCTTTATGAAGTTAATATGCCCAGTGTGCGTTTTAAGCTAATAACACGTTTAATAAACATATAATTGTTATTTATCTTAGTTATGTATGTACATAAAACTGCAAATGATGATTTTAAAATTAGTTTTAATTATCGTAGGTTTAAATATAACTGACGTTTTGCAATATGATTATAGAAAAAAGCTGCTTTGCTATTTGCAAGTGAATCTGTCTTGCCCCAGCATTAGTCACAAAATGCATAGTTTTAAAATTACGTCTAATAAACTTATGTGAATATTTCCTATAAGCAATAATTTTTTATTCTATGTTGAATAGTAGTATATGGTATGTAGAAGAGCGCATCGAACCATATAGAACAGCTACATTACTAGTTTGAATACTAAAACAATGATTGCAAGTATTACTGTATTTATTTATCTAGAAAAGCCTATACAAAACAAATCAACTTACTGCGCAAGGATAATTAAAATACAAAAGCAATTTTACACAATGCAATTCCATATAATATCGTAAAATATTACTAATCGATCGCAAAATCAAGCCATTGATTTGATTTTTGAAATGACTTGAATTTGCGGCATGTAAATTTGTGATTACTAATATTTTACGACATATGCAATTGCATTGTTGTATTTTTACTATCCTTGCGCAGTAAGTTTCAGTTTAGTCTTAACCATAAATATTTTATATTGATTAGCATTACTGTATAAAGTACGTAGGTAAAAGGAAACAGGTAACTGCAGAAAGATGTCTTTTGAAGCAGAAAGCTAACCATTTGTTCCAATGTCTTGCTTAAAAAACCTTTTGTAAATATTTTTTAACAAAACAGTTTTCCAGCTCTCAGTCTAAAAACAACCTACTGTCTAGTTCTTGCTACTGTTTTTAACAAAACAGTTTTCCACTTGTCAGTCTAAAAACAACCTACTGTCTAATTCTTGCTACTGTTTTTAACAAAACAGTTTTCCAGCTCTCAGTCTAAACATAACCTATTGTCTAGTTCTTGCTACTGTTTTTTAACAAAACAGTTTTCGACTTGTCAGTCTAAAAACAACCTACTGTCTAATTCTTGCTACTGTTTTTAACAAAACAGTTTTCCAGCTCTCAGTCTAAACATAACCTACTGTCTAATTCTTGCTACTGTTTTTAACAAAACAGTTTTTCAGCTCTCAGTCTAAAACAACCTACCGTTTAATACTTGTTAGTGTTTTTTAAACAAACAGTTTTCCAGCTTTCAGTCTAAAAACAACATACCGTCTAGTTATTGTTACATGTTTATGTTTTCTATGTTGTATTTTATTATAAAATTGCAATATCACGCCACAAATGTAAAATGAGGTAATTCGCGATTTTTGAACTAAGACACCCAGCCCAGTTGCTGCATAATTTAGTCACTCATTATCTTATTGATATGTATTAGGGGTCTAAGATTTCACTGGACCTCTTTTTACCTGCAAGAAACATAAAAAGGCAAAATAATTAGAGTACACATATGTTGTAAAAAGTTTGCATTTAATTAACCCGTCTTGTAAAAACATATTTTTAAATATAGGACAGTTTATTGTACAGTTATAGTGTATACTTTTATTCTTCAAATTTAGCGACTAATACATTTACTGGTATTGAACAAGGATAGAGACTTATCAATGACTCCAATCGGCCCAAATATCTCGTCTTGTATATCCCAAGTATTGTATGGCGATGACAAAAGTTATGGTTGAAATCAGTAAACTACGCGCGCGAAGCACCACCAAGTATGGTCAGAAACTGTATATGTACATTTACATTGAGTTAATGTATCGTCTGTTAACCCTGTTTATCCTATATGGAATATGCTGTACCTGCTTAGTGCACTATATTAGACTGTAAAATTGTTCCTCTTACAATTCATTAGTATAGTCAATAAATTACTACTACGACGACGACTGCTGATGTTGCTACTACTACTACACTACTACTGCTGCTGCTGCTGCTGCTGCTGCTGCTACTGCTATTGCTACTGCTACTGTTACTGCTACTGCTACTGCTACTGCTACTGCTACTGCTACTGCTACTGCTACTACTACTGCTACTACTACTACTACTGCTACTTCTACTACTACAACTACTACTACTACTACTACTACTACTACTACTACTACTACTACTACTACTACTACTACTACTACTGCTGCTGCTGCTGCTGCTGCTGCTGCTGCTGCTGCTGCTGCTGCTGCTGCTGCTGCTGCTGCTGCTGCTGCTGCTGCTGCTGCTGCTGCTGCTGCTGCTGCTACTGCTGCTGCTACTGCACATCAAGTCTGTAGATAAATACATTGTTTCGCAAACATCATTTTACTAGCAAAATATTGCTGAGCATCATACGTTTCATATTCATAGTTCCCTTTCCAACAATTTTTATTTTTATTTTTTTGAAACATAAGGCATTGCTATCAAGTGTGAAACTGATCAAGAGTTTATAATAATTAGGCGTAACGTCAGGTAATAAAGTATTTTCGTTCTGTAGGAGATTTACATACAGATAGTTATCACACAGTGAATTGTGCAAACCAGTTGGGCAAGAGGCATTTCAGTTTCAACAGGTTGCAAAACAAGTTAGACCGAGTACCTCAAAGATATGACATACAAGCGGACATATTTCTCGAAATAAATTAGTCACTTTATTGGCCATTTTACAAAACAAACCTAGAATTCATTTTTGAAACATTTCTGAATGCCTACTACATTTTTTGCAAAAGGTTCATGGAATGTTTTAACAGTGTTGCACGCATGCTAAGTATTTGCAGCAACAAACAAACTCGAATAAAGTAGCATTCTAAATAATCAATCACAGACAAAGTTTTTGACAAATATAGCGCGAAGACTTCACCAACTAGTTATTTTTCGAATACTAATATGGCATAATATTCACGTCACAAATAGAGAGCGGCTTCCCTTCAAGTGTAGAACCTCCCGTCATGATGAAAGCATTACTGCAATAGCTCCCAGCAGGTGTAGAAGTTGAACAACCGCATGGAAACAGGCATGAACAACGATTACCAAAAGAAACGGTGTTTTCGATCGGTTATGGTCGGCTGTAAAAAAGCCTGTAATCACATAATACTTTTATTAGCTGTGCTAGATAAAGCACAAGAGAACCCCTCATAAATATAAAGCTTAAAAAATTCGTCTTGGCATTTTATATCACTTACGTACTGCCGTTTTACATGCAGGACTTCAGCGGTAACGCTGTGTAAAACATGTAAATTTAAACTCCTGCTATGACCATTAGACGCAGCCATTTTGATGACGATTTGAAACAAGTTTAGAAAGAGTTTGAAAAAATAATCAGAGCATTCGTAGCGCACACGTCACTAACTGAATAAAAATGTTCTTTTATAGTTACATGATTCTTACCAGCAGGTAAGCGGAAAGCTAAGTAATATAGTTGCTTAGATGCATGGTAATATAGTTGCTTTGTAATATAGATTTGCATGAAAAGTTTTTTGGGACATAATTTAACATTTCCTTTTCTTCCCCTGATTTACGTTTGTGTAGTGACGTCATGCAATGGCGACTTCGGAACGTTGTTGCGGGAGATTTGAAATGAAATCAAACAAAAATTCCTTTTAACACGAGTACGATATATGCATAACACTGCTATAAACTGGTATGATTTTTAAGGCGATTTTTCTGAAACCTACTTCAGGTACCCCTTTTATTCTCCTTTAAGTAACTTAATAGCTTGCAATAGGTACAAAAATATTTTCCGCGAACAGCTTTTGTAATGTTTAATTTTTTAAAAGGAATTTTCTATGCTCAGTGCAAAACTAAAGCGTTCTTTATCTAACTAAGTGAATGAAAAAAATTGATCACGATGAAGTGTGTTTTACCCTGAAAACTGTAAAATAAAACCTTTTCATTGAACGTTCATCATTATCTTCAAATTGCTTTGCACAGATCAAAGAGAATATTGATCAAGTCTTTTTCTCATTAAATGTGCGTTAATTAAGGATTTGCTCTACATGTGTGCGTGTTTAGTTTTTAAATAATTATTCGTTTTTTAATTATCTGCAGCACTAAATAAGTAATGCGTTAGTAGCACAGGGTCAATTCTTAAAGGAAAAGGAAAGGCAAATTTAAAGTATGTCCCAAAAAACTTTCCAAACAAAGTTTAGCACTACGGTTACGTGCTTGAAAGTTTTATCTAACTAGAAATGAAAATTCTTAGTAATTTAAAATATACGCGCTAAAATTTTACTGACTCACATTCCCAATGTGCACCACTGACACACCCAAAAAGGTATTCTTAATGTTAGTTTAAACATAATTTATTATAGGATTGGATCAGACAGTTTGAACAACATGATTTAGGATCCTCACCACAACAGACTTTTTACACGATTTACAAAAACATTTACAGTAAGAATAGACTATAACTACACAAGCTGACAAGTTTAACTACAAGATTACATCAGACATTAGTAGAAAATGACGGTTAGAAAATATTAATGTATAAATATTTAAGACTGATGCTAAATGTTAATGTTAATTCTTAATGTTATTAACAATATACAGCAGTTTAAGCTAAATTAGCAAAATGTGCACTACGAATGCTCTGAATATTTTTAAAGTTTACACAATGCTATCTAAAGGTGTTTCAAACGTTCTATCGTTAAAATAACTGCGCCTAATGGTCATCAATGGAATTTTCAAGTTTTATACAAGTCCTGTAAGCACTAAGGCAGTGTTATGAAAAGTTTACTATAGACGAATCTGAGACACCTCATTTGAAAGTACTTTTAATTTTAAACTAAAAGGGAGTGCCGCACTCTGACTGAATTTAGAGAGAAGTTTGTGCAACAAGGCTAAGACCCTTCGTGGATTTGAAACAGTAATTGGACATTGTTATGCACACATTTAGCATGAAGTACTATATTGGAAAGTACTATATTGAAGTACTATGTTGAAGTACTATATTGGAAAGTACTATATTGAAGTACTATATTGGAAAGTACTATATTGAAGTACTATACTATATCCGGTGTTAATGCTGAATTGCTTTGATAAGTGTGACATATATATAGAAATCCATTAGTGAAGTAGATTTATCTATTTGACTAATTAGACTAATCAAAGGGTTCGTCTGCGTCTATTTTCCAACATTCTAATTTGTTAAAAAAATAAAAAATGTAAAGACTTTAGTGTATAACGATTTTCGAGACACTATAACCTGAAATTAATCATGTTATATCACACAGACCTGAATATCAGTAGCGGGTCTGGTCGAAACATTATCACAAAAATTTGGTAAAACTATCTGGAGTATCTTTGCTCACTTTTTGTATATTCATCGAGGACAGAGTATGGCATAAGAGAGTTTCATACAAAATCCTATTTCAGTTTCAATTTCAAAATTCTTCTTTTACTGAAAGAGAGTCTCAGGTTCATTCTTGTGTATTCTTGAAGTATTACAAAGTCGCCTCTTACTTACCCGGAAGAAAAAACGACACATTCTAATGTAAAATCTGGTGGTCTTTAAGCGATTTTTTAGAAGTTTTTTTAGATATTAATAAAATTTAAACTAACGCCGAAAAGTCCGAAAAGTGAGTATGAGTTATAGTCTGTGCACATAGCTACTAAAGAACAATACTGACTACCTGATGAATTACCATTCAGAATCACCATAGAATAACTAGCAGCACTAGCATAATTTTGTTATCAACAAAGTTTTTATATTATTTCGATGGTCTTTTGTTTTCTCAACACTCGTAGCTTGTTATTAACGATGAGTGGTTCCTTCGCTCACAAAGGATGTCGTATTCTCGGGTTGAACTTGCCCCCCTTTCCCACAGCAAAGCACTTTGCGATACGCTCTACGAAATCTGCGGTCTCTGAGTCCATAAATTATAGGATTGAGGAACGAATTACAATAAGTGGGTATGCCAACCATCATCATGTCTGGATGTGTTGCTTCCTCCGGACGAAAGAAAGAGTTAAACACATCTGTCAGCATCACAATAGCCACTGGTACCCAGCATGCAATGAACGTGCAGACGACGATTACTGTAGTCATGATCATTTTCGTTTCTCGCTTGATACGTTGCATGAGTGCTGCGTTTTGTGAGTCCATTGTTTGTGGCTGTTCCGCCATTTTCTTCGAGTGATAGCGAGCGATGCTTAGAATGCGCATGTACAGGGTAACAATGACCATCGTAGGTATTGCAAAAGTAATCACAAACCACAACAACATATAACCTGAAGCCATAGTTTTTAACATTACACAAGCAAACACGCCGGGATAGTCGTTTGCCCATCCGAAATAAGGAGGTGACATTAAAATCATTGCAATAAACCAGGACAATGTTATCAAAACAAAAACAGTAACATTAGTCATTATCTTGTAGTAAGTTAGTGGGTAAACAATCTTTATGTATTGGTCTGCAGACGCCAACACCATACTGAACATAGACATGGTGCCAGAAACCAAGGAAATCATGTATGTTGATATACAACCATACTTTGTGGCTAGCATTTCTGGGATAAAGACTGTTATCACGCTATAGAGAGAGCCTACTCCACACAGCAAATCAGCCACTGCCAAGTTTCCAATAAAGAAGTGAGTTGCGTCTTGAAATCGCTTTTCCAGGAAAATAGCCGCAATAACAAGCGTGTTACTTCCAATGATGATAAAAGCAACTGCTAACGAAATTGCAATAAGTGCTAACGAATAGCCGAATGAATCTGTTGGTGATACTGTCGAATTTGTTGATATCTCTGTAACGTTGTCCATAATTGCTGTTTATGCAGCTCTTGTGTAAAATGTCATTTGATGAATGCAACAGTTCTTGAATATTTGAGCTCTCTTTCAGTTCTTTAGAAGACTTACCTGTTTAATGGTCGAATTTTTGGTCGACCGTGAGTTCTTTTAAAGTTTATGTTTCGTTTAAGTCTCAATTTGTTGAACCTCTGAGTTGATGGACACTCAGGCTTTTGAATTTCAACATTGTGTTGTCAGAATTCACTACAGACGCTGTACAGGTAAACTTTGTCTTTATACTTCCTGTTTTTCGCGCGCATGCGTACAAAGGCTGAAGCAGCTCAACGTTTTCGAGAAGCCAGAAAGGCGCTTGTGATGGCAATTCCTCGATGAAAAGATGCAACGAGGAATCCCTGCAAAATTATGAAAAAGTTTTTAATTATGATTCGTGTTATAATTTACAAACGTCCGGAAATTGGCGCCGTGATTAATAAATTACTTTGTGGTTTTGCTGCGGTATTGTTCATGTAACGTAATTAATTTTCAGGTTACGCTGAATCAAGATGTCTCATGCCCAGACGCGTATATAAAAGCAGAGGTTAGTTTAATGATGCACATTTTGTTGCATAGCTTACTGATTTTTTCTTTCAGTTTACTGACAATTACTGCTGATAATGCGTAGTTAAAAATGCTTGTTTAATGCAATAATATTAAGCACATTTTTATATGTGTATAATGCGTTTGAAAAAAATCAATATTTTTTATGTATGTAAGAAAAGTGCACAATGGATTTCATACTAATGGTGCGTTCACACTGTGCACTTTTCTTACTTGCATAAAAAATAAGGATTTCTACAAACGCATTATACAAATATAAAAATGTGCTTAATATTCTTACATTAAACAAGACATTGCTCATTTCGAACTAATGAAACGATATTTGCAACACCTCTTATTCCATAGTGGTATAATTTGTTAATTAAAATTTTATGATCAACACTGTCAAGAGCTTTTGACAGATCACAAAAAATACTCACAGATAACTTATTATCTTCAATATCTCTGATTATGTTGGTCAGCATATCAATTAAAGCCATTTCTGTAGTACTGCCTTGACGAAATCCATACTGTGTGTCGTTTAATATGCTTTGTTTATGTAAACAATCTATAAGTTGCAAAGACACACATTTCTCAATAATTTTCGAAAAACATGGCAGTAATGAAATGGGCCTGTATCTATTTATACAGTGTGGATCATCAGCTTTATGAATAGGAACTATTATGGACTGCTTTAGCTTATTAGGGACAATTCCAGAGGTAAGCGATAAATTAATAATATGGGTTAAAGGTATAGCAATATATTCAATAATATCAAGCATTATTCTCGGAGAGAGCTGATCAATACCGGTACTTTTATTTGGGTGGAATGACTTGCAGATTCTAATGATTTCATCTTTAGTTACAGGTTGAAAGAAGAAGGAAACTGATTAGTTTAGTTTGCAAACGCTGTAAGATATGTGATTTTGTATCTTCAAACTGCCCTTTCAGCATTGTTGCGGTAAAGGTTCGTTTTCTTGAATGGCAAGTTGGTGTGTGGCACGAAATAACTGAAAACATGTCGAGGATCGCGAACACAGTACAACGTACTACTGCAGGTAGCAATTATAATTATTTCTTACCATTAAATCGTAGTATCTGCGTTCTATACCAAGCGATACAGCCAACGTTTTGTATATTGAAAAGCCAGGTCGAGGTAGAATGATATTTGAGCCTGGATTGGCGAGTACTTGTATGCATAGATCAAGAGCATGTGAGCAGCCTCCAGTCAATACAACATCCTAGAACAACCTTGCAAAAATTAATTCCCCTATCACAAGCTGACACTACCCTTGCGAAAATTAGTTCCCCTATCACAAGCTGACACTACATAAAGCCAATAAAATTACTTCAAAGCTATTGCCTTAATTGTGTGATAAGTAATTAGCTAGTTCCTTTATTTGACACTATAGGTAAAGTGGGTAAGAAAAGCAACAGTTTGATCATTACTGGTACTAGAAATTCAGTATACTTCAAAAGAGTATATATATATATATATATATATATATATATATATATATATATTTCTACAGAAAACCTCATGAAAACCTATATATATATATATATATATATATATATATTGTATACTTTATACAATATATATATTTCTACAGAAAACCTCATGTATACTAGACAATTGCAATGCTCATTTCGAACTAATGAAACATGGTTATTTAATAAAAAACAAATATGACTCCCAGCAGTACAGTAAAGACATAGACACAGACATAGACATAGACATAGACATTTTTATTTATCTCCTCATTTACACCATTATATACAAATTCACTATTATTTTATAGTTATTGATTAAAAAGGATAAATTAAGCATAAAGGAAAGAGTTAGGGGGGTGTAGGAGAAAGGGTAGCGAAAGACCAATTGGTCATCGAGTCAGCTACCCTTCTCAGGTTAGTGTAGATTTTAAAAAATTTGTAGTGCTGCTATTAACATGAATTTATGGGGGCATACATTAAACATGAAAGCAAAATAACTAAATAAACTATGCAACAAAGAAATAAAATGAAAAATATGAAATGATGATTAACAAAATGTAGAGCATTTAACTAATCGATTAAAACATAAAAGCTAAAAACAAGTCAAACCAAAAAAACATAAATAATAAATCAGTGAATGAAACAAAATATGCATGATAAACTCAAACAAAATATAATGAAACAAAGATATGCAACCGTAATCAAATTATGTTAAGCGTAATGATAAAATACTATGGAATGCAAGAACTAGTGCAGAAAAGTAGGGCAAACAAAATATGTAGTGAAATTTGAGTATGTGACAAAATAGACAATATGGCTCAAAAAATATAATAAAACTTAATGATAACTGTGAAGCAATGAGCAAAATAATCATAATAAAGTCGATAAATATGAAGTGAGAAAAGCATAATATGGAAGTAAAAACATAAGTGGAGCAGCAAAATTATAAGAAATTACGTATGAGAAAAAGTGTTGTAGTTGCTGGATTTGTTTGAAGATTATTGCTTACCTTCCCTTTTCATAGCTGCGAAGAAATAATAACAATTTTACACTTTGATGAGTAAAAAGTACTATGATAATATAATTATAGTTAATAGATTAGCTCAAGGGGAATACATTAACACTAACAGAGAAGATTTATCAGATCTGATCTTAGCAGAAAAGTCACACATGGTAATTAGAAATAAGAAAGGATTTATAGTTAATTATCAAATAACTAAAGGCGCCATTTTTTAGTTCATTAGACAGACTGTTCCACAACAAAGCACCTTGATAAGATAGAGATCTTTGCCCTTTGTTAGTATTAAATCTATGTACATAGAAAGTTTGGTTAGTGGCAAACAATGTATGATACTCGTGCATCTGGGCTACGGATCTGAAGTAATTCTGAAAAATTTCAGGAAGCATATTATGTTTAAACCTATATAAAAATTTGGCCATCTCTAATTTATATATATCCTGAAGTTTTAAGATTTTATGCTGGTGGTATAATGGTGTAACATGGGCTCTTCTATTTGTATTTGTCCAAAGCTTTATAAATTTATTTTGATTAGTAATTAGTTGATACAATGTGGAATGTTGTGCTGATCCATAGGTAAGTATGCTGTATTCTAAATACGGTGAAAATAGGGAAGAATATAGAAGTTTTTTCGAATCATAATTCAGGAAATGCCTAATTTTTGAAAAAATACCTAAAATTTTACTGGTTTTGTTAACTATATATTGTATATGTGCTTTCCATGAAAGATTGTGATCTATTAATAC
The DNA here is from genome assembly GCA_030141605.1 of Tubiluchus corallicola. Classification (NCBI taxonomy): domain Eukaryota; kingdom Metazoa; phylum Priapulida; class Priapulimorpha; order Priapulimorphida; family Tubiluchidae; genus Tubiluchus; species Tubiluchus corallicola. Next base: position 15,057 of record JAQGDQ010001191.1, read on the forward strand.
TCCTAGATATTTTATTTGATGTACAGATTGTATCCTGGTATTTCCCACTGTCAAATTTAATGTTAAATTTTTTACTTTTCTGGGATTACCAATTATCATATATTTAGTTTTGGAATAGTTTATAGAAAGCCGGTTGGTTCTCATCCATAGGTCTACCTTTGCTAGTTCAACATTAAGAAATTTTTCTAGGTGACTTATGTTAGTATCAGAACTGAAAAAGTTAGTGTCATCAGCAAAAAGTCTAGTATGTAATTGGGTATTTCAAGGGAGATCATTTATGTAGAGTAAGAAAAAAAGGGGACCAAGAGTTGAGCCTTGAGGAACACCACACTGCACATTTACCAGATCTGAGTTTTTATTCGCGATAGATGTATATTGTTTTCTATTGTGTAAATATGACTGCATCAATTGAAGATGCAGGCCTCTGATACCATAGTGTTCAAGTTTGGCTATCAAAATATCATGTTGTACAGTATCAAAGGCCTTAGACAAATCTAGAAATATGGCACAGGTGTACTTATTGTGATCCATATTTAGTAGCAGATTGTCCATAAGTTCAGCAATAGCTAAGGCTGTGCAGTATCGTTTGCGAAATCCAAACTGAAATCTAGAGAGAATTTTGTTGTCGTTTATAAATTTAATTAGTCTGTCATAAAGCAATTTTTCAAAAATTTTGGAGATATGTGAAAGTAAAGATATTGGCCTATGGTTAGTGGGGTTATCAGGGGAGTCACCTTTATAAATGGGAATAATTTTAGCTATCTTTAAACAGTTTGGGAAGGTACCTTTAGTAATAGCCTTGTTAAACAATTTGGTTAGAACAGGGGAAATGTGGAGACCAGCTGATTTGTAAAAAGATATAGGGTTATTTTCATGACCGGAGGCTTTATTTTGATTTAAATTATTTATTGCTGTATTTACTTCAGCTTCAATAATGGGTGTTAAGAAAAACGAGTTTGGCAAAGGACGTCCTAGAAAAGACTGAAATAACAGTTGTGTGGGTTGTATTTTAGATGCCATAGAAGGACCAATGGAAGCAAAAAAAGTATTCATGACTTGACAGATATCAGTTACATCACTTGAGAGAATGCCATCTTTGTATACCTTTTTTGGTGTTATGCGTTGTTGCAATTTAGCATTTATTAAACTATTTATGGTCGACCAAAGTTTCTTTGTGTTATTTTTGTTATTTTGCAAGGTTTCTTGATAGTACCTTTTTTTGCTAAATATTTCATATGGTTGAGTTTGTTCGAATAAACTTTGTATTTATTTCTATTATAAACATTGTTAGAGTTTTTAAATGTATTAAACAGTTGGCTTCTAGTTTTAATAGATTTCAGTATGCCTAGTGTTATCCATGGCTTGTGAAAAGTTACCACTTCACGTCTTGATAGAGTTTTTAGAGGCACATGAGTATTGAGAACTAGATTGAATGTTTGAAAAAACTGATCAAAGGCCTCATTAGTAGATAAGTAAGAATAATCAATAGAATTAATCTGTGCGTGCAGTTCATTTAAAAAGGCAGAGGAATTAAAGTTAGTTTTATCTCTAATTGTAATTTGAGTTTTCTGTTTAGTCAGATTAGCATTTTTGACAATTGCGAAAATAGGCAAGTGGTCCGCCACTTCATAAGTTATAATACCCGATACAGTAGGATTAATCAGATCATTAGTATAGATATGGTCTATTAGGGTACTAGAGTTTTTTGATATTCTTGTTGGTCTTGTAATTAGAAGAACAAATTGAGTAGAAAATAATACATTTAAGTAATTAGAAATATATGGTATGCTCTCGAACTGTAGTAAATTTAAATTAATGTCACCACATATGTAAGCTATAGTACCAGATTGTTGAATAGCAGTTAATACACGGTCCATTTCCTCTATAAAATGTGTAACAGGTGTATTTGGATGTCTATATATAAGGCCAAATAATATACTCTTCGAATTGTTTAATGTTGATACGCGGATCCAGAGATCTTCTAAATTAATTTTTGAGATTTCAGTTAATACTTTGCCCTGCCTGTTTACTTTTGTTATTTCTTTTTCAGTCACTATTTTATATGCATTATTTATAGAGTAGTTTAAATTATCTCTAATACAGACACCGATGCCACCAGCATTGGACTTAGAATTAATACTCAGAAAAACGTAGTTGTTCAAGTTGCACATAAATGATGAATTATCTTTTAACCTAATCTCGGAGACGGCGATGATTTCGGGCGGTTGAGGGAAAGTACTGAGGACGTCAGTCATGTTACCAAAATGTTTTTGCAAGCTACTTACATTAAAGTGAACTATTAGTAAATCCGAAGTATTTTTGTTATAATTAGAAGTTGATTTGAGAGTATTTAGATTAACATGCTTACTATCGTAGTTGTTCCCATAATTATCTGGGTCATTTGGATCCCACCTGTTAGTTGATAGCGAAGAGCACTCAGACAGACAAGACAGTGACAGAGAGTTAGTTAAAGGAGAAGTCACAGAAAACAAATCATCAATTTCGTCATCTTCACAGCTCTGAAAAGGGAAAATAGACTTTATACATGAAATACAGTAATAGGGGTCATTACTAGAACCTAGTTGTAAAAATTGTTCCATAGTCAAACAAGAACACTTATAATGTGACCAAAGATTGCAGCAATTACACAGTATACAATACTGGTTTGATTTACATTGTTTAGTACAGACAGAACAAGGAAAACGGATCATTAATAGCAATACTTGAGTATGAAGTTAAGCAATTAAGGAGATAAATAAAAAATACAATAGTCAAAGCTATAATACAAAAATATAATAGGTTTATAAGAACACGTACCTATATTATGATATTACAGAAATTTTCTTGGCTAAGTTATCACTGATTACACATCAATATATCTCTTTCAGAATTCACTCTCACAGCTTTAGTATTTTCCGCTTTTCTTATGTAAATTTGCCCTTGGTTTGTCCATAAGAACTTGAAATTATTATTTCGTTTCGCTTCTAGACATTTGTTGAATAATATTTTCCTGTTCTTTGTTAAGTGTTCATTGACATAAACTTTGCCATTTCCATTGTATCCTAGATCCTTTAGTGTGGGGGTATTTGTTCTCCCCTTGTACACCAAGTCTCTTGTGAGACGTCTCGTGAACTTGACAATAATAGGGGGAGTTCCTTTTTGGGTTGGAATCCTATGTGTAATGCTGATATCACTTTTATCAAGATTAATGTTCATTTTTCCTGCAACTTGGATAACCAATAATTCTGCGGTGTTTTCATCTGGTAAGACTGGTATTCCAGCTATGAGTAGATTATCTCTTCTCATATACTGTTCTAGAGCATCAATCTCAGATTCTTTTTCCACTAGTTTTGACTCGAGGTCATTTGCAGCCTTTCTCAGGATAACGTTTGTCTGTTCACTCTTTTTTAGCTGCTTGACAATATCTGCTTATTTGTCATTTAGCTCATCGTACTTCTTCGATAGAAAATTTTGACTTTCCGAGATGGAACTCAGGTCAGTCGAGATGGTTTTCAACTGCTTGGTAAAATCTCGTCTCAGCTTCACCAATTCGTCCATTATGTTGTTACTATCCTGATCTTCATGGAAGGAAGATCTGATATTGCCATCATCATGTTCAGAATCTGTGTCATCATCAGAACTCACATCTGTCTTTGTTGGCGTCAACTTAGACTTGGGCGTGGTGGAACCCACTAGAAAGCTCTCCACTGAAGCTATTTTCTTAGATTTCGTCTTTGCTTTAGGCATTATAGCCTATTTGAGTCACTGGATCGATGATTACAGGTAAACAATCTGTTTAAAATACGTTATATTACAAATTTTTTGGTAATATAATCGAAAATATTTCCCAGCTTAAATTTTATAAACCGGCGCCATTTGCGACCGCAGCGCCACCTCAAAGAATTGTATAATGCTCATTTGGAATAATTTTGGATTTCATACTAATGGTGCGTTCACAAAGTTATTCCAAGTGAGTATTATACAATTTTTTACTATACTGCTGTCAGTCATATATGATTTTTTTTTATAGAATAACGGTGTTTCATTAGTTCGAAATGAGCAATGCCTTTCATGACAATTGTTTGGTATACATGAGGTTTTCTGTAGAAATACATATATTGTATAAAGTATACATATATATGTATATATATATATATATATATATTTATATTTATATATATATATATATATACTCTTTTGAAGTATACTGAATTTCTAGTACCAGTAATGATCAAACTGTTGTTTTCTTACCCACTTTACCTATAGTATCAAGTAAAGAAACTAGCTAATTACTTATCACACAATTAAGACAATAGCTTTGAAGTAATTTTATTGGCTTTATGTAGTGTCAGCTTGTGATAGGGGAATTAATTTTTGCAAGGGTAGTGTCAGCTTGTGATAGGGGAATTAATTTTTGCAAGGTTGTTCTAGGATGTTGTATTGACTGGTGGCTGCTCACATGCTCTTGATCTATGCATACAAGTAATCGCCAATCCAAGCTCAAATATCATTCTACCTCGACCTGGCTTTTCAATATACAAAACGTTGGCTGTATCGCTTGGTATAGAATGCAGATACTACGATTTAATGGTAAGAAATAATTTTAATTGCTACCTGCAGTAGTACGTTGTACTGTGTTCGCGATCCTCGACGTGTTTTCAGTTATTTCGTACCACACACCAACTTGACATTCAAGCATACGAACCTTTACCGCAACAATGCTGAAAGGGCAGTTTGAAGATACAAAATCACATATCTTACAGCGTTTGCAAACTAAACTAAACAGTGGCAGCTCGTAGCTAAAATCATAAAATCAGTGGGGGTGCTGCTTCAGAAAATTTTTAGCCATTGTTCTAATACTGTGTAAAACGTAACAGACATATGTAATTTTAACGTTGATCAGGTGTTGCACGGCCTATTTTCTTAACTGCAACTTTCTTATGCAGACACAATTGTGAAAAATTAAGCTGTTGTAGGTCATTTACACTCACATAACTTATTTCTTGTGGACGCTAGGCGTCCATTATTATATAATTACGTTTTAAGTTACACTTTATCACCTCCCAGAATATGGCGGAACACAGTAAGCACGTGGCAATTGTTACTGTGTTAGGGACAGTACTTTCTTTACCTAGCAGCAGACGCAAGCGTACAGCGTGTTATTTCAGACATCTGCGCACGGCCGCATGCGTACAACAGTCAAACACCACGTTGCTTGGGCTGTGAAGCTAATTGTGCTTCCCTCACGTGCTCCGGTTCCGCATAAGTATAAAGAAAGAGCTAAAGAAAAAAGACTTATTATATTGAATATAATTGATAATAATGAATGAAAACAGGGGGTGCTGCAGTTCCGCAGTACCTATACACGAGCCGCCACTGAAACTAAACTGAATGCTGATGAAGTGTTAATAGTTTCATAAACGTGCAAATTTGGAAAATTTCCCAGCCTTTGCTAATTTGCCTGTAGAAAATACATTTGTTTTTGTGCTAGATGTCACCTTTGCATGCAAATACTTTCACAGGCCATTGTGACGATTGCAAATACCGTTTTTTCGTCTTTTTATTGACGGTTATGATCGATTGTTTAGTTTGGGTTTCTGTGTGTAGTAATCTGTGGTAATCTATAACTTACTTGTGTAAACTGCAAATCAACTTTTTCAACTAATAAGGCAAAATATTCTTTTAGCCTGAAAACAGTAAGCCTTTTCACAGTTTGGTTGTGCGCACGCGCAGTCACTGTAGATCTACCACTGTAGATCTACCAAGGTTAAGGCTACCACAGCAGCGCGTCTTAACTACAACCATCACGTGACATTTGGGTAAAACAAAAACGTCTGCCGCATCAGTTCAGTAACTTCAGTTGTTTTACACGAACTTCACTTAATTAAGCATTAGTCAATGCACAGGGTGATTTACTAGCAGGATCTTGCTTGAGAACAAGAAAAAATGTACAAGCTAGCTGCTTGCTGTTAAAACTGTTACTATTACAATGGTATGAACTGCGAGGCGTTGTCAAGTGTACACAAATACGTTGTCTGGTACATTTAACCTTTGACCGTTTCACGATCGTCATCAATCGCTAGAACTGTGAAAAGTCTTGTTGGAAAGCCATAAAACACGATATTCTTTTAGCCTGAGAACATTGGGAAGCCAATTTGTCACAGATCGAGTTCCTGATAGACGGCGACACTGCGGCGTTGGTTGTTAACAACCCGTCCAATCCGTGTGGATCTGTGTTCAGCAAAGACAACATACTTGACATACTCAGCGTTTGCGAGAAACTCTACGTTCCAATTACAGCCGACGAGATATATGCTCACTTTATAAGTTTTTAATTTGTGCTGAAAATTAATAATTTCTAGGTCAGCATGTTCACACTGAAAATGGCTAGTCAATCTAAATTCGTTCACCCAATTTCCTCATTACTTGGTATCACTCTCGTTTGCACCTTTACATAGTGCAAGAACTAATTGGAATACAGAGAATTTATGCAAACACACAGTTCAAAATGCATTTTTTCCAATCTTTCAGGCTTTTATACATGTTGATAAAGTGTGACATTTTTTCCTGTATTCCAGATTTTTCCCGGAAGCACGTACAATTCATTTGCCAGTCTTTCTGAAAACGTACCAGTGCTATCCTGCGGTGGTCTCACTAAAAGGTAATTAATCTTGCTACGCATCACTAAAAAGCATTAGGACACGTTGAAAGCAATAATTTTTAGAAGTCTTTGCATTTGCTGATGATAAGTATGGTAGAATTTTTTGTCGTTAATTATGCAATGTTAAACGTTGAAATTAAGTGAGAGAAAAATTTAAATTTGCTTTTCCTGCCCTTTAAAATGTAAGACAGTCTATCTTACTGCTTGTGCAGCGCTGGAACGCAATTACATTCCAGCCAAAACATTTATCTTAAAGGACAAAAAAGGAGAGCCTGAAGTAAATTCAGAAAAATTGCTGATATTACTTTATGCAGATTTTTCGTACTCGCGTTTTCATTTTAAATTTCTTATATATATATATATAATGTGATATGATATATGATATTATATGATATATATAATATGATATATATGTATATATACATAATAATCTTTATTTGCCATAAAAAATCGATATGCATAACCATAAAAGCATATACGAACATCGCAGCATGAGAATTCACAAAACTGTTAAAGGCAAATGCGTCTAGTGCAAACTAGAAACTATTGTGCCAAAAAATCAAAAGAAAATATACATTATAATGTTACACGCAAATTATAATAGACTATATACAATATATACGTACAATTTAAAATAGACGTGGGTAATTAAAATTTGCGGATGAATATATATTATCATTCACGTATGTAGGGTTTTCAAAACGATTTAATGTATGTATTTTTAATTTTGATTTGAATTTATAGAAAGACTTGATACGTTCTAAACTTGAAGGCAGGGCATTCCATTATTGAACTCCTTGTTTAGTGACAGAATTGTTGTCGTATTTGTTATTAGCGCGTGTTTATTTAATATTGTGTGTTCTTGGATTTAATGTTGGCTCCAAGAGGAGTGGAAGCTTATTTTTGATGAAAGGCGTGTTAATATTGTTGATGTATTTATACTAAAACAGGATTGTATAGAAGTCTTTATGTGCTTGTATAATCGGTATTTTAAACAGTGTTCTTAATTAACATTTCAACAACGAATTTTTTTTAAAATCTGATTGTGATTCTCTTTTACGCAGGTCAGCATAGATATGATCAGATTTTCGGAATTTGAAGATGACGTTCAATTCACGGAGGAAATGGTGACAGAGCAGTCTGTGTTTTGTCTTCCTGCTACGGTAAGAATCTTTATTAGGCCTTACATGATTTAAAATACTCAGTCAACATTGGGTTACAATCTGCAGTTTATTAAATGCAAACATAATGGTAACTACGACAAATGTGATTATTTAAAAATTAAAAGATTCATGTGTCAAAAAGTTAGAAAGCTTACACAGGTTCACAACCTGACGCTTTCATTTGTTAAAGATGTTTTGAATGACTTAACCAGAATAGATTTTGCATCTTTTTCTTAACTCATCCATTCTTTTTTTATCGGGTTCACATGACAGTGGGCTTATACAAGCCTTTGCTTCTCTAGCCCACTGCAGTACAATTATTCATTTATGATAAAAAATAGTGTATGAAACATAATAATTTATTACAGTATGACGTAATTTTGACGTCACTTTGTGCTTAATGTCATTATATTGTACTGAATGTGATAATAATAAACTAAACTATTTTTTCTCTTTGATAACACATGACAGTTTTTCTATGCCGCCAAACGGTATTTCCAGCATAATGAATCTATTTGATTTCTATTTCTTATAATGATAAGCTAATGATTCTATTTTTTAGTGTTTCGCGTATCCCAACTTCTTCCGAGTAGTCCTGACAATCCCAGAGAAAAAACTCATTGAAGCTTGCGATCGAATCGCTGATTTCTGCTATGCTCACTACAGGGGACCAATACGACAAATAAATGGTGCTGAAAGCAATGGAACAAACCACAGTCCCTAGCAGCACTGACTTCAGAATATTACAGAACACAATGGTCATTGCTAGAGGTGACCAAATTCTGATATCAATGACTAGGAAGGGTTAGATATGAATCACGGCTAACGTATCAAAGCAAAAGATACAAAAAATTAAAGTTCCAGGTCATTTGAGGATATTGAGTCGAATTATATGTCGTGTAGAACAGTATTCATAAACGTATACAGTTCTTCAAATGTTCTCCCATTTGAGACGCAGCGTGAATTATCGTTAAACTTATGATACACGAAAGCGTCCAGCGACTGGAAGTAAAAAAGACAGGTATCAATTGGTATCGATGGGAATCGATGATCGAGACCAAGGATTTTTATTGCGGATGCAGGACACTTTGGTGCATCATAGTCTTTAGCTGACTACAGACTAGATGTAATAATGTAGCTGATTTAATACGTCAAATTGCTTTTAGATAGAAGACACAACTGGGTATAATTTATTAATTTCTTTACGAAGTTAATATGCCCAGTGTGCGTTTTAAGCTAATAACCTGTTTCATAAACATATAATTCTTATTTATCTTAGTTATGTATGTACATAAAACTGCAAATGGTGATTTTAAAATTAGTTTAATTATCATAGGCTTAAATATAACTGACATTTTGCAATATAATTATACAAAAAAGCTGTTTTGCTATTTGCAAGTGAATCTGTCTTGCCCCAGCATTAGTCAAAAAATGCATAGTTTTAAAATTACGTGTAATAAATTTATGTGAATATTTCCTATAAGCAATAATTTTTTATTCTATGTTGAGTAGTGGTATATGGTATGTAGAAGAGCTACATTACTAGTTTTAATACTAAAACAATGATTGCAAGTATTACTGTATTTATATATCTAGAAAAGCCTATACAAAACAAATTAACTTACTGCGCAAGGATAATTAAAATACAAAAGCAATTTTACACAATGCTATTCCATAATAATATCGTAAAATATTGCTAATCGATCGCAAAATCAAGCCATTGATTTGATTTTTGAAATGATTTAAATTTGCGGTATGTAAATTTGTGATTACTAATATTTTACGATATATGCAATTGCATTGTTGTATTTTTCTTATTTTTGCGCAGTAAGTTTCAGTTTAGTCTAAACCATAAATATTTTATATTGATTAGCATTACTGTAAAAAGTACGTAGGTAAAAGGAAACAGGTAACTGCAGAAAGGTGTCTTTTGAAGCAGAAAGCTAACCATTTGTTCCAACGTCTTGCTTAAAAAACCTTTTGTAAATATTTTTTAACAAAACAGTTTTTCAGCTCTCAGTTTAAAACCAACCTACTGTCTAGTTCTTGCTACTGTTTTTAACAAAACAGTTTTCCACTTGTCAGTCTAAAAACAACCTACTGTCTAATTCTTGCTACTGTTTTTAACAAAACAGTTTTCCACTTGTCAGTCTAAAAACAACCTACTGTCTAATTCTTGCTACTGTTTTTAACAAAACAGTTTTCCAGTTCTCAGTCTAAACATAACCTACTGTCTAATTCTTGCTACTGTTTTTAACAAAACAGTTTTCCAGCTCTCAGTCTAAAACAACCTACCGTTTAATACTTGTTAGTGTTTTTTAAACAAACAGTATTCCAGCTTTCAGTCTAAAAACAACATACCGTCTAGTTATTGTTACATGTTTATGTTTTCTATGTTGTATTTTATTATAAAATTGCAATATCACGCCACTAATGTAAAATGAGGTAATTCGCGATTTTTGAACTAAGACACCCAGCCCAGTTGCTGCATAATTTAGTCACTCATTATCTTATTGATGTCTAAGATTTCACTGGACCTCCTTTTACCTGCAAGAAACATAAAAAGGCAAAATAATTAGAGTACACATATGTTGTAAAAAGTTTGCATTTAATTAACCCGTCTTGTAAAAACATATTTTTAAATATAGGACAGTTTATTGTACAGTTATGTATTGTATAGTGTATACTTTTGTACTTAAAATTTAGCGACTAATACATTTACTGCTATTGAACAAGGATAGAGACTTATCAATGACTCCAATCGGCCCAAATATCTCGTCTTGTATATCCCAAGTATTGTATCGTGATGACAAAAGTTATGGCTGAAATCAGTAAACTTCGCGCGGGAAGCATCACCAAGTATGGTCAGAAACTGTATATGTACATTTACATTGAGTTAATGTATCGTCCTGTTAACCCTGTTTGTCCTATACGGAATGTATAGTTAACTGTACCTGCTTAGTGCACTATATTAGACTGTAAAATTGTTCCACTTACAATTCATTAGTATAGTCAATAAATTACTATGACGACGACTGCTGATGCTACTACTACTGCTACTACTACTGCTACTACTACTACTACTACTACTACTACTACTACTACTACTACTACTACTACTACTACTACTACTACTACTACTACTACTACTACTACTACTACTACTAATACTAATACTAATACTAATACTAATACTACAACAACTACTACTATTACTGCTACTGCTACTGCTACTGCTACTGCTACTGCTGCTACTACTACTACTATTACTACTACTATTACTACTACTACTACTACTACTACTACTACTACTACTACTACTACTACTGCTGCTGCTGCTGCTGCTGCTGCTGCTGCTGCTGCTGCTGCTGCTGCTGCTGCTGCTGCTGCTGCTGCTGCTGCTGCTGCTGCTGCTGCTGCTGCTGCTGCTGCTGCTGCTGCTGCTGCTACTACTACTACTGCTGCTACTACTGCTGTTGAAGCTGCTGCTGCTGCTGCTGCTGCTGTTGCTGCTGCTGCTGCTACTGCTGCTGCTGCTACTGCTGCTGCTACTACTGCTGCTGCTGCTGCAGATCAAGTCTGCAGATAAATACATAGTTTTGCAAACATCATTTTACTAGTAAAATATTGCTGAATATCATACGTTTCATATTCATAATTCCCTTTCCAACAATTTTTATTTTTATTTTTTTGAAACATAAGGCATTGCGATCTAGTGTGAAACTTTGACTGACTTTGCTTGGCCTTTCAAAGGAGAATGAGTCACATTAGGAATTGAAACTTGTTTGGTCTGTTCAAGAGTATATAATAATTAGGTGTAACGTCAGGTAATAAAGTATTTTCATTCTGTAAGAGATTTACATACAGATAGTTATCACACAGTGAATTGCGCAAACCAGTTGGGCAAGAGGCATTTCAGTTTCAACAGGTTGCAAAGCAAGTTAGACCGAGTACCTCAAAGATATGGCATACAAGCGGACATATTTCTCAAGATAAATAGTCACTTTATTGGTCATTTTATAAAACAAACCTAGAATTCATTTTTGAAACATTTCTGAGTGCCTACTACATTTTTTACAAAATATTGTTGGAATGTTTTAACAGTGTTGCACACTTGCTAAGTATTTGCAGTAACAAACAAACTCGAATAAAGTAGCATTCTAAATAATCAATCACACACAAAGTTTTTGACAAATATAGCGCGAAGACTTCGCCAACTAGTTATTTTTCGATTACTAAATTGGCATAATATTCACGTCACAAATGGAATGCGGCTTCCCTTCAAGTGTGGAACCTCCGGTCATGATGAAAGCATTACTGCAGCTCACAGCAGGTGTAGAACTTGAACAATCGCATGAAAACAAACATGAATGACGATTACCAAAAGGAACGTCACCCAGCAGCGTACAGTGTCTACAAAAGAAATGCTTTATGGTTCAATTCAAAATCATTTGAAATAGTGAAAAAGTTTGTTAGTGTTAATTTCGTCACCATAGTGGCTTTTTCTTTGTTCTTTTCAGGATTAAGTACATAACTAAATGAATTATTCCAACTTACACGTAATGCAAGTAAAAACGTAAATTGGTTTTTCCAAAAGTTAAAGAATGTAGCGAGGCAGCTTGCTTATTCGATTTTTCATTGTTCTTTATTATGTATTTAGTCTCAAAGGGCTACAAGCTTACTTAGAGCACCCAAGTTTTTAAAAAAAGGACCCGTCAGGTGGCTCTTCCGGCTATAACTGTAAAGGCACCCAGGTGACCCTCCGCGATTTTCCAATGGCTTAGCATTCTAGAATCTTTAGTACTACCCGCTCCTACATTTCATTGCAGCCAGACTTAAATCAAATTTACTTTTCTGCTTCTTCCGCAAATTTTGCTACCATTTTAAAACAGGCTTTTCATTCGCTACTTCCTTAGAATGTACAACTAATACTTTAACCACACACTACACGTTCATCATCGTACACTTACTTGAACAGTCCAAGAAAACTGTCCTGATCGTTAGAATCCATTTTGGTCATAGCAATGGGTTGCGGGTCACCATTGCCTTCCGGCATACGGTAACAACTTGAGTTTTGCTGCATATAGATTTCCATGTAAAACTGGGAAAGATTGTTCACAGACTTCCTGAACGTGACTCTGGTGAAGTATAAATAACTGTAGTAAATATGTGTGAAAAAAATTGGCGTGTCACATATTTGACATTAACTAGTTTCAATATTTCGATGAAAGACTAATGTATGTTTACAACAGCTTATTTTAGTTTTAAGGAGAGCATCTATAGAAAGAAAATTGGCATTTTTATTGTTTCTCAAAATTAAAATATATGATTTTAGAAAACATTCTTCTTTGATAAAATAAGCCTTCTCACAATTTGGACAAGTTGCATCTACTAGAAATATTTATTAGAGTCACCAACGTACTGTGTAATAATACCTTTTATGGAACTTAGTGTACGAAGTATAGTGGACCAACAAATTATAACAGTAGTCCAATATGCTCGAAAATGGTCTATTATACACGCACTTTAGGTTTTGTTGGGTCACTAATAAGTTCTTGAGGTTTTGTTCTTTCTTCAAAAAAGAATTAGTTAACTAAGAAGTTCGGTAATTGGGCTTTCTCAGAAATAAGTTTTCAGAAACTTAATTGCCATCTAGTTTCAAACATTTGATAAATCAGTTGTGCCGAAACTATTAAAGTTACGCTATTGAACAACCTCTTTTTCTATTCGTCGACTATTAGATCAAAGAAAATTCAAAATGATTGTGTACCTCTGTGCGTATTTGATGCCCTGATAAGTAAAGCAGCTTTGGTCCGACAAATCATCAGCATTGCTGATGTCATCCAAAATGGTGATGAAATTTCTTGGATCTGGAATCAATTCACTTCTCGAATCAATTCATGTAAATGTTCCTTTTGTTGAGCGGCAACACTGTCAATGTTTTTACCTCCAATTTTGCCTTCAAAAAGGTGAAATTGGTTGAACCGTGCCACTACTATATAAAAATAGGTTTTTTATTAGATTGTTTTTTATTACTGCGTTGACATTTTTTAATATGCCAAAAAGTTTAGCCACCAATAGTTTCTTTTATTAATATCTAAACTTATTAAGAAAACGGAAAAAATAAATGAATAAGGAAGTACATTACACAAACGTTTCTACAATCAAGTGTGCATAACAAAACTGCAAAAATGGCTGGTAATTCTAAGAAAAATAATAAAAGTTGGTGTCATAAAAAGTTAAATTGATAATAAAGATAAAAATAGCACGTCATTTTTTATAATCTCTCGGTTGAGCAATTAATCGTTGTTGCAATTTGTTTGGGTATTGACATGGAAATGAGCGCTGGTTGTCTGTGGGGGGTACAAGCTTATTAAAGGCACCCGAGTTTTTTAAACCTGGAAATTTCAACTCTGTCTCGTTACGGGTCGCGCAGAATCAACGAACAGGAATACAGAAACAATAAGCCCTTACATCAGTGTGATCTCCATTTACACCATCAAAATTAAGAAGTTAGAGTTCAAGAAAAAATTATTGCACTTTTGCAAAAAACAATTTTTCTTGCTAGAAAATTGGATTGACGTCAGCAATGCAAAAGAAATTACAACATTATTACCTGGAAATCCAATAACTAAATAAAAGAACGCACCAAATACTCAAATTATTCCATTTTGTGTTAAAAAGCGAGTGTGTTAAAGGTGTGCACATTCTTTTACAGTATATATGAAAACGACCTTGGTAGACAAATGAAAGAAAAAGTTTAGAATCATATATAAATGTTAGTAATGAATTGATTTTTGTTAACTGGTCGTGTACAATTCTGCAAAAAATACTTTATAAACTTTTCAAGTGAAGACAAAACAAAAACACTTACCAAAAATACACAATGCGCACAATAAAAAAGCAACCGTAACGGCAATATTACACATTTCAAGTTTTCAACGGACTTGTTCGTGAGACAACTGTTCATTCGTAATATACAATGCAAATGCCGTCTGCATACACATTTATAATTTCATGGGTATCGACACTATGTGTAATATAAATTATGTCGTGTTAACTATGGGTATTAGCAACACTGTGCAGCCAACTTGTTTCTAGGAAACGAGGTTTGGCGAATGCTATAAATCACATTATGAATAAATTTTTTATCTGTATTCCGTGTGTAATAAAGAGTTATTGCACATTATTATACATAACAATTGGATACTGTCAGAATACAAACACGGGCGGCAGAAAGAAGAAAAGAAAGAAAAACAGCAAAAAAACGGATAATTAAGAAAACAAAAAGAAGAGGAATGGAAGAAAAAGAAATCAGATGGAAAAACAAAAAACGAAGGATGAAATGAAAACAGAAGAATGGAATGGGTGTGCAAAACTTCCCCTGACCTGCAGTTTCATGTCACTACGCTAGTGCTATTCTTCTATAGCAAGTGCATTCTGAAACCCGACGAATCTAAACTAGAATAGTCAATAAATTACTACGACGACTGCTGATGTTACTTCTACTACTAGTACTACGACTACTACTACTACTACTTTTACTACTACTACTACGACGACTACTACTACTGCTACTACCACAACCACTACAACTACTGCTATAGCTACTACTACTACTACTACTGCTATAGCTACTGCTACTACTACTACTACTACTACTACTGCTACTGCTACTGCTGCAATGCTGCTGCTGCTACTGCTACTGCTACTACTACTACTACTACAACTACTACTACTGCTATTGCTACTGCTGCTGCTGCTGCTGCTACTGCTACTGCTACTGCTACTGCTACTGCTACTGCTACTGCTACTGCTACTGCTACTGCTACTACTGCTGCTGCTGCTGCTGCTACTGCTACTGCTACTGCTACTGCTACTGCTACTGCTACTGCTACTGCTGCTACTGCTACTGCTACTGCTACTGCTACTGCTACTACTACTACTACTACTACTACTACTACTACTACAACTAATACTACTGCTATTGCTGCTGCTACTGCTACTGCTACTGCTACTGCTACTGCTACTGCTACTGCTACTGCTACTGCTACTACTACTACTACTACTACTACTCTCTCTCTCTCTCTCTCTCTACTCTAGTGTAGTGTAGTGTAGTGTACTCTACTGCTACTCTGCTCTGCTACTACTACTACTACTACTAGTAAATTAAGAGAAGGCTGCTTATTAGGATACATAGATAAACTTTCTTTTAGTAACAAGTCTCAGTTATTTGTAGCTCTGGTCAAACTGCTGAAATTATTAAAATTAGTTTTGTGGCCATAGGCACAAATATGTTTATAACTGCTAGAGTGATGAGGACTTTTCGACTTTTTAATTTCTTTGCCAGTTCTAGACGAAAAGTTGACATAATCATAAGAATGATATTCATAATTCAGCATCTTGACAAAAGCACAAATAAATGGGTCCTATTAAAAACAGAAAGTTGAACTATGTGCTGTGATAATTCTTCTCTTGATGTGTAAACTAGTTTAACATGATTCGTACTTTTCAGCTATTTTCCGATTTTCGTAAAAACTACATCAAAGTAAATTAATCTTTTTCTATTTAACATGTATTCCTTTTCAGTGCCTGCATTAAAGCATTGACGGTTACTGCAGTGGCGCGCTCTACTGTTGACGACGTTAATTTCTTGTATAAGTTGAACCTAGCAATTTTCTTCAAGGGTTTTAAAGGTTTCAACATTTTTCGAATGAGTTTTCTAAACTCTAAAAAATAAACTGGTTTTTGGAAATGATTTTGCAAAATCAAATAATGCTTCAATTTAAAAGTCATTAGAACAAAAATGTTTTAAGTAGATGAAAAATCTCTTTATTATAAATGTCGGTCAAAAACAAAACAAATATTCCATAAAAATTAAAAAATTGTAAGAATAATCGACTTTATTTTCAAGTTCGATAACTGTGTAGGACTTAGTAAAGAAATAACCAAGGTATATTAATTTTATATTATTTACAAATAAATACAACAATTATGCATAATAAAATAAATGAAAAATTTATATAAATATCTTACGTCTATGGTCTCCATTCACTTATGTCTCTGGTCTACATTCATTTATGTCTATGGTCTACATTCATTTATGTCTATGGTCTACATTCGTTTATGTCTATGGTTTACATTCGTTTATGTCTATGGTCTACATTCATTTATGTCTATGGTCTACATTCGTCTATGTCTATGGTCTACATTCGTTTATGTCTATTTTCTACATTCATTTATGTCTATGGTCTACATTCATTTATGTCTATGGTCTACATTCATTAATTTTCACAATAGGCTTTTCTTGCGTCCAGGACTTCTTGTAAAGCTGTCTTGCACATACCGATATGTTCTTTAAGTCTCAGTAAAACTACATTCGTAGCGTCTCTCATTTCGCTGATTGTGTCGTCATGGTATTCATATGTAGAACAGACTGGCTTCTCTCTCTATAAAAAATATTTATTTGTGTTATTTATAATACATCTATGAACTTAGTCAAGCGGCTTATATGTCCATTAAAACATCGTGAAATATTTCGACAATGTACAGAAAGTAAAATTAGAGCTAAAAGTGCAAAATACATGGTACATGCCATTTATTATATGCACGCTGTCATATCAAAATATAATCATTATTATTAATATCTATTCTTCTCTGTGTTTCTTGATATTGTATTTGTATTCACAAATTTATTATTATTATTATTATTATTATTATTATTATTATTATTATTATTATTATTATTATTATTATTATTATTATTATTATTATTATTATTATTATTATTATTATTATTATTATTATATTATTATCATTATTACATGGTTAGTACAATATAAATACTCAAGTAGGTGCAAATAAATTAAAAATGCTGGTAAAAAGATGAAAACTTGGTTAGTACGATAAAATTGTATAATTATGGTAAAAAATTTACATCTTACATCATTTTTTCAATCACACATTTTCTAGTAAATATTTTTTTAAAGTTTCTTAATTTATTTATATTACTGGCTTGTTTTATTTGGGTAAATTATTCACATTACAGCACCATTATACATGACAGAATGTCACATAACTTTGGTTTTGCGCTTAGGAATATGGAATTTGTGGCATTGTCGAGTTTGGTATTAATGCTGTCGGATAATCCGTTTTAAACCAAGCCTGGCTCGTATGCTTCTGATACTTATACCTCTTATTTCTGGAGAACGGGAACGTGCCTAGGGCGTTTGTGAGGATGGTTGAATAGTCCATTCAACGGTGGGTGTAATACTCATATTTAGATTTTACGGGAGGACCACCGTCAATGCCTGCTACGGGCATTTTCCCGGACCCAACTCCCAATTTTTTCGAAATTTTGGCCAACGGCCTATAGAAAAACGTTCTAGCGGCGTTCAGTGGGACTCTTGGAAGGAGATATAGGGTTCTTTAGAAAGAGGAAGAGCAAGGCTACACGATGATATGAGCTGCCTTTTAGGATGCTTCCTTTCTGAGGAGCTCTGAAGAGTTGATTGAAGGTTCCATTTTTGGCAATTTTCGCTTGGAAAACTGCTGACGCAACGCAATTGTTGTGACGTCATCCATTATACTCTGCTTATAACCTTATAACTTTAATTCACTAAAAGCTGCTATACTGGCTTTGCGTAGTAAGTGAGGACTATGTAAGATGTTTGCGTATTATTGATTATAAGTGTATTTATAAGCCAAATTTTTTGCTAGTAACAAATAAAAACTATAAGTTACAGCGTTTACCCAACTCATTTTTTTCGTTTAATTTTACTAATTTTTGTTTTCCTTTTTTTTTGAAAATAAATATATTACACTTTTTACAGATGACTATCTTGCATGCTAAATGGCAAGTTTTTAGTTTCTGTTAAATTGGAAAAATGGAGCCAGTTCTTTGGGTGACTTGAACTTTTTTGTAAACAAGATTTTTTTCTGGAGTTATAATTAAAAATCAACTGCACAGTTAAAATTTGAACTCAAAAATTAAAGGTTCTTAGATTTTTATTGTGATTCGAACCACATACTTAGAGCAGATGTGTGAATAAGCACAAAACTGGAGTTTTAGTTCACACGAGAAAGTTTGTTCATTGTAAATATGGCAATGATCACGCCGGTTATCCAGAAAACCAGAACTTACCATGTTAACATACACATCATCAGTAGTGAGTTCCTCCCCTTCACTGTTAACAATGGTAGATCTCAACCCATCATCACTAGACTCTGAATTGAGTCTGCTCGAATCAATCTTTGTGGAAATAGGTTCAACGTTTGAACGTTCGACTTTTGATTCCCTTCCACCAATACTGTTTGTCTCTTCTATACTCAATTCGTCTTTCTCAAGATTGTGCAGTTCCTCGGAAGATGACACCTCTGGCGTTATGACAAAGAAAGGCAGGTCAATCATTGTCTCAAGAATGGTTGTCAAGTAGTTTTCCAGTATCTTTACCTCGTCTTTTCCAATACTGTCGATTAACACTTTATTGATTTCTGTCACGCCCTTTGTCACGCCATAGTACTTCCCTACAGAGTCGTAGATATCCGAACACAGCATATACTAAAAATAAAAACTCATTGAAAATAGATCAACAAAACGGATGAATAGTTAAATTTTTGTACCAATATGTCATACAAGGCATCATGCAAGTACATTACTTCCCTTATAAATAACAAACCGTCTTCTTAAAGAATATTTCAGGATAAGTTATTATAGACTGTTATATTTGTGAATAATGCACCATAAACAGATGGCAAATAAACGATGACAATGACGACGATGGTAACAGTGGTCGATGATGATGATGACGATGATGATAATGATGATGATGACGATGACAATGACGATGACGATTATCATCATGATGATGACGATGACGAAAATGGTGATGATTATGATGACGAAGACGACGACGACGAAGATGATGATGATGATGATCGTCATGATGATGAAGATGACGAAAATGATGATGATGATGATGGTGATGACGACGACGATGATGATGATGATGATGACGATAATGATTATGATGATGATGATGGCGGTGACGACGACGATGATGATGATGATGACGATAATGATGATGACCGAAAACAATAGAATAAAGCGCAAAAGAACGACGAGGACGAAGAACGATGGTACTTACAAACGATACATTGTCTGTTGGTTTTAAAAACGCAGTCACTGGAGGTATGGGTGTGAGTGATTTTTCAGTTTTGTCTTTACAGTTTGGACAGTGTTTCACTATTAGCTGCTCACAGTTTTTGTCTGGTGCTGGACTTAATAACCACTGCTGTTTGCGTGCTTGGCGTAGCTGAAAGATACAACACAGTTTCACACAGAAGGGGGATTCAGGCAAACATAAGTATTCATGTTCTCTAGGACTTATCTGTATACATGGTAGTCTTTTTCTTGAGTCATTGTTATTGTTATTGTTATTGTTATTGTTAATTGTTATTTTAAGTCAGATTAAACAATGCTTGGCCCAAACTTTATTGCAAATCGTAATTCTGACCTTACATATTTTGGGTGACCTTTAAAACTACTTCTTCATATTCAAACCTGATAGACATACACATACACATAGACATAGACATAGACATAGACATAGACCTAGACCTAGACCTAGAAATAGACATAGACATAGACATAGACATAGACATAGACATAGACATAGACATAGACATAGACATAGACATAGACATAGACATAGACATAGACATAGACATACACCTAGACCTAGACCTAGACCTAGACCTAGACCTAGACCTAGACATAGACATAGACATAGACATAGACATAGACATAGACATAGACATAGACATAGACATAGACATAGACATAGACATAGACATAGACATAGACATAGACATAGACATAGACATAGACATAGACATAGACATAGACATAGACAAAGACAAAGACAAAGACATAGACATGGACATGGACCTAGACATAGACATAAACATAGACACAGACATACACCTAGGCATTTTTTTATCACCTCATTTACATCAGAATACAAATAGGCCGTAATTGCTAAAACAATTAATTAATTAATAATATAAGTAATCAGAATTAATTATGCACAAAGGAAATAGTTAGGGAGGTGTATGAGAAATAGTAGCAAAAGACCAACTGGTCATCAAGTCAGCTACCCTTCTAGGGTTAGCGTAAATTGTAAAACAATTGAAACGCTGCTAATTATACCGTGTCATTATGAAACAGGATAAGAAAATCAACTGCTAATGTAAATCTATAGAGGAACAAATTAAATTTTAAATAGATTATGCAACAAGAACGCATCACGATAAAATGAAATATATGCAATAATGAAAAGCCAAATATGTAAAGCATGTAACTAACTGATTAGAGCCTAAACAGAGTACAAAATCAAGTCAAAGCAAATGAAAAACAATAGTGCATAAATCAGTAAAGGAAAGCATAAATCAGTAAAAACAAGAGTGCACAAAATCAAGTCAAAGCAAATGAAAAACAATAGTGCATAAATCAGTAAAGGAAAGCATAAATCAGTAAAAACAAGAGTGCATAAAATCAAGTCAAAGCAAATGAAAAACAATAGTGCATAAAATCAAGTAAAAGCAAATGAAAAACAAAAGTGGATAGTGAGTTGTATTGGTTGTGTGTAGCTGCTTATTGACGCTTGAGAAATGGCAAAGCTATGAAGAGTCTGATTATAAAATGACACGTTTATTAAACATCAACACAGTAAATATAAATAGCAATGCCAAAGGCCCCTGATCTAACGGTCTGTACGCTCCGGCTCCCAGACTCAATCTGAGACTAATTTCTTGAGCTGGAGGCCCCGCACGCCTTATATATTGTGTGCGATGGCGAATGCCTCATTTCCTTGGATCACGTAATCACGTGACACCACTCCTTAACTGGCTTCATCATACCAGCATCTGTCAACATAATTATTTATTATAATCTACTGCTCTTAGCATAATTTAACAGGTTTTCTTTAACAGGTTCTCTTTACTCTTCCTTTTGACACACACGGTCGGATTCTAAATGACGAAAGGTCCATGATTGCACAACTTGCTTTTTTAATTTGCATAATAAAACCTAATAATAAACTTACGAAATCTTCCCGTATTTGTTCCACAAAATAGATGCAGTGATTCATATGGGAAACTACAGCCTCTATTTCGCTATGGTGCACGTCAGTGAGAAAGAGTTGTGCAACGGGCCTTGTTGATACCAATGAGGTGAACCAATAGTGAGTCCACAAGATTATTGCAACGTAACAAAAACAACCTGTTGAAAAAAAGATTTAAACTCACATAAGCTAATGAAAATTAAGCAACTTTAGAATGGTCATTTTTTCGATTTAATACCTATAGGTAATTTGCTTTCTAATATATCATATTTGCATATTATATAAGACGAGTTGTTTGACGAAAGTTTGCGAAAAACATACATAAATAAAATTTTCAAATGTATCAATAGATGTTCAGCTAATACATCAATTCAGCATTATTATTTAACTTACTATGATATTTCATATCCTAGCAAATGAAATATTAAAACTAAAGAACAACAAAAGTTTCGACAGAATATTTTGAAATGATGCTCAACTTCGAGCTGTCATGATATTTATAGGCACCCCATGGGTATTTTTGAACAAATCGCTGTAATATCGGTAAATTCCCTTGTAATGCGTCAAGCGATGCAATGCACGCGTACTTTGGGAATTCCACATGTATGTAGTGCTGTACATACGTAATAACTTTCTCGGAATAACAAGTTAACAATTTGTCGTATTAGAACTATAACAGGAAAGCGGAAGTACTGTGACGTACGCCGGAAATTGTGTGATAATTTGAGGCCCATCACGTGAATCGTACGTGATAGTGCTTCAGAACTCCTTTCCGTGTTTTGTGTTACAATTATTTTAAGTTTTGTGAAGCTTATAATGCTTCCCTATTCTTGTCAATGGATGTCACCGCTTTGAGCACAACTGGGGCCTATTTCAGAAGGGGAGTGGGGATACTTCCCAGGGGCCTCACCCTCCAGGGGGGCCTCGCGCCGAGGTAGCACACTAAACTCACGGTAGTTACAGTAATCTTTTTAAAAACAAGCACTGTATGGAGTAGACAATATTCCGTATTATTTTGCTTAATTTGCAAAACCGTAAGTATTGCTGTTTTCGTATGTCACTCAGCTGAAATATTCACCAATTGGTACAGTTCTTCAGCACAATTTTTTTACGGTCGATAAAGACAGGTATCAATGGGTTTCGATGGGTATCGATGATCGAGACCAAAGATTTTTATAGCGGACGCTGGACACTTTGGTGCATCATAGTCTTTAGCTTTACAGACTAGATGTAATAAAGTTGCTGATTTAATACATCAAATTGCTTTTAGATAGAAGACACAACTGGGTATAATTTTTTTAATTTCTTTATGAAGTTAATATGCCCAGCGTGCGTTTTAAGCTAATAACACGTTTAATAAACATATAATTGTTATTTATCTTAGTTATGTATGTACATAAAACTGCAAATGATGATTTTAAAATAAGTTTTAATTATCATAGGCTTAAATATAACTGACGTTTTGCAATATGATTATAGAAAAAAGCTGCTTTGCTATTTGCAAGTGAATCTGTCTTGCCCCAGCATTAGTCACAAAATGCAAAGTTTTAAAATTACGTCTAATAATCTTCTGTGAAAATTTTGCTATAAGCAATAATTTTTTATTCTATGTTGAACAGTAGTATACGGTATGTAGAAGAGTGCACAGAACCATATAGAACAGCTACATTACTAGTTTGAATACTAAAACAATGATTGCAAGTATTACTGTATTTATTTATCTAGAAAAGCCTATACAAAACAAATTAACTTACTGCGCAAGGATAATTAAAATACAAAAGCAATTTTACACAATGCAATTCCATATAATGTCGTAAAATATTACTAATCGATCGCAAAATCAAGCCGTTGATTTGATTTTTGAAATGACTTGAATTTGAGGTATGTAAATTTGTGATTACTAATATTTTACGATATATGCAATTGCATTGTTGTATTTTTCTTATCCTTGCGCAGTAAGTTTCAGTTTAGTCTTAACCAGAAATATTTTATATTGATTAGCATTACTGTATAAAGTACGTAGGTAAAAGGAAACAGGTAACTGCAGAAAGATGACTTTTGAAGCAGAAAGCTAACCATTTGTTCCAACGTCTTGCTTAAAAAACCTTTTGGAAATATTTTTTAACAAAACAGTTTTCCAGCTCTCAATCTAAAAATAACCTACTGTCTAGTTCTTGCTACTGTTTTTAACAAAACAGTTTTCCAGCTCTCTGTCTAAAAACAACCTACTGTCTAATTCTTGCTACTGTTTTTAACAAAACAGTTTTCCAGCTCTCAGTCTAAAAACAACCTACCGTCTAGTTCTTGCTACTGTTTTTTAACAAAACAGTTTTCCAGCTCTCAGTCTAAAAACAACCTACTGTCTAGTTCTTGCTACTATTTTTTAACAAAACAGTTTTCCAGCTCTCAGTCTAAAAACAACCTACTGTCTAGTTCTTGCTACTGTTTTTTAACAAAACAGTTTTCCAGCTCTCAGTCTGAAAACAGCCTACTGTCTAGTTCTTGCTACTGTTTTTTAACAAAACAGTTTTCCAGTTCTCAGTCTAAACATAACCTACTGTCTAGATCTTGCTACTGTTTTTTAACAAAACAGTTTTCCAGCTCTCAGTCTAAACATAACCTACTGTCTAGTTCTTGCTACTGTTTTTAACAAAACAGCTTTTCAGCACTTAGTCTAAAACAACAGACCGTATAATTCTTGCTACTGTTTTTTAAAAAAACAGTTATTCAGCTCTCAGTCTAAAAGCAACCTACCGTCTAGTTCTTGCTACTGTTTTTTAACAAAACAGTTTTCCAGCTCTCAATCTAAAAATAACCTACTGTCTAGTTCTTGCTACTGTTTTTAACAAAACAGTTTTCCAGCTCTCTGTCTAAAAACAACCTACTGTCTAATTCTTGCTACTGTTTTTAACAAAACAGTTTTCCAGCTCTCAGTCTAAAAACAACCTACCGTCTAGTTCTTGCTACTGTTTTTTAACAAAACAGTTTTCCAGCTCTCAGTCTAAAAACAACCTACTGCCTAGTTCTTGCTACTGTTTTTTAACAAAACAGTTTTCCAGCTCTCAGTCTGAAAACAGCCTACTGTCTAGTTCTTGCTACTGTTTTTTAACAAAACAGTTTTCCAGCTCTCAGTCTAAACATAACCTACTGTCTAGTTCTTGCTACTGTTTTTTAACAAAACAGTTTTCCAGCTCTCAGTCTAAACATAACCTACTGTCTAGTTCTTGCTACTGTTTTTAACAAAACAGCTTTTCAGCTCTCAGTCTAAAACAACAGACCGTATAATTCTTGCTACTGTTTTTTAAAAAAACAGTTATTCAGCTCTCAGTCTAAAAGCAACCTACCGTCTAGTTCTTGCTACTGTTTTTTAACAAAACAGTTTTCCAGCTCTCAGTCTAAAAACAACCTACTGTCTAGTTCTTGCTACTGTTTTTTAACAAAACAGTTTTCCAGCTCTCAGTCTGAAAACAGCCTACTGTCTAGTTCTTGCTACTGTTTTTTAACAAAACAGTTTTCCAGCTCTCAGTCTAAACATAACCTACTGTCTAGTTCTTGCTACTGTTTTTTAACAAAACAGTTTTCCAGCTCTCAGTCTAAACATAACCTACTGTCTAGTTCTTGCTACTGTTTTTAACAAAACAGTTTTCCAGCTCTCAGTCTAAAAACAACCTACCGTCTAGTTCTTGCTACTGTTTTTTAACAAAACAGTTTTCCAGCTCTCGGCCTAAAAATAACCTTCTGTCTAGTTCTTGCTACTGTTTTTAACAAAACAGTTTTCCAGCTCTCAGTCTAAACATAACCTACTGTCTAGTTCTTGCTACTGTTTTTTAACAAAACAGTTTTCCAGCTCTCAGTCTAAAAACAACATACCGTCTAGTTATTGTTACATGTTTATGTTTTCTATGTTGTATTTTATTATAAAATTGCAATATCACGTCACTAATGTAAAATGAGGTAATTCGCGATTTTTGAACTAAGACACCCAGCCCAGTTGCTGCATAATTTAGTCACTCATTATCTTATTGATGTCTAAGATTTCACTGGACCTCCTTTTACCTGCAAGAAACATAAAAAGGCAAAATAATTAGAGTACACATATGTTGTAAAAAGTTTGCATTTAATTAACCCGTCTTGTAAAAACATATTTTTAAATATAGGACAGTTTATTGTACAGTTATGTATTGTATAGTGTATACTTTTGTACTTAAAATTTAGCGACTAAAACATTTACTGCTATTGAACAAGGATAGAGACTTATCAATGACTCCAATCGGCCCAAATATCTCGTCTTGTATATCCCAAGTATTGTATCGTGATGACAAAAGTTATGGTTGAAATCAGTAAACTACGCGCGCGAAGCACCACCAAGTATGGTCAGAAACTGTATATGTACATTTACACTGAGTTAATGTATCGTCCTGTTAACCCTGTTTGTCCTATATGGAATATGCTGTAGCTGCTTAGTGCACTATATTAGACTGTAAAATTGTTCCTCTTACAATTCATTAGTATAGTCAATAAATTACTACTACGACGACGACTGCTGATGTTGCTACTACTACTGCTACTGCTGCTGCTGCTGCTGCTGCTGCTATTGCTACTGCTGCTGCTACTACTACTGCTACTACTACTACTACTACTACTACCACTACCACTACCACCACTACTACTACTTCTACTACTACTACTTCTACTACTACTACTACTACTACTACAAAACTTTCCCTGACCTGCAGTTTCTACTACATGTCACTACGCTAGTGCCATTCTTCTATAGCAAGTGCATTCTGAAACCCGACGAATCTAAACTAGAATAGTCAATAAATTACTACGACTACGACGACTGCTGATGTTAACTACAACTACAACTACAACAACAACAACTACTACTACTACTATTACTACTACTACTACTACTACTACTACTACTACTACTACCGCTACTACTACAATTCGAGTGAAATAATCAACATAATCTTGAGGAAGCTTACACAACTTTATCATGGATGTTTTTCAGTGTAAGACGTGAATTGACATTAATGCAAGAAACGTTGTTTGTTCGTTTCTTTTTGCAAAACCAAGAAGAACGTTTGCGCATTATTGATTTTGTGCCTAATTAATCAGTAATTACGACTCAACGCAAAAGTATTTTCAGTGCAGTTTAATGTTGCAGGAAATATTACTAAAAAAAGCTGTACAAACAATTTCATTGTACAATAATAATGTATTTGTTTTATTTTCTTCAAGTGGTTAGGATCAAGCAGTTTGTCAGTATTTACCACATGGTTTACTAATACCACCGCATCTGAACAAAACTACATTATATAAACCAGCAAATAATTTTAGTAAAAAATATACGTTCCCGTCAGGGTATTGCACCCCATTTTACTATCGCACCCAGCATCACACACTTGTCAAAGCAATTAAATCAATCACAACACAATCAATAAATCAATTAACGATATCAAAGCGAAGAACTTGCACCCAGAAGATGTCATCAAAATTTTCAAATATCAATAAAAATAATAAAATATGTAAACAAAGTGGCAAAAACGAATGAGGTATTTACGCCATAAATTACTTTCCTATTAAATAAGAGGTGACGAGGGTTTTTGTTAATGCTGACTACAACTTAGCCATTGTTATACTTAAGCAAGAATGTTTTGTACATCACAAAAAAAAACAAAATAATGGAACAGATCTAGGGTTTAAAAATCACAACAATCAATATTAACATTCACCGAGTGCACATTCCACTTCTACAACAAAAAAAACATTTTCAGAGTTTCGGTTTTACTGTTTCACATTCAGAAAACCCTCACCGGTAACGTAAATAGTACTTTACTTCTTTTACCTTTTTCAGCCGAATAAGGTAAAAATGTAAACAAAATCACCGTTAAACAAATTTTGATTAACACACATTATTATGCAAATACATTTTTGGATTACGATATAAAGTTGTACAAAATATGACAGATAAACGTTAGGGCGCAGTTTATCATGCCGCCGCCGAACTACATTCACCACCATACAAGCACCAAATAGCATGCACAGTTCCCAAAACCCGAACGAGCCTCACGGAATGAACCAACAGTTTAATGCATTAATATTGCAATTTTAATACAAACTCATGTATGATTAATTTTTCCACTATTATTACGCGTACACAGTCTTAAATTTATATTCATACACGACAAATTTTCACAAACTTTTCCGAATCTGAAGAAACAGGTGACCCGAAAGTAAGAGGTCTTGAATTCAAATCTCAGTGAAGGCGAACATTTTTTCAGAATGTCTAATTCAGCATTGTTTTCGTGCTTTCACAAAATTAAAACTCGATGAAATTGTGTAAATTATACACGTGTCTGGTTCTGTTTAATACACGCAATGCAGCACAAAACTGTCTGTGTACGGCTAGCAAAATGGAGTTCACACAAGTAAACATTAAAGAACGAAAGTAAAAATCATGAGTCTTAAGTGCTGACCTCGTTCGGGTGCAGGGCTGCGCTTATTTAGACTAGTGCGCATTTAGGGCCAGATATACAATAAAAGACAGGCAATTAGCAATATTATAATTATCAACACAACACACATAAACACTGGCGCTAACTCTTAGTAAGCGTGTCATACACAGAAGCTATCATGCACTTTGGCACAATCGAGACGATTTTCGCTTTTGAAGCTATAAACACAATTTTGCGTTAATTTTATAAAAATGGCGACACCCCGGGTACCCAAATGTTATGATTACAACACATTGACAGCAGAATTACAACTAGCACAACTCACTAATTTTACAACACTGCAGCACAGAAAATTACCACTAATTAAAAACATCATTAGCACAACAATAATGGCGCCTGTTATGGAAAAATTCTTGAGGTATTAGATAACATCCAGATTACAACAATCAGCAAAATATTAAAAACAGAATTTTGCAATTGTGACCTGGCAATTTTAATTACTCTCTTGAGAGGTATATTATGATAATAATTGTTATCAAATCAACATACAACTGCATAACATGATTTTAATGTCGTAAACAATAGAGCATACTAAAATATGATATTAAGAAGCGCTTACAAAGACGGACAATGAAAGACACATAAAAGCAAAGCATCACAATAAGCAAGTAAGAGGATGAGCAAAAATGGGAATTTCAACTAAACTCGCCTGCAGATGTCACCACTGTGTAGTGGTTGCTTAGATGGGACGTTGCTGCAGGTTTTTTAGTCGTAGGTCCATTTTTGCATCACTCTTGGAATAAATCTGGTCCTAAAGAGCAGCTCAGTCACCATGAGCAAGGATATTATTACTCCCTGAACTCCTCTCAATGATCCTTCACCATTTCCGAGGTAACAAAATGGCTGAACGCCGATTCAACCCCATGACTACATTATTTTTGACTGCAGTGAATAAAAACATTATGAATCAAATCTTAATATCATTACATTGATTTCTCAAGACTCTGACAGACAGCAGTCATTATTTTTTATCACCACTGCAGCCCCAGAAAGTACGTTAACTTACTTTTTAGTAAAAACATTATCAGTACCGATACACAATTTCAACAGAAGCGATCAGTTTCGTATCTATGAAAAATTTTCATCAGTTTTAATGAACGACATTAATATTTTATAATAAGTTAACAGAATCATATAGCAATTATCTCTTATAGGTCAACATGATTAAGGAAACAATTTGACAAGTCCTCATGGTCAAGTGTCATAAATAAATGCAGTGATGTTAAAACTAATCAGGCCTATAAGACAATGAATCATTGTCAATGATGCAGCATACAGTGGTAGCCTGCAAATAATTTCCAAACTTTATGCATTGATTTTAGCCTACTTTGCAGTAAATGACAGAGAAAAACAATTCTTATACTGGCAATGTTATCTATAACTAGTGAAGATTTCCCCAAGTTTTGCTTGACAGCATAGGTGTACGGTACTTAAGCATAAGAATATGGTGTTCAGCATAGATATACGGTGTTTCAGCATAGATATACTGTGTTTTAGTATAAGTGTATGATGTTTGTCTCTTATAAATGAGTACTGAACGTGTAAAAAGAGTCACATTTGGCCAAAGAATAAAAATTGATTTGACAGATAAGATAAGAATAGCGCAAATGAGCTAATTCACAAACAGATTAAAAATGTAGAACTTCAATTGTACCAGCAAGAACCACTACCAAACACCATATGGAACTGAGAACGCATTACTTAAAGAAAGTTTTCTTTGCAAATTCTTGCCCCGTCATCGTACAGCGTGCTGACAAGCAAAACTTAGCAAACCTGAGGTACACTTATAATAATATTTATACTGTTTTATACATGGCTCAACAAACCTTACTCCTGCGCCGTCTCTTGCGCCACCTAGCTGTGTAATAAACAAACTCCTGAGTTGGGAAGGTGAGCAAGAGAGAGAGACGGGTCACAAGACTGTGCAGGGTAAAATCACATTAACCACAACATGTCAAAAATACCTCCATTCTAACCATCTAAGGTTGTAATTCTTTATATATATATATATATAATAATTATATATAACCACACATAATTGGTTCAGCCAGGCTGATATGATCTTACACAACACCTAATACACACATCTATATATATGTATATATAATATATTATTATTTCATATAAGCAATAATGAGCAATTGCATAATATGCCTGCCACCAGGAATAGATTATGCTCATTAGCTTGCCAAGCTTAAAAAATAATCAAAGCTTACAAAAACTGTTGAATACATTAGCCTGGTACAAAGTCTACGCTGCACTTTACGAGCGTTTTCAAAAACGGTGCTGTGTTGCATTGTACTGCAATAATTCGTGTAAAAAATTGCAAAGCAGGAAGTTTTGCTTTATTATATAAATTATGACTTTTTTAATCTGAAAAATAAATTTAGCATACTGTGTTACTTATACAAATCATAGAGCAAATCAAGTCAAATTACATAGTAGAGCAACAGAAACTTAGCAGTGACATATGCAAGCTATGAGCTAAAGCATAATAACACACCACATGAGGTATTTTAATTCACAAGACTGCCAACAGATGGCACTAAGATCTATGAAACGAACTGGCATTGCAAACGTATGTGCTGCACAAGTGCAGGAACTTGCTCTGTAATACTGTAGGAGAATACAACCATGAGATTTTTAAACATTAGCACGTTGGGTTCCCAACAGACAGGAACACGCATAGGCCAACCGTACGCCCTGATCAAACGAGTGAATGCACACACTTGCATTGGCATTTGTCTTTATAAACTACAGCTTAATTAAACACAAACCAGAGACAGAGAAACGGGATACTCTCTAAACTAAACAAGTTCAACATTATATACATGCTAAGACTGCAGAGGTGACCCTTTTTTTGGAAAAATTACGACTGTAATTGGCCCGGGAATTGTAACAACAAACAACGTGCTATGTACAGATTATGCAACACCCACTTTGGAAATAACCAATCTTAGTTTTAGAAAATAACAACTTGACTTGTCTAGAAGCCTATCTGCTGTATCAGCATTTAGACAAAGTTGCTTAAATTTCACTTTCCGAAAGTCATTTATGCAATAACGGTACGTCGAAACAACATCAGACAGCTAAAATCCTAAAAACTCTACATAATTAATATCATGTACATTTTTAGTTGCTATGGCAACTTGCATTTGTTACTATGGCAACATGAGTGTTTTTTGTCCTCGGTGCATTGCTATGGCAATGTCAACTGTTGCTATAGTAACGCTATACTGACCATCACTATTATGGCACCCAGGAAGCACCTGATGGCTACCAGATCGTGCTGCCACTAGGTGGACAACACATCAACTCGAAGGATTAGACTCAGTCTTAGCAGTTCCTAGCAGTGGCATAGGCACTGCTGTAGGCAGCGTCATGGAAACTGCTCCATACTGGGTGTTGGCCGGGAGGAAGCTACGATTTTCAACAACCTTCATGAGTTCGGCTTCGTGTTGCCTGTAAACAGCTTCGCGTTGTCTGAGATTAGCTTCAGCTTCGCGTTGTCTGAATAAGGCATCTGCTTCCCGCTGTCTGTAAGTGGCCTCGGCATCACGTTGCTGCCTTAAACTAGCCTCTGCCTCGCGCTGCCGTAACGTAATATCGGCCTCGCGTTGGCGCAAAGCAGCTTCGGCCTCGCGCCTCAAACTAGCCTCAGCTTCACGCTGCCTTAAAGCAGCCTCGGCCTCCCGTCTTAAACTGACCTCAGCTTCGCGCTGTCTTAAGGTAGCCTCAGCCTCACGTCTCAAGCTGGCCTCAGCCTCACGCTGTCTTAAATTGGCTTCTACATCACGCTGTCTAGACTCGACTTCAAGTTGCCTGGCTTCAACCTCTCTCTGTCTTTGCTCCACTTCCGTTTTAGATTGTCTTGCCTCGTCTTCGTGGTGTCTTAAACTGGTTTCGCTGTCCTGATGCCTGATACTTGCTTCAATGTCAGCTTGTCTTATACCAGCATCAGTGTCACGTCTCATACTGGCTTTCATGTCGTGCTGTCGCAGCCCGTCATGTGGCTGTATGCTTACGTCATTCTTATTATTAACCGCCGATGACGACGTGACAAGCGACACGTGACTTGGGAATGTTGATTGGCTGAGGCTCTGTGCCACATTGTTGTGACTGGCCTGTGCAAAACTGTACTGGATGCTGGAATGGGCTAACGAACTAGGTGATAGAGAGTGTGGACTGCCGACATTTGAACTCGGAGGGTTTATACGCTTCTCTTTCTGTCTGCGGTTGCAGAACCACACTCTTACCACCTCCTTCTCCATCCGCAAGCTGTCGGCAAGCATCTGAATCTCTTCTGACATGGGCTTAGGGTTCTGCAGGAATGCTTTCTCTAGAGCGATGCGGATGCTGGTCTCGATACTCGTTCGCTTCTTTCGCCGTCTGCCGAGGTGTTCCGCTTGCTGCTGAAGCTGACTAGGACTCGCGTTCGGGTTGTTCAGCGACGCGTCGGCGTCCTCAAGCCATTTCTGCAGCAACGGCTTCAACTTGCACATGTTCTTAAAGCTGAGATTTAAAGCTTCAAATCGAGATATAGTTGTCTGGCTGAAATCGTTGCCATACAGCTTCCCCATAGCCAAACCTACATCGCCTTGTGTAAAACCTGAAAAATCATTACAAATTACATCACTTTGCTGGGCATCCAAGTATGTAGCCATTAAATTTACACAACATTCATACAGTCATGCGTGATACTATGCTCATGAATATGTTGCATAAACTATAAACGCATAGTACTTAACACAGTTAAAGAAAACTCGAATTTGCTGTTAGTTTATTGCAAAATACAATGTTCTAGCTATATGTTTTAGATACTTTTGACTCTTTATCTTTACCAGAAAGAGGCAAAATCTCACAGTATGTAACAGCTGTATGCAACGTGCCCCTCGAAATTAACCAACTGATGGAAATAGTATCAAAATTTCCACTGGGAACCCTGAATCAAAACCCATTAAGTAATAGTATTAAGCAAT
Source organism: Tubiluchus corallicola (assembly GCA_030141605.1). Lineage (NCBI taxonomy): Eukaryota > Metazoa > Priapulida > Priapulimorpha > Priapulimorphida > Tubiluchidae > Tubiluchus > Tubiluchus corallicola. The sequence goes on from JAQGDQ010001191.1 coordinate 48,507, forward strand.
AAAGTTCCCCAAGCAAAAGCAAACCAAGAAAAGCTAAAGAAGACTGACTGATTGATTGACTGACTGATTGAACACTTTTATTTTGGAACAAAGTCCATATTACAACACAATACAAATCATAGTTAACAAACAAACATTATACATATAAATCTATCTACAATTATCGGTTAGTAGTTTCACACAGTTAAATACAGTTAACTAAGTATTTATGATATTTACAACTTTGCTCTATTGGGCTACAGTATACATTATACAACATAAATATAAATAAACAGTCACTGTTAAATATATTACTTATCAATTACTTTCCAATTAGAAGAGGAATTGTTTTAATTCTAAGTTACAAAGCTCTTTTAATGAGGACTCTAAATTCTTAGATTATGACTATAGTTTTATTTTTAATAAATAATAGAAGCCTTTACCTAGTTTGATTCTCCTTTGTTTGAATGTTTTAGCAAAGAGTTCCAGTTCTTCCAGGTCAGTATTTTCCTCGGGAAGAGCGAGTTGAGCCCGCCCGCTCGTGCTCCGCACCGGTTCAATGCGTGTCGGAGTGGGTGGCGAAGCTGTGGGTGTCTTTTGTAGTTGCTGCAAAAGTCAAATGCGATAAAACATTTTATTTTATAAAACATGGGTAGTCCATACGTCTAATTATTTTAGCATTATACTGTATAATTGTTGTATGCTCATAATCTAGGGATGAGAATGACAAATTGCAAAAAACTCTGAAACAGGCCGGGGGTTTGGGGGCCACGTAGCCCCCATGGGGGTTCAAGGGGTCCAAGGCGAAGCCCCCTTGGAGCCAGCAACAAAAAGCCTCTAAGTGGACTTAAAATATCAGTTACCTTGTTTCATTGTTTCATGCATAATTTAAAATACCCAACTATCAAGGATACATGATACCTAATTGTCTCAAAAACGCCTAAGTACTGGCCGCTCCTATAAGTATATAAAAACTGTCTGCAATTGACCCAAATAACTCCGCACAATTGATTCTATATTTTTATACATCGAGATATACATGTGGTTACACTTTGATGCACGTGCTGTAAACAAAGTGACGGCCCGCCATCTAGCGGTCAGCGTGTGAAATAATGTACTGGGTCAGTAAAAATTTTCTCAACGAATTTACGCGATTTACAAAAATGGCATTACTGGTCTTCCAAAAACTCGGAATTCCACATATCCACGGAAAATTCTCATCCCTGATAATCTTGTTATTATCACTCATTGTTTGCACTTGCATTGTATTATATTATGTGGTTTTCTACCTACACATTGTATCGTTTACTAATATGTATTGCACCAGTCGAGTATGTAATAAATAATAATAATAATAGCTAAACAAACTGTGGAATGCAACTATGTAGTTGATATCACAAATGGCAAAATCCACAAGAAACTGATATAAACCAGAACAAATAAAAAAAGAATAAATGAGCTTACTGATGACTGCGACAGATGTTGCGTCACCTGGGAAAGCTGTGCAGTTGCTGGGGATGATGAAATAGATTGAGGCAGAGAAACGACGGGTTGACTTTGAAGTTGAAGGTTTTGAGGTATGAGTCCTTGTTGCAGAAGTCCCTGCAATAAAAATTTATATGTTGCGTAACTAATAAAAAATAATAAAGATAATATGCGAGCTTGCATAGGAAAATCGTCCAATTCAGCAATTAAGATTTTCTAGTCATTCACATTTCATGAAGACCATTTTGGTACCAAGTTCATCGTTCTATGTTATTTCTAAGCTGAGATAATCCACGTTGAAGTACAGGCTATGCACTGAAAAACGTAATCTTGAGAAAATTGCTGCTAAAGTTTGCCATTGTTTTTTGTCTTATTTCTACAAAACACTTAACAAGCGCACAAATGTTGGTTGCTAAGGACTTTGGAAGAGCACAGTGAAATTATGTTTAAATCTAGTAGATGGCTCTCTCTGACGAAGATCTAGGCTTAGAAGCAGAAATAACCTGAATCAAAATGACAATTTCCAGGAGCTACTATCAGAGCTTGAAAATAGGAGTTTTTTACAATTTCAGTACTAGTTTCTAGACAGAAAAGTGGGTAAGGAGTTATAAAATTTAATTTTTTGTATTTCTTCAACATTTTCTTGATAATTTGATGCCAGAACATAAAAGTCCAATACATTTAGCGTTGGGTTTTATAAAACACGAAAAATTGACATTTGAACAAATTTTTCGAGTCACTCTACTTTGAAGCATCATAACGTGGTTTTAACTATGCCGACTTATGGACAGTTTTGGTTTGCAAGCGTACATGTAATAATAACTACAACCCCGTGCCTGTTATCTGCATATTTCTTTCTCCAGCAAATTATATTTTATTAATAACAATCAGGCCCATTTCAGCAAGAATGTTAGCAGATATCTTCTACTAGTAGCGAATTAGTTACAGGGTTACAGGAAGTTCACAATTCTGAGCCTGCACATATGATTTCTCCTATTGCCTTGTTTCTGTTGATTTGCTTTAATAGTACTATATTTCCGATAATCACATACGCATGTAAAGACATGCATTTGGTCTAGCTGTTTACTTGATAAGAAAATGGTTAAAATTATCAAGTTTTCACTAATTAAAGAAACTGGCGAAAAAGACGTCAGAAAGCTTAAGGAACAAGATTCGAACCTGCAACCTTACATTACTAATCAAGCCAATTCAATCAATTTATTTTTCCTCAACATTCGTTTCGCATTATAGAAGTAGGACGTTTCACTAATACTTGAGTAGCGCAACAAAAGACCAATTGGTCACTAACTCAGCTGCTCATTTTTTAACAACAGAATTTTCTGATAGGCGCAAGTGAAAAAGCAAATAAAAAATATGAAAGCGTAGATATCTTATATGTAACACTGCAAAGGCAAAGCAAAAGGCAAACGAAAATCATATATCAGCTCAAAGCAAAGCAAAACAAAAAATAAACAAAAAAATCAACTCAAAGCAAAGTAAAGAAAAAGGCAAACAAAAAATAAAAAATCACCTCAAAGCAAGGCAAAGCAAAAGGCAAACAAAAAATAAAAATATCAGCTCAAAGCAAAGCAAAACAAAAAGCAAACAAAAAATCAACTCAAAGCAAGGCAAAGAAAAAGGCAAACAAAAAATAAAAAATCACCTCAAAGCAAGGCAAAGCAAAAGGCAAACAAAAAATAAAAAATCACCTCAAAGCAAAAGGCAAACAAAAAATGAAATATCACTTAAAGCAAGGCAAAGCAAAAGGCAAACAAAAAATAAAAATATCAGCTCAACGCACAGCAAAGAGCAAACAAGAAAACAGCTTAAATCAAAGTTACATATATAAACATAAATGTGTAATAAAAATTGAACAGTGTACAGTTACCGTACTAGCGCTGTATGACAGCTTTTAAAGAAGCATGTATAATCAGTACTGCTATCACTAAACCAAATGAGTAGCTGAGCAGAAAAGCTGTAGCTTACAATAATAAATTCAAATAACGGTTGGCACCAAATTCTTTTCCGATTTCCCACATTTTGCTTCGACGGCCAATGTGGCTACTACTAGTTTCCGAAATCCCGAATAAGCTCACCTGATTTTGGGCCAGCAGAAGTTGCTGCTGCAGATGAGAGGGTAGCTGTTGCGGATTAAACAGCACGAACTGCTGCAGCTGTTGTAGATTTTGAAGATTCTGCGCTGTGGCTTGTAGCTGCTGCTGCAGCTGCTGCAACTCTTGAGGTCCAAGTTGTGTTAGTCCTGGCATGCATGAGACTGGTACCTGTGTAAAAATAATAGAAAACCATTAGAGCGCGTTTTATCAAATCTCAGGTTTCAACGGAAATTAAGAAAATCAAAGAAATTTGCCAAGGTGAGGCCGGTTTATCAGGAAAAAAGATTTCATTCAAATCATCATTAGTAACTCTCCTTCAATAACTATCGTAAATAAGCTGCATGATTTATGAAATTTAGCAAAAGAAGCAGAAAGTGTTTCAAAAAGTTGGCAACAGATGGCATGAGAGAATGACAAAAGCAGCAATTACTCATTGTAATAAAAAGGTAAATCAACAACAATAGTACAAGAATGTATGACAGTGGCTCCCCTTAATGGAAGCAGCAAAAATTTTCAGAATCAAATTTCAAGAATGTCAAGTATCAACATCAGTACTTAGTCTAGCCGAGAATAAATATGCTTCTATAGTTGCAAAAGTCCACAATAGATGGCGACAAAGCAGCAAACGGCTACCACCAACTACTTGTTCATCAAGCAATCATTTCAAGTTTTAATAAAGATGTATGTAGAATATCATTTTTTCTTCGTAAAAATAATTATGTTGTACAGACTAAATTAGTTGTACAACTAGTTATCGTCGTTTTCATTTTAACAACTTTGTATAATTAGTTATCGTCGTTTTCGTTTTAATAATTTTGTACAATTAGTTATCGTCGTATTAACAATTTTGTACAATTAGTTACTGTCGTTTTCGTTTTAATAATTTTGTACAATCAGTTATCGTCGTTTTAACAATTTTGTACAATTAGTTATTGTCGTTTTCGCTTTTACAGTCGTAAAGAATGGACCTGGGCTACCTGTTCTTTGATTAAAATACAACTTAAAATTAATTTTTGCATTGGATTACATTACATCCCATTTCGTACATGGTAGAATGACTTATTACCAAACACTAGAATTCAGCAATAAATACAAATGACTTGTACAACCCCCAAATGTCTGCTAAACTTCAAATATCGATAAAAAGCGCATCAACACGCTGACGGCATTCAATAGTCAGAAAATACTTATAGAGGAGTGATGCTGACTGACTGTCTGACAGTCGGGTCTCTTCTTCCTACTTTGCGGAAATCGAAAGACGATACTCCATCATTTATCGCGACTATAACCAAGTTGCAGGGACAATGCTGTCAATAAATCCGCAAAATGTTTGATTTGATTCGAGTCCAACGGCAATCGAATAAAGCAAACAGAGATGGCCAGTGTACGAATAGATTTCTGTTTAGCGTGATGGTGAAAAGAAAATATGCCTTTAATAAAATCTTACTGAGAAGGCACGGCATGGTATAGTGTACACAAAGTTAATATAAAGAAAATAACATGTTTTCTGAATGCAAGATATGTTTGAAAGACTGCTTCTATACGCAGAAAGTACTTACGGTACTAACTGTAGTATTTATGAAAAAAAATAACATGTTTACTGAAAGCAAGATATGTTCGAAAGACTGCTTCTATACACAGAAAGTACTTACGGTACTAACTGTAGTATTTATGAAAAAAAAACATGTTTTCTGAATGCCAGATAAGTTTGAAAGACTGCTACTATATGCAGAAAGTACTTACGGTACTAACTGTAGTATTTATGAAAAAAAACACGTTTTCTGAATGCAAGATATGTTTGAAAGACTGCTTCTATACACAGAAAGTACTTATGGTACAAACTGTAGTATTTATGAAAAAAAATAACATGTTTTCTGAATGCAAGATATGTTTGAAAGAATGCTTCTATATACAGAAAGTATTTATGGTAGTAACTGTAGTATTTATGAAAAAAAATAACATGTTTTCTGAATGAAAGGTATGTTCGAAAGACTGCTTCTATACACAGAAAGTACTTACGGTACTAACTGTAGTATTTATGAAAAAAAACATGTTTTCTGATTGCAAGATATGTTTGAAAGACTGCTCCTATACACAGAGAGTACTTACGGTACAAACTGAAGTATTTATGAAAAAAATAACATGTTTTCTGAATGCAAGACATGTTCAAAAGACTGCTACTATACACAGAGAGTACTTACGGTACAAACTGAAGTATTTATGAAAAAAAACATGTTTTCTGAATGTAAGACATGTTCGAAAGACTGCTCCTATACACAGAAAGTACTTATGGTACAAACTGTAGTATTTATGAAAAAAATAACATATGTTTTCTGAATGCAAGGTATGTTTGAAAGACTGCTTCTATACACAGGAAGTACTTACGGTACAAACTGAAGTATTTATGAAAAAAAACATGTTTTCTGAATGCAAGACATGTTCGAAAGACTGCTCCTATACACAGAAAGTACTTACGGTACTAACTGTAGTATTTATGAAAAAAATCTGTATGAGTGCACACACTGACAGGGCATTGAATAATTAATTGCAAATGTCACAAAATGTTGATTTTTTTAAGTCAGTATATCCAAATAATATAATAAATTAAATGCCTATTTTAGCATAATTAAATCACACCCACGAAAAATTTCGAAAATAAGTTTACTAAGATTGCAAAACAATTTGTGGGTAAATTAAAAAATTTCGATACAAAAATGATACCGAACTGCAACCGACTCACTGCTTTACCAAAAACGAACGTTTGTTTAGTCTTTTTTAGAAGTACATGTACTACGAAAATGTTAGGAGATGATTCCTAATCCTAAAAGGTTGATGCCAAAAATCAAGTGCCCCGTTGAGGTGAGTAAATAGATGGAGAATGGGTACACAGAAGAGCTTGTAACAACGCCCTCTCTGGATAAATGTCTGCATTATCCTCACACCAATGACAAAACATTCTAGGAAAAAACTTTGTGAGTTTTTGTTGTTTGTATTATTACCTGATGATAATGTATTATTACCTGTAGGGATGAGAATGACAGATTGTAAAAAATTCTGAAACAGGCCGGGGGTTTTGGGGCCTAGAAGCACCCTTGCAACCAGCAACAAATTGCAATTTTGTGACCATAGAGAACCTCTAAGTGGACTTAATATATCAATTACCTTGTTTCATGCATAACTAAAAATACCCAACTATCAAGGATACATGATACCTAATTGTCTCAAAAACGCCTAAGTACTGGCCGCTCCTATGCAAAAGTATATAAAAACTGTCTGCAGTTGACTCAAATAACTCTGCACAATTGCATATATCTATATTTTTATACATAGAGATATACACGTGGTTACACTGATGTACGGGATGTAAATAAAGTGACGGCCTCCCAACTAGCGGTCAGCTTGTGAAATAATGTATTGGGTCTGTAAAAATTTTCTCAACGAATTTACGCGATTTACAAAAATGGCACTACTGGTCTTCCAAAAATTCGGAATTCCGCATATCCGCAGAAAATTCACATCCCTGATTACCTTGATGATGATGATGTATTGTTACCTGTGAGGCAAATTTGTTTTGAAGTAGTAGATTGTTGGCAACAGCCTGCTGAGCAAGCGCCGCCCCAATCTGGTTGATTTGTAGTCCAGGTAGCTGTTGCGGAGTTGAGGTCCTAATGGTTGTAGGTAACGATTGCTTTCCATTAATCGATGGCTTTGGAAATATGGGCATTTGGTCCAAATCTGAGGATTCCTCTGTGACCTAAATCGCAAAATGTGACACTATTATTAAATGTTCATGGCGCACCAATAACAGACTTCTCAGTTCTGCCTTAGAACATAATATAAAATATATAAATTTACACATACGTTGAGTGACTGAAAAATTTGGTTCAAATGTCAATTTTCGTTTTATAAACCCAACGCTAAATGTATTGACTTTATGGTTCTGGCATCAAATTATCAAGAAATGTTGGAAGAAATACAAAAATAAAATTTTATAACTCCTTACCCACTTTTCTGTCTAGAAACTAGTAATGAAATTGTAAAAAACTCCTATTTTCAAGCTCTGATTGTAGCTCGTGGAAGTTGTCATTTTGATTCAGTTTTTTTCTGTTTCTAAGCCTAGATCTTCGTCAGAAGAGTCATCTACTGGATTTAAACATAATTTCAATGTGCTTTTGCGAAGTCCTTAGCAACCGAAGTTTGTGCGGTTGTTAAGTGTTTTGTAGAGATGAGACAAAAAACAATGGCTGACTTTAGCAGCGATTTTCTCAAGATTACGTTTTTCATCTGTACTTTAACGTGGATTATCTCAGCTTAGAAATAACATAGAGCGGTGAACTTGGTA
>JAQGDQ010000292.1:0-294262 GCA_030141605.1 Tubiluchus corallicola
GGCCGGTGCTTTTATGTTGATTGATCTGCCGGATCGAGGCGTTCTAGTATTCCAAGTTTTTGTATTGTACTTAGAAGAATGTAACTGGTGAACCCAGACAGTAGACATTTTACATATTTCACAGTTTATTTCTATCAAGGGGAGGGTGCTTTTCTTCGTTCACCCTACATTCACGAAGAGCCTGGTCGTAGATTGTATACGGCGCGCATTCAGAATTTAGAGCACGGAGAATTAGTAAAGTATCATTCAGAATTTTAGAGCACGGAAAGAATTTTGGAATATGATACGTTTTGATAATTTTCTGTGCTCTAAAATTCTGAATGCACGCATAGAACGAAACTGCTAGGTAGTTTCGGCATGTATATCCCAGTTTAATCAAGAAGTACAAGGAAGGGTTTCCTGTGAAGATGACTAGTTGATTGGGTGAAGTAATTTTATTTCCTTCTCAAGATTATCCCAGATTTGACAAGCCTGCTTTAACTGCCATTGATTATACTCACGCTAGACGAAAAAATCTATTTTCGTCTAAAAAGACGATTGAAAGTGTCCTAGATTTGAAAGCGTGGGTGGCTCCCAGTGATGTAGTGTGTAGGCGCAAAATTTGGAGCTATAAGTGGCGTTTACCTGGAATCCCGAATGCGTATGAGTTATGTTGATTCAGAACAAATAAAATCCGTTTATATTGTTTTAAATGCACCCGTTTGTGAGACCTACGTTATGTGTTTTTCGTGCAATGTGTTTTCTATTGATTTTTATATGCAGCTATTCCGCAGGTGGATAACGCATAACGCATTCCGGGTGCTAGGTAAACGCCACTAAAGTGACGTTTATTTAGTACCCGGAATGCGTATGCGTTATGAGGTCCTGATTCCGCGGAATAGATAAAGTGTGTTTATATTGTTTTCAATGCACTCGTTTATCTGACCTGCGTTATGCGTTGTTCTTTTTCTGCAGTTATTTCTAACGATTTTTTATTCCACAACTATACGGCAGGCGGATAACGCATATCGCATTCCGGATGCTACATAAAGTACAGAATGAGCGAATTCTTGTCACGTGACGTCACCTATCTTTTTCATGAAAAACTTTTCGTTTGCTAGTTTTTATTAAAAACTCATTCTCCTTTGTCAGTTAATGTAACTAATAAAACTGGTTAATAGTTCGTCACTCTTTGTTAAAGAGTTAAGAACGAGTCCGCGAGAGCACCATGCAGAGGGTGGCACATGAGGGGTGACGAATTTATATCATTTTTTTCTAACATGAAGGGCGACCCCCCAAAACCATGTAACCAAGATATCAAATCGATCGAGCTACTATTAGCAGAGAAATGACCACATCAAGAAATTGACCTCAAAAGAGGCAAAAAATCGCTATTTTGGGGGGTTATTTTAACTTTTTCTCCTGTATAAACTATTATAGATGGGTCGATGTAAGTTGGCTGGTACATAGACCCAGACATTGTCTTCTGATATCCTAACTTTTTCTGACATACTGTTAATAGTATCAGAGAACGGGATTTTTCAAATTCGGCTCTTTGTTAAGAGTCCAGGGAGAGGTTAAGTTGTAAGGCTCATAACTCGCCCACTGCGGGGCTACAGAACTTCTGGTTTTCATGTATGTGTTAACCATCATCCTCACTAATAATATAAAAAAGAAAATTCGCTGGAGCCTGTTTCAGTATTTAGTACTGGCACTTTAAAATTTCACAAAAATCAGCAAAATTCGCCTTTTTTGTAGTTTTTCAATATTTTTTCTATCTATATGCTGGATTATAAGTGACAAATTTGTATTCTAAATTTCATGAAAATGCACGAGCTGAGATAATATCATGAATGACATTATATAAAGGGGGCACTGTTAGAAAAAATTGCCATATCAACACACTTTTTTTGCTTTCCATAGTAATTCCGTCCATGTGTAAAAAGTAGACATACTTGGCTCAGGTCGTATATGACAGTAGACATTTAACCTGCATTTTCTGTGACTAGTGCTCTAATTTCCTAGTAGCAATAGATTTCTTTGCCATGGAAATTGCTAGAAATTTGCGAATTTCATCTTAAATTGGTTTAGTTATGTTGGAATTTTCATATGACTACAAATATAAATAATTGCCTCTGGATTTCAGGACAGGACATCATGCATGCCCCTAGTACCGAGTCCGACCCTGATTCAGGGCATTCTCTACACACTGAATCACTAATGGATACCAGGAAAGACTAAACAATAAGCCCTCTAATAGAAAAGAAGTACCGATTGTTAAGATTGAGAGTCATTGCTAGCGAAAGAATCTGACAACAACAATTGAAATTATAGCTGAAATTGGTTAATAAAAAAGTAGCTCATTAAACATTAAATATTTAGTACTGTATTATTTTTCAGTACACTGCCATTCCTGTCAGTAACACAAGGCACACAGAAACTAACAAAAACGAGTATAGAATTGTAAGTCAACTAATAAGGATGAGTAAAAATTGTTTAGGTTTGTATATACGTGAGATGGGAAATATATGCATTCACACAGATGTTATAGTAAGACAATTTTTTATTTGATAACGGTAATGATTATACTAATCTTATAGACTAACACGCCAAGCAAGGCCGGCAAAATGGATAACCTACTGTTTGATACAGATTGTTTAAATTGTCATATAATTATCACAAATTATTACTGTTCAAGAAATTTCGAACAGCGGAATAAAAATGACGATAATTTGATTTACATTGTTTCAGATACATGTATAATTGTACGTGTTTTGTAAGCATAGCATAAATGTCATTAGAAAGGAGAATGTTGATTCACATCCCGAACTATTATACCTCATGAAAATTATGGTGCACGTTAAAGAATGGCACAGATAAAAATGGCACGGTGAAAACAGCACAGGAAAAAATGGCTCAGGAAAACTGGACACAAATGGAGAAATAGGGGAAAATAGTACATTTATAAAATATGAGTTTAGGGTTAGGGTTACTGTGGAAGATAATTATCTTTACCTCTGCCAAGGAAGTTATGCTCCAGTCTTGCTAGTCTGTATAATACTTATAGAGATATATTTGCTTGTTTATCTTTGTTTTATGTTTTTTCTATCAAAATAATCAGACGAACATATTTAGGATTTTTCAACCTTGGAGGAGGTCTGCTTACCACTGAGAGCATTCTAGTTTTATTATAGAATTCATTTGCATCAAAAAACGTGTGCTATGTTTTCTGTGCTATTTTTACCGACATTCGAAAATTATGTATACATGGGCAATTCCACAATTAGAGGGACATGACCCTAACCTTTCAATTTGCTTTTTACACGATTCTTGTGTTTGACTTAGTAAAAGACACGTTGAAGTTTCAGGGAAAAGTATTTGTCAGGATATATGGTTTGTTTTAGATAGTGAATTCGCCACTTTTGAATGAGCGTACTTTCATGCTATATCTCATTGGCAAAATCTGTATAATGGTAAAGAACCTATCTAATCAAAATAAATAATAATCCAATCAGATGTACACAAATTTGTATAGGCAGTGTAGCGCCTTCATGGATTTATACCAGTAAAATTATTAACCAAAAAGTGAATTCACCTCCCGGAGAATACAAAATGTCCATGAAACACATTATTTCAAATTTTCCTACGGTGTGCAATTACTAGTTTCACTAGTAGTTTTACTAGTATCACTAATCATGATAGAAGTTAAAAATATTAGCAGTTAAAATGTGTAACATTACTAACCAAGATATAACAATACTAACCATGATATGAGTGAATAAGATGCCTATGGACAGGTCCTGATCAAAGAAATAAGTAAAAGACACTAGAGGGCAGCATAAAACAACAGGTGACTAATTTATGCAAACTTGCGACTGATGTATGTGACATGCTTATATGTAGTGAGCAGTGTGCAGTACTCTTCAGTACACGTGTAACCCCTTAAGTACACATGTGACGTTTACAATGCTACTGTGCTTGCATCTAGTCAATACAGAATTCTCACATGATTAACTGTGATTGCCATCATTATGGAACTGTGGTTAAGACTCGACCCAATCATTTAAAGTGATACTTTTTATAGTTTTGTTAATTAATAATACTAAACAAGCTTTTCCCCTTTTTTAAATATAACTGAAAGAGTTCATTGATTGAAATGAGAGTTTTATGACTTTTCTAATAGTTCTTCTTATTTACATTGTCTCTTGACAAAACTTGTAACGATTTACCACAATTTTGTAAGTCACTGTTATCACTGGACAACTGCAGCATTACTAACCATGGAATTACCCATATACAAAAATATCCAAATGCAATAAAACAATAAAAATGATTGATTAAGTAAACATCAGAAAGGATTTATGTAGTCAGAAGCTACTTGTACGGTTTCACCTTGTTATAAAGCTCACATTGTGGTACGAATCCACAGCTTTTCTCTTGGTGACAAAATTAAGGACAGCAATGCTTTTAAATTTACGAAGTTATTTTATGCACAAACTTGCACATCATCTCACCAGCTAATGAATAAAAAGTTAGCAGTTTTCGTGAACATAGAAGTAGTGAGGCGCAATGGAAAAATAACAACGTGAGTGGAATATATAGATAATGCGACAGACAATTTAACAAACATGAGAAAGCACAAGTGTCAGTCTAAACGCCTTATCTTTTCTTATAGCTCATTGATAAGGGGAAAGTACTCTATCATATCATCTGAGGTAAGTATTACCTGCTTCTCTATTAGGTATTAGTTTTAACAAACATCAGTTCAGACTCACTAGTAATAGTGCTGGGCATGTTTGGCGACTTTATTTATAAACGCCTGTAAGCTTGAAAATTACACCCTAACACTAACTTTTTACTGACTCGTGTTTACTGCTAAATAATAATAATAATAATAGCGCAATAAGCTTAGATTTAGTACGGTCTTCTATTACTTAATGCTTACAAACTGATAAACTAGCAAACGCATTCCAAATAACCAAATGCTACTGTACAATGTTACAGCATAGCACTATCAGGTATAATTAGCTGATTGACATGATGGCACATATAACAACATTATGAAACGACAAAAATCATTGCATCAGCCAGCATTCACGCCCACTTTTGTGTAGGTTAACCCTGAGTAAGCTCACGCAAATTTGCAAGCTGAAATTGATTTGGGCGGGATTTACATTATTTGCTCAATGAACGATGGAACTAAAGTGGGTGCAGTGTAAATAATAAATTGTTTGGTGTACAGGCAATTGAGCAGCTTCCGTAAAAATGTGTCACATAAATGCAAATATATACAGTACAATAATACGTGCATCCTGTTCAGAGATTTTATTTTTTCAACATTTATGGTTACCCACATATTATAGGCACACATAGGCCTCCCTAAGCAATATTAATAGAAAATTAGGTTTCTTAACTAAATAATTTTTGTCCATTTCAATTAATTTGAAACAATCTTATTCAAAGTTAGAGACCAAGAATTGTCTTTTCCCAGGAGTTACAAAAAACACGTGTTGCCGGAAGCCTGCTTTAGGGCACGACCGAAGAATTTTTGGCAAGTTGCCAAAACCAATATTCGAGCATAGACAGAGCTATCGCACTAGTCGACAACCCCGAAAATAAATTGCAACCTAATACATACATAGTAATTTCAGGACACTCAAGGCGCATACAGGCTTCATGCGTGCGTGCATAGTAATATATGTACTGTACAATTTTAGCTAAAAATGATATAAAATTTGTTGCAATTCAGATAACACGTGCTACATTTTTTACAACGTAGCAAGGGCTAGTACAAATTTTTTCTCAGCCCTAGTGTACATGAACTGTATCATGCAATACTATTCAAAGCTGAAAAATGTACTAATTACCAAACTCGTTTATTAAGAGGGTTTTATAACAGCATTCATTAAGAGTCACAGAATACTAAATATCAATAAATCATCTGTACTCTTAGAGCTAGGGACCAATTGCCCGGAGCCAAAAACACATACAGGGGTTAGGCTTGTAATACGACAATCAATCTAGCATTTGGTAGGCAGGGCAGACAGTCTAGTTCACCCTTTCTGTATCTTTTATAAATCATAGCACTTTTTAAATTACTTTTTAAAAAAGACTTGCTTACAAAAGGATTTAAGTCAAGAAGCAAGCCACTGAAGGAAAACCACTTTACAATTTTAGCATCCCCAATACTTAGAAATTTGTAGAATACTGGTTTAGTTGTGTTTTCTGCACATGGCATTACAAGTGAAATAAACACATTATTTAATAAATTAAATAGTCAATTAATTAATATATTAATGAACATTTAATTTAATTAATGAGTTATCGACAAAAAAAGTACTGTTATAAGTAAGTCTGCTGTTAAAACTAAATTACTCAAAAAAATGGCAAAAGATCTAAGCATAGGCAAGTATTTGAGCATATTTCTCAATTCTGCTAAGTTTAGCAACAGTTTAGTACTTAGCATTACGAGCACATCTGGCAGTCAAAAACTTACGAATACAAGTTGGAGTGCAATGCAACACTGCAATGAATAATTGTATGCATACAATTTATGCAGTATATATATATAGATTATGTCAATAAATTCTAACAAGTTGTTGTTTATTTGGACCTGTAAACAAGAAGAGTATATTTATAAGCATCTATAAATAGCTAGGTAGTGTTAATGAACTGTAATCAGCAACAAGTGATTAGCTCGTTGCTTGAACTTAGTTATCGTACTGACCACTATACCCATCTTACCCATCAATGGCCAGTTGCTTTGCTCATGATAGTAGTTCACAAGAAATTGATGAAGCTTTTCATTTTACATCTCATAGTAAATTAGGATCAACAGCTAATTTAACTTAGTAGTTTACAAACCTAACTAAGTAGAACAAAGCAAACTTGTAGTATTGTTTTAATACTACAGAGCAAGTTGAAATTTGGAAGAAAACTTTATTATGAAAACCTCAATTTGAAGTGATCTAAAAATGTTCAACTTTGCTAAGTGCTACTTTGAGTTCAGTTCGTACTTTACTAAGCTTGTACTAATCATCAAATGCTTACTGTTAGTTGTTTAAAAGTTACTATCAGGCAATTTGGCTTTTCCAAACAAGGTGAGACAGTGCAGGCCTTAAAACATGCAATACTTACTTATACAGACACCAGCCAAAAGCCGTACAGAGGAATCAGGAGGCTCACAATCTGGATATAACGGTTTCAGTATGTAGATTCCAAAAGTCATAGCGACAATTGCTTGCGAACAAGGTCGAACAATAACACATTCCACCCATAATCTGATAAAAGCAAGTAGTGGTCCAAATCCTTCATAGATGTACGCATAATCAGCTCCCGATCGCTGAATCATCGTACCAAGTTCACAGTAACAGTATGCTCCAATCATAGAAAATATACCACACAGTAGCCATACTAGTAGAAACAGTCCTACACTACCGGTGTCAGTCAACACACCTTTTGGTGAGACAAAAATCCCGGACCCTATTATGGATCCGACGATGACAGTTATCCCATTGAGAAGTGTAATTTTTGGCTTTAGTTTAACAACATCATCTGCGCCAGAGCCAGTAGCAGCAGCTGTGACGGGACTGTAGTTTTCAGATGGCATCGTTGATACTTAACTGCTAAAAAATTGTTAAAAAAATAAAAATTAATATAGTTGTAACAATGTCGTGACAAGAAATACATAACTAAAATGAAAAAGCAAAATTTGAAAAATAAGGAAGATAAAACACAATCAGCCAATAAAATCCCAACAAATTTCAGAGAGCCAATTTAATAGCTAAATAATTATAATTATACTACAAAAACTTCAGCAGGTTAGAGACAAACAATATATGCTAGACAATTTAACGATTTTTTGCATAAATCAATGCTATTTGCTAAATCAACGACTCTTAAACAGGACGATTCGAAATTGTCAATGATGAAATGTATGTACAATTTAGGCCGGCCACAAGAAAAATTTGTTTCTGTCCTACCTCATGAGCTCAAAATGTCAGTATGGAGGGAGGAAATTTTTTTAAAGCTTTGTGAATGTTTAAGGCTGTATCATGGAATATTTAAAATCAGTTGAAATCAAAGTCTGTTTAATGCCCACTAGTCAGCAATAATGTTTTAAATTTTTCCAATGCAAATTTTTTCGTGCGTTGTTTTTTAGTTTTGCATTACTAAACTATCATATAATTATTGATTATTTCACTGTCTCTTTTTTGTATCATGAATGTTATGTTCTAATAATTATGATATAAGCGGCAATATTAGTCAACCGTTAATGCACCAATTTGGCGGAAAATTCGATACTTTTTAGCCTCTAATATAATGAGCATCATACAAAACGGCAACCCTGGCCGAGAGTTAGCTGTGGAAAAACATTATAATTTCTCTGAAAGAACGAGGTTATAATAATTATTGTGTTTCACGGTTTAAATAAAAAAATACTCTTTTATATGACTACGTCAAGTAAGTATGAATAACGTACAAAAATTTTTATAAAATTCCAGACCAGGTGCGCGATGAAAAAATATTACCCGTGCGATTAGACGGAAACAGAAGTATTTTTATTGTCGGCCCTCACAGCCAGGGTTTGAAACAGTGGTATACGTGTACCATTTTTAAATTTTTGCTAATGTCAACAAGAGCATTGGCACCGTGGCTATAGTCTATTTACAAGTTATGGATGTGTAAAGTGCAGCAATCTTTCAAAAAGTTTATGTTTTAATGTGCAAATCACATAGATAAGTACTTTTGTGAGTTACGTGTGCCCAAGAAGTTACCACTTCTTTGCATATGGACCTAAGTTACATATTCACATCATGGCAACATTTGGCAATTTTACCTTTTGTTTAATATAAAATTAGTGGAAGTAGTAGGCCCGATACTTCTTCAGCCAAGAATAAAATATTTCTTCAACCAAGAAGTACCAGCCAGCAACTAGTTTTAAGAAGGAAATTTATAATTTTTAATTTTATAAATGATGTCTCCAGACAGTGGCATAACTTATAATTTTTAATTTTATAATTGATGTCTCCAGACAGTGGCATAACACACTTGGACAGTACTTTTGACATACTCCAACCACAAATATTCATAGAACAAAATAAACCATATTATGGTACTTACATGTCTCTTTGTATGTGACGGTATGATTGTACTAATGTTCCTCAGTAACTTCTTTAAACCACTTAAATAACAGTTCTCCCTTAAAAAATAAAACATGGCAACAACAATCCTCAACTTGCATTTTTATTAGACAAATCTGTTATTTTGGCACACATAAATACAAAGCTAAATATGAGCCTTTCATGTTTTTTATTAACAATGTTCAAGCGCTACCGTCATTGCGCAAACTAGATACTACTCATGCATGCTTCATCGTATTTGCTAGCTTTACCATAATGGCATCGCATGCCTACTCCATAATCCAGAGAAGGGGGTATCAGCATAAATGCTATTTGCCCCTCCACTATACTGAATTAGCTAAAACTGAAATTTTAAATATAGCGGCACCACCGCAGATAGAGAAAGGCCAAGCTGTCAGAACATTTTGTTCCCATTTCGTAGTAAATCATTCTCAAAAGAACAATATTTTCCCTTTTAAAATCGTAAACCATTTTGAGCTAGTCTGAAAATTAGATACTCTTTTATCTAAAATAAGTTCGATAATACTCACAGTTAATTAAATCTGAATGTCATTGAATTTCCATTCTTTCCATCTAAATGACTGTAACAAACAAAACCTATACTACGCATAAACACCCCAACACGAACTTATAATATGATTAATAATATAAATATTTGTTACACAACGCTGCTAACTTCCTTACTACCGGAACTTTTTATTCCCGCTGTTTAAGCCACATAGATTTCGCTGCCTCACAACGTGGTCAATACGTCAAAGCTTTCAGACGCAGGCGCAGATTCGGACAAAGAAATAGAAGTTTATTGCCAGCGTAGGAAGGTCATAGTAGTAGTTGATTGAAACACTACAAAAATTAATTTTTAGAAAATAGCTATAAAAATTAAGAATTTTCATTTTTGCATAGTGCAAGAAAATCTTTTTTATAGAGGAATCTTGAGATTACTGAATTTCGGTCTATCACGTGTCATGCAGAGATATGCTCAGCGACAAAATTTGAAACACTGTATGCATAAGAAAATGCATAATCTTAGTTATCATCGCACTTTCAAGCTTTTTTCCTGTGCCATTTTTATCGCGCATTGGGCAATGAGCATGCTTTATCAAAAATGAATTCGAATCAAACCGAATTTCAAGATTTCGGATCCCAATTAAACTCGGGTTCAGTTTTGAAGATTTTCGACGAAATTTTCCAATCATATAAAATTGTAAAAAGCAGTCTAGCAAAGATCTGCAAGATCAAAGTCTTAGTCTAGCAGAACCTCATTTTGTTCTGCAGTAAAACATTAATAATTTATTCAAAAAATTGTGCACAGAAATTGTGCTAAACTGTGCTAATTACATTCTGTTTTAAATGTTTTAATGATAAAGAATGTATATAAAGTTGAAATTATTCGAATCGATAATTTTATAATCGAATTAAAAAATTCGTTCGAATTGAATTCGAACGCACGATGCTCATTTCTACTTTCAAGGCTGCGTGTGCAGAGCTGTAGATTATTCAAAATTAAAGTGAACTTAAGCAAAATTCCAGAGTTTTGCAACAAGATCTATCGTGTGACTTTTAAAGAAAATGGTTAAGAATGCAAAAAAACAAGCTAACTCAGTTAAGAGGTCTTATTATTTTTACCAATTACTTCTATATTGAGTTTGAGAAAATGTTATTTACATATGTGCACTGCCAATTTTGGACAAATTTTGGTTCTTGTGTAGGTCAGTTAGACTGAATTAATAATTATTAGTGGACAAAGCCATAATTATATCTATTCGAGTGTATGTTGAAGACTTCTACAAACAAGAAAGTCGTGAGAGAAAAAAGACAGAAGCAGGAGAATAGGGGTGCCCAAGGTTCGGCAAGTGATCGCGTGTTTGGTGGCTCAGGATCGGAGTTTGGGACACTAGTTGATTTCATCATCGGGATTTTTCAGGGCTCAGGATCAAGCAGTCGGGATCGGGTTTTAGGTTTGAACGAAATGTTTGGGATCAGGGTTCACTACCCCGAACCATAAATATACTTATCAGCAAATGGAGATTGGAAAATTATACAGTGAAATTCCACAATATTAGCTCCACCTGTTAATATTTTGATAACTGCGACTTGATGCATGCGTTCAAATGGTTTCGTCTACAGTTGTTGATAACATGAAGAGTACTCTGAACTGCTTTCAATATTGCTGGCGTTTACATTCGCAAAGGAGAGCCTCACTGAGTAGTGTACATAAAATTTTGAGAAAGTCTCTCTTCCTCAAGACATGAGTATTATGTGAAACTGTGAACAAAGGTTTTACTTTCTGTATAAAATATATAAATAGAAAATTTGAAAAGGTTTTGTTCAAGCCCATTATTTTTAATTATATACTTTAATAGCAACTGCTCTATAAACTGTAATACATTAACATTGTGATTGTAAACATTAAGACTCAAGCTAAAGTAACTATGCAATCTTAGTTACATTGTACTCTCAATATTGCAGGGCCAGGGTAGTCTAGTGGTCATGGTGTTTGGCTTCTAACCTAAAGAGCTCAAATTCATGCTCAGTTCTGACTTTTTTCATATTTCCTTTCAGACAGTGTAGCTTCAAAAATCAATTTTTTACTGTAGGTTCATTCCATTAATTAGTAGCTTCAATAAGTAATCTTGAATTTAAATTATAATTTATACACATGTTTGTTTAATTACCTTGTGATTCTGTTAAAAGGATAAAACATTAAAATTTTTATGTTTGCTGTTGGTCAAGTATTCCTTATTTCCTATTGTGTCTACCTAGTCAAATCTGGCGCTGAGCCTGCACACTTCGCTATCATAAGTAAAGCGGCATTTACCAGACATCCAGAATGCATTATGCGTTATTGTGTAACATTCACTTTATATTGTTTTTAATGCATCCGATTATCAGACTTGTGTCATTGCGTTATTTATTCTGCAGCTATATGACTGTTGGGTTGTTTATATGCAATTGGATGTGCAATAACGCGTAACGCATTCCCGATATCTGGTAAAAGGCATTTAACAGTAATTTTTTTGCTATGAAATTAAAATAATTGTTAGAAACAATAATTATGCATAAGGGTCTAAGAAGCATTATCTGCTTGGCCGATATTAAACTAGAAAAGATACTAGTAGCAGTACCGTGAGACAAGAATGACCAAATATTTTTCCTACATTGTTTAACATTATTGGCACTCTTTTTGTATGTGCCCCGAAATAGCTACTCTCCAATACTCTTCAATACCTCAATAAAACCTCAATAAAAACATGTTATCACAAAATTTAAGCGATGAATAACTTTATAAATGGCTCGTTCTGCTTCTTATGTCTAAAAGGCAAAGTAGACGTTGTTTTTCAAATATAAACTTTTAATGATCGGGGCCGTTGTAGGGATGACGAATGAAAAATTCGGGAATGGGATTCCGAACGACACTGATTGCTCGGGATTGAGGTTTGGGGGTCGGGATCATAATAATTAAGTATTCACTAGTTCAGCTGGATGTGCAGTTTCTAATTCTAGTGGAGTTTTATAATACGTCATATAATTAATCACTCACCCAATGTTCATTATTCACGGAACTGTCCAAACAGAAATGACTATTTAATTATGGTGCGCGTACGCATCTGCCAGCAGTCACACTCAATCAATAAGTGAACTGTTAGTGAACCATGACTACCATGGAAATTTATCACTGCTCCACTTGTTGTTGTCACAGTCTTGTATAAGTTTCGCAAAAAAACGGGTTATATTAATGCGTGCATATTCTACATACTCTTTTCGTGTGCGTGTGTGTGTGTGTGTGTGTGTGTGTGTGTGTTTGCGCGAGCGCGTGTGTTGAAATTACTAGTTTCTAATGTAGTGTAGTGTGGCGCCATCTGGTGATAATACACGTGTTAAGGTTTCTGAACTGTAGTTTACTATAACATGCATGCTGCCTTTTTGTAAGTTTGAGAATATCAGTCTTGCTATAAAAAATTTTGACACAACTTCAGTGCTTTATCATCTCGGAAATGGTGCTGTCAACCCACCACCATGGCAGTGTCTAGTTTTCTGCTGGATTATGTCAATTTCTTTTATTTCAGAATTCTGCCTGCCTAATCTCGTGACATGACGTGATGGGCATAATGATGATGCAATCCTACGTATGGCGGTCCTGGAGGTTATATTCCTTGCACTTTTGTCCACGAAGACGATCAAGGAAAAACGCGTGCACTCACAGTAAAGTTCTCGGGCTTTTTTGTACTGCTTACTAATTAACGAAGTCACAAATTGCGCATGTGTCGCGTGGTTCAATTTCCCTGACGATGTTATAACAGCTGCTACTCTCAGAACATTTTAGATATATCGTTTACTGTGGCTTTCAATATAGACTTTCCTTGTCTATACTGTGTGTAACAGACACTTCAGTTAGTTTCGCGCCTTAAGATTTCGTACTGTTTGTCAATAATTTTCACGCCGTTTGTCTCTGTTCACCTGCTCGATGGATTTTAAACAGTAGGGGTTATTGGTGTGGTTTGATTACATGGGTACGTTCTGGTTGTTTGTAGTGTGCATGAAAATGTACTTACATTGATTTTAGCTGACTATTTGATTTGCTAATGTTAGCTTACCTTAACCTTAACTTGTTGGGGATCTCAAGACTGGGGTAATGATGTGAGTATCGTGATTGTATTTGATTTAGTAACTTGAATTCGTAATTAGGAATTAATTTCTCAAGATGTGTCGCAGGAAACGCAAATTGTCTGAAAATGTTTCTGCGCATTTAATGATGATTTGTTTATGTTTACTAACCTGTGTGCAGATATGTATGAATGCAGATTGCAAAATGAGGGTATAACAGTTGATTTTGTGATGGGCTTGTGTTGCAGCATAATTTTCTGTACTTTTTAATATTGTATTTTCCATTACGACAGCTTCATTTTCATATTGTACCAAGTATATTAGGCTACACAGGTTAATATTTTGCATTGTCAGCACAGTTACTGTAGTAGATTTTCTGTGTAGTTTGTTTCTTATTAGCAACCCTAAGCCTGACACTTTTTTGTATGCATTACACTGAGTATGTATAAACATCAACCACTGGCGGTTAATTTTAAATGATCTACAGTTGAAACAATCAGCAAAATTCATTTCTATCAGCTGCAGTGTCTGGTCAAATGTGCACCTATTAATTTTAGCGACTTTTGCAAGTGACCACTGTAAAAAAATCATCTCTTATAATTGTCAAATGTGGGGCAAATAATTATCTAATGTGCAAGTTTAGTGCTTGTATGATCAAGCCAGTTTAATCCATAAAGTTGCACGCAGTCAGTGGACAGTTTAGATAGAATACCGAAAATCGTTGTGTGTGCAAGTGGGTCATAGCGGCAGACTAATTGTACAAACTCACGGTAAGATATTCCATATTGCTGATGTTAACTAATGTATTGTAGGGAGCCGAGTGGACCACTGAGCGAAGTAGACCACTTCCGGTAAAACCGATGCGCTAAAAGTAGTGTCCTACATAGGCAGCCCAAGTAGGACACTAGCGATTTTTGTCGAGAAACTTGCTCTGGCAAAACTTGTTTCCAGTTTATATTACCATTATTTATAAGTATTGTTATGACATAATAAAGCATAAAACAAAATTTCTTTTAGAAATTGATATTCCTTGGCAATTTACAAATGCATTTCTTACAATAATTTCATCATTATGATTAACTCCATTAATATATCATAACATTAAACCTAGTATCTAATGCTTTAAAGAGAGAAATTCTGCACACAGTTATTACAGAAAGAATTGCAAATTTAAAAATGAGACAGATGCTGCTAAGCCTTCACAACACCAAAAAGTAATTTTTAACATTTAAGAAAAGCAAGGATAATTAGTTTTAATATTATCAGTAGTATTGTAACATGTAGGGCACTGTCCTACATGGCTCGCTAGCCCATGTAGGACACATAGATCGCTAGAACGTTTACTTATAAGAAAACAATTATTTGCCCAAGAGGTAGTGAAACGGATCACCTGTTTGTGAAGTGAGACAAAATCAAAAATGATATACCTTAAACAAATGTTGAATTCGCAAAAAAGTGTTTTTTTTCACTTCAACAACATTAATATCGAAACCAAATTTAATATTGTCCGTTTTACCAGCTCAGAATAAAATACTTTTATTTTATTAGATGTATAATAAATTATTCAACGTGTACTAACGTTTTTAATTATTATTATTACAAAACAAGCACAACGGACGGTGTCAGTACACTTAACGACTCAATTCGCGACCTGTCTCTGGTGTCCTACTTGGGCTAGCCCAATTGGTCTACTTGGCTCAGTGGTCCACTCGGCTCCCAACAGTATGATGAAATAATATCGTGATATTACTACCTGGTAATTAAGTTTTCGGAAGTTTTAGAAGGTAAATTGGTATTCGGCAAATCGAGAAGGTAAATATGGCAAATCGAGCAGCAAATCGCAAAACTTGAATCTTTATTTTATTTTGACACACATTACAAAACATGCACAATATGTAACAGTTATTCTTAAACAATATCGCGAAGAAGGCCAGCGAAAGGCCAAGTGGTGTTCCAGTCAGCTGCCCCAATATTAGTACTAATAACATTTATTAGTGGCACTGAGTTAAACTGCATTTTGCTTGATATGATCTTTTTGCTCTGACGATTTTTGCATGCTTTGAACATAAACTCACCAGTTGGTGAGCACGCCATCTATCGAATCCTTGGCTTTTGTGAAAATAAACGGCCTGGCATACGACCTGCATAATTTGCTTTACAGACCTCCGAACTGTTCTTAGTGTAGATGTGGTAGCATGTGTAAGATCACTATGGCTTCAATTGTGTCAATACTCCCCTCTGTCACTTTGGTTACATACTACTTGTGACATAGGCATTACTAGTTAACTGTTAGCCTCTGCCCAATCTGGGCTTCCTGGTTGTAAGCCAGCTGTAACATTACCACCTTAAGCTGATGAGTCTGTTGCTATGAAACTTCTTTACTGTTTTTAATAAAATAGTTTATTTTGCTTAAATCTGTGCAGTTTGATGTTTTCTGTCAGTGACTCAGCAAATTGATGCCATGGCATTCGAGTCATCCGGACTTGTGGCACGGTCACATTGCTTGTGGACAATGTTCTTGTTTTCTCAGTTGTGCTATATCTTTAATTACCTTTTTGGATATGACTGTTCTACACGTCGACTCTGTCTCTGATATTCTTCATCTCGAGCTGCTGTGGTCAACATCATCTCACCTTCTTGGCAGTGGTTTAACACAAGTACTCTTTGAACACTTTTAGCAACGTTTGCCCTGTTTCCTTTTTCAATTGTCAGCCTCCTTTTTACCTTTTCTACTAACACATTGGTGGTTGGCATACATTTTCACGTATTTTCTTATTTTTGACATATTTTCTTTCTTAAATTGTTGTAATGGAGGGAGAAAATGGGCAGCTGTAGCCTGCAGAAGTACAAACCATTCCTGAAGTCGTAGCAGTCCTTAGAAATCAAGATCACAACATTCAACAAGTGGCTGACACAGTAACTCATTAAACTGGCAGAGTTAATCAAGCTCAGGATTCGGGTGTCCAAATTAATAGTTTGGGGGACTCATTTAATGTCATTCAACAACTAAAAGACATACCAAAATTTTCAGGCGAGGGAGCCACGTCTGATGACTTTAGAAGGTACGTTGATGAACTAGAACGAGTTGTTAATTTGGGTTTGTCTGTTACAGACGCTGATGCAGCACTTAAAAACTTACTGTTCAAATCAGTTAAAGGGGAAGCCGTGCGTTTTCTTGTGAGCAAAAAAGATGAAATGCGCCAGCAGACCTGGTTGCAAGTACTAGCAACACTCAAAAAACAATATGCTTCAACAGCCGACACAAATCTAGCACATATTGCACTGTTAAAATTACGACAAAAGAAGGCTGAATATGTATCGAGTTTTGCAGACAGGTTAAGTAAGCTGGCTCATCGAGCGTATTCAAAGAGAGAAATTAATAAACCTAATTCAAGAGACTTTACTTAGACATTTTTGTCACGGATTAAACTCTGATACTATTTGTAAACATCTTATTCGACGCCCCCCTCCCCCAGAGAATTTAGAAGCAGCTATTGAAACTCCTCAATGTGATCAGGCAGCAGAAGATATTTGTAAAACGGTTTAGAAGCCAATTGCTGCCCCTAGAACCGATGGAGGTAGATGCATTATGTGAAGATACGACCTCTGATGTAACCAATCAGCTGCATGATGCTGTACAAGATATGACTAAAACTATAAAAGAATTAGTTCAAGAGGTTCGGTCCCAACCTCTAAAATCAAATAATGCCCCTGCAACTCTTGCATCACAACCACAAAGGTCAAATAGTCGACCATACTCCCAGAGAACTGGTTCGTTTCGGGATTACAGAAACTCCTTTGTTAGTAGAGGGTTTGGTCCTCGTAATTCTCAGCAGACGCCTTTTTATAAACCTCAAAACAATACACAATGTCGGTCTCAAACCTTTAGACCTCAAAATTTTTTCACTCTTCAGCAGAATACACGTCCAAGTGCTTGTGTGAATTGTTCAAGTCATGCTAATTACAGATGGCAGCCAAATAATTTTCGTGACGCGCAGCTGGTTCAGCGCGCAATAACCAGCGATCAGTAAACTAAATTGGGCTGTGCCTAATCAGGGCCCAGTACAGCCTAAATTTAAGCGGACCAAATGTGTAAATATGCACATAAATGATTATGAACTTGTTAATCAGCCCTTGGTAAATGTCAAAATTGCTAATGTACCATGTGCATCTCTATTAGATTCTGGGTCTGGTGGCATTATCATGTTTATTATCTGTTAAAATTTGGAAGAAATTACCAGAACAACAACGTAAATTATTTACACCCCATAGTAAATTGACTTCAGCTTCGGGTCACACTGTAGAAGTGTTAGGTCGATGTAATTTACCTGTTGAAATAGGCTCAAAAACATTTGCTGTTTCTTTTCACATTTCTCCACAGTTATCTCGGCATGCAATTTTAGGCTGTGACTTTTTGCAAGCTTCAAATGCAGTCTTGCATGTTAGTAAACAAATTCTTATGCTTGCAGATGATTTCGCTGTTAAAGTTTGGTTCAGAAAATCAAATGAAGCCAGAACTTTTCTTATACGCGCGAAACACAACTGTCAAATTCCAACCTTATAAAATTACTGCATGCCCTGGTGTTCTGAAAGGAAAGAATCTGTCACAACGAGGCAAATCCTTGTTAATAGAAGATGAGGATAGAATACCATTTTATAAACGACATAAAACTTGCTCTCCAGTAGCTAGTCTTGTTGAAATCCAAGCCAAACAAAATATGAACGTACCGATTTTCAACACTGGTTCTAACCCTATAACAATTAATAAGGGGGAAGTTCTGGCTCAAGTAGTTCAAGCAGCAGAGCAGGAAGTGTTTCAAGTTACTGATGTGTACTGCCACCTTCTGTGGCACAGATCAATTAAGTTAGCAATGATGAAAGTATTTCATACTTTCTCTCATAAGGAGTGTAAGAGCTGTTGTGCCATTGTCACTTTGGTTACATCCTATTTGTGACGTAGGCATTACTACTTAACTGTTAGCTCTGCCCAATCTGGGTTTCCCGGTTGTAAGCCAGCTGTAACATTACCACCTTAAGTTCTGTTGCTATGAAACTTCTTTACTGTTTTTAATAAAATAGTTTATTTTGCTTAAATCTGTGCAATTTGATGTTTTCTGTCAGTGACTCAACACATGACCAATCTCCAAGCATGCCTGGTTGCATTAAAATAAGAGATTTTTTGTGCAGAAGCGTTTGTCAAGGTTGCTTTTGAAGCATGTCACATTTGCAGCACTCTACATGTCCCAGTAACGAGTTCCAGAGATGAATGCCAGCGTAGGAAAAACCAAGTTGATAGCTGTCGGTGTTGGCTCTTTTCTGATAAGGCTTATAACTGTGTCCTTTGGTGCTAATTTTAGTATTTCTAATGAGGAATTCATCTGAGTTAACATCTGTAAATCCATGGAAGACCTTGTACAATGAGTATGCCTCTACGCCTTCTCGCAGAGAATCTGTACAGTTACAGATTTCTTAGTTTCTGATCATAATTTAAGCTGTTGAGTAATTCGGTCAAGTTGACTGCACTCTTTCAAGCAGATTAATATCTTTGATAAAGTGTGGATTCCAAACTTGGCTAAAGTAATCCAGATGTGGTCATACCAATGTCTTGTAAAGTAGAAGTATTTTTTGTTTGCTAGGTATAAAAATATTCAGACTGTATGTAAACAAAAGCAGAAGGGCTCTGAAAAAATTATGCAAGATGCATCTATAAGTTTATGGGAATTGTACACCAATGACAGAGCATGTCACTAATTCATTATAAAATAAAATTTCTGTAAAAAGGATGAAGAAGATGTTGAGGAGATGCTGCCATCTAATATTATTCAGAAGGTAGAAGGACTAGTTACATGAAGCCATGGTGTCCAATATAAAGAACTTTAGATCTTGCATTATGTATTACACCTGCAATTAGTTACCAGTTCTATATGTTCTGCATGAACTTGTGTGTCTCTACCAAATCTGGTACTTTCCTTTGCTAATAGTGCTACTTGAGAGAGAGAGAGAGAGAGAGAGAGAGAGAGGGGGTGGAGGGAAGGAGGGAGGGAGGGAAAGAAAGAGAGAGAGGGGGGAGGGAGGGAGGGAGGGAAAGAGAGAGAGAGAGATTGCTACAATTTTTTTATTTTGAATGAAGGACATCCCATCAAATCATCTTACCAATTTCTGTTTATTTGCATTATGGGAACAAGTAATTTAAATCAATTTAAATTGAATTAATTAAACAGCTCTAATTGATTGAATGATTGAATAACTACAAGTTTATTGTCCTGTACCATCCTAGCTGATCATCCCACCAATTTCAACTCGATTGAATCATGCGAAAGTGCAGTTTACACCAGTTTAAAAATAATTAGTTAAACACCTTTAATTAATTAGTTAATTAATTAATTAATTAGCTATTAACGAACTGCTACTAGTTTTTGTTTTTGAACCAAGGATATCTTAGTTAATCATCCCAGCAATTGGATAATTACTTTTTGGAATTGGATTTAATTAATTAAATACCTCTCACTAATTAAAGAATTGTGACAATTTTTTGCCCTGAGTGAAAGATATCCAAACTAATCGTCACACCATATTTCTACTCATTTCGATAGGTACTTTTAGAGCCATTTCGATTCATTTGGATGTAAAAAGTTGAAAAAAGTATGACAGTCAGCATGAGAACTCTATTTTTCTAAGATTTAAACATTATAAATTGTATATTATGTATCTAATAACTTGTTTTTTCAGGTTTTGTAACTGCAGGCAAGTCATTTTAATCTTTTGGGTTTCTTTGAATATTTTGCAAAGATAGATCTAATGGCAGAATTGAATGATTTCGATCTTGTGCTGTCACCCGACGAAAAATTCTCTTACATTACCAGAAACTTACAAGAGACACTTGGTGAAGATAAGCTAAAGGTGATTTTAAAAGAAAGAGACCTGAAAGTTTATTGGGGTACTGCTACTACAGGAAAACCCCATGTTGCTTATTTTGTACCGATGTCAAAGATAGCAGACTTCTTGCGAGCAGGTTGTGAGGTCATTATACTGATTGCAGATCTTCATGCTTACCTTGACAACATGAAAGCTCCATGGGAACTTCTAGAGTTGCGGACTCAGTACTATGAGCAGATTATTAAAGAAATGCTGAAGTCAATTGGTGTTCCATTAGAGAAATTAAAGTTCATTAAGGGCACAGACTATCAGCTTAGCAAGGCTTACACTCTTGATGTGTATAGACTAAGCTCTTTGGTAACTGAGCATGATGCTAAAAAAGCAGGTGCAGAAGTAGTGAAACAAGTTGAACATCCATTGCTCAGTGGCTTGCTTTACCCTGGACTTCAAGCTCTCGATGAAGAATACTTGAAAGTGGATGCTCAGTTTGGTGGAGTAGATCAACGTAAGATATTTACTTTTGCAGAAAAATACCTGCCATCACTTGGGTATGTAAAGCGGATTCATTTAATGAATCCTATGGTTCCCGGATTGACTGGCGGAAAAATGAGTGCATCTGAAGAAGATTCAAAAATCGACTTGTTAGATTCACCAGCTGCTATTAAAAAGAAAATAAAGAAAGCATTTTGCGAGCCTGGAAATGTAAGTGATAATGGCATTCTGGCATTTGTAAAGCACGTACTTTTACCATTAAATAAAAATCTTCAGTTTACTGTAATGCGAAAAGAGGAATTTGGAGGAAATGTTACCTTCAGTAGTTTTGATGAGCTTGAAACAGCATTTGCAAAGGAGGAAGTTCATCCTGGTGATTTGAAGGCAGCCGTTGAACAAGGACTTAATCAGCTTCTAGATCCAATTCGCAAGCACTTTGAAACACCAGAAATGAAAAAATTGGTGTCAGCTGCTTATCCTAGCACATCAAAGTCACCGCTGTCTGATAATGATATTTTACCCACAAGATTGAACATGAAGGTTGGAAAAGTCATTAAAATCTCCAAACATCCAGATGCAGATGCTCTATATGTTTCTCAAATTGATGTTGGTGAAGATAAACCTCGTATTGTAGTAAGTGGTTTAGTACAATTCATTAGGGAGGAAGAACTAGAAAAAAGGCTGGTAGTCGTATTGCTGAACCTAAAGCCAGCAAAAATGCGGGGAATTGAATCTCAGGGCATGATAATGTGTGCTTCATTGGAAGAACCAAGGCAAGTAGAAGTATTAGACCCACCAAAAAATTCTAGTATAGGGGACAAGGTTTTTATTGATGGCTATTTCACTGGGCTACCAGATGAACGACTAAATCCAAAGAAAAAAGTTTGGGAGAAGTTACAAGTAGATATGAAAGTATCAGACGCATGTGTTGCAGAATGGCAAGGCAGTGCATTTATGACCAAACATGGTCAGGTTTCATGTAAGTCATTGAAAGGTGCATCAATAAAATAGTGATTGCACCTGAAATCAATACACATCATAAAAGATATGATTTTTCATTAAATTTGGTTTAATTTCATAAAGAGATGTATTTATTTGTTTAAGTAGGAGGGTGATGACCAATGTTTAATGGTGAAAGATGTGTACTTATTTTAATTTATTATATATGTTAAATATGTTTTAACAGGTGTTAAATTTGTGTGCATGCTTGGTGGCATATGGCTTATTTTGATATTTTTTTCATTAAGTGTATAATAATTGGTGCCGTAACGTGATGAACAGAATCAAAATTTTCAGTTCATGAAAAAATGTTATTAATTTTCTTGAAGACCTACCCGGTTTCCTTTTTGGTTAGATAAGAATTGTGATCAGGAATCGCTTTAAATTTTACATAAACTTGTACTTTGTTTTAAAAATTCAGCATTTTGTTTTCTGTTTGTATGTCAATAGGTATTCTGATATACTGAACTTTGATTTTTTGCAAAACACATCTATCATGAAAGCTGCAGCAGCAAAGAGTTTAACTGTTTATTTCGATGTTTAGTTTCATTTAGTTTAATTTAGTTTACTCCAATTGCCATGACAAAATACAATTATATGGTGAAAACACAAAATTAAAAGAAAACAAGCATGTAACTAATAATGTTGATTAATCATTTATTAGGTCAATTCCAATATGGCAAACAGAAAGAAATTGTAAGTGTGAGAATAAAAGGTGGTTAATGGGAGGAAGAGGAGTATGAAAGGATATGAAGGTGTCATATGAAAAAATGAGAATAAAAAATATTAGATTTACATGAGAATGACATAAGAATGTAACAAATGTAAATAAGTCAGCAAGGCAAACACAGTCGCAAATGGTGAGAGGAATCAGATTATGTCCACCTCCCCTACAAAGTCTTTTTACTTCTTGTTATGGAGTATTGCCCATTGTTCTTCTGTAAGTGTAATATGAAACATTACAGATGATAAATGTCTGGATTATGGTCAATAATAAAGTGTTTGAAGCTTTTTTATATTTGAAAATATTATGCTCTGATTTTATATGATTAGGGAGATAGTTCCAAATTAATGGCCTGGTAAAGGAGATGAAGTGCTTTGCAACAACTATGTTATCAAAAGAAAAGATACTACATTTGTTAAAGAAAGAGTTCAATACTGAGGCGAATTTATTTGATCCAAAATATAGAAAATTTTCTTCGAAAACGACGTAAAGGGCTAACATTTGTCATGTATGTAGCACCCCAAAAGGGAGCTAACATAATTTAAATAAGGATAGACTAAAGAATAATAAATAGTAAGTAAATGTGATTTGGAGAAATTGTTTTTAATATGGGTCATAATACCTATATTTTTAGCTATTTTAGACCAATAATTTTCATTTGAAAGTTCCAGTCAAGATCTTCATGTAGAAGTACACCTAAAAATCTGTACGGTAGACTGAAAACGTTCTATAAGAAGGCTGTCGATATAAAGACGACAATTCAAAGGAATCAGTTTATTTTTGGAGCGAAATAGAATGTACTTAGCTTTTGTGGGATTAAGAGATAATTTGTTGGCTCTTTAATCAGTTAAAAATATCTGTTGAGTTATTATTTATGTAGTAATGCTGAACTGAGTGAAATTGAAAAAGAGTGTGGTGTCATCAGCAAACTGAAAAATATTTGGACAAGTGAAAATGTTTTTTACATCGTTGATATAAAAAAATAAAAGAGGTCCTAAAACAGAACCCTGAGGAACACCACAATTTATGGAGAGTTCAACTGAAGTATAATTATTACATCTGAGAGATGACAAAATATACCAGCAGTGATCGAGTTATTTTTGATACATTTATTTGAGATTTTGCAAACATTTGCTAATGGTAATTCAACCGGGGAACCTTTCCTAAAGCTGTACCATTTTTTATTTAATATTATCATATTTTAGTAGATAATTGTGCCTTTGACTGTAAAAAAGGGCTCTCAAAAACTTTTGAGAAGAATGGAAGTAACAAAATGGGATCGATCCAGATACTGGATTATTTCCATTTTCTGCTTCTCTGTTAATTGCTAAAATGTAAAAAAATCAATCTAAATGAATTAATTATCAACATAATCCAGATGCACTGTTTTCTATGTGAGTGGTCTGATTCTGCAAGTTTTATATTTTTGAAATGGCTATTTTCGTGCAATTTTGTACAGAATTTTATTTAAAATGTTTAAAATATAATATCACCATATGGCTGATATTATATTTGGAATAATTCCTTACACAATTTTATTAAAATTACATGATCATTATAATTCGCCTACAGCTAGAGCTCTGAACTACAAAATAGTTTTTTTTCAATTTGTTGATAGTGCAATGTATTTTAATCATAATTTATAAAGTTCTAAGAAATTAAGGTACAGGTAGCCATACATTGTAAAATTGACATGAGTACCGCATCTCTTAGGTGCAGTGCATAAGATTTTGGTAAAACGAGTTGACCAATTCTATTGTACAAATCCAATAATGTACTGTGGCAAAAATACAAAAAAGAAAACAAAGTACAAGAAAAATTCATACAAAATGCAACAAATACAATTACGCAACATTGCAAAAATATGAGTTTGTACAAGTTATTTAGTTACTTAAATAGCCTAATTAAATCTAATAAGAAATTATGTGCTCTTATGAAATAATATTTTAAGCTACAAATGAAAAGAACTAATAAAAACACAAAACCTAAATAATTAAAATATTTACAAACGAAATTAAATTACACGATTACAGCACAAGGTTTATCCAGATTCCAGTTAAATTAACTTAAGTGGACAGTTTACATGTGTTTATTAGCACTAGAAAAGCCAAAAAGTATTTAATATTGGCAGATAGACTGTTTTATTTATTAGTAAAGTTATTAATTCTGCTTGAGATTTTTTTCCGTATGGGACGAATGGGTAATTGTTAACTGTGACCAATGCTCAAATAGTTAGTTTTTGCAAAAAGAGATGTCTCTTGCAAATTCAACGGAGATCCCCCATGTTGGACAAACCTATGTATGATGATGGTAGGAAACATAATTCATACCTGATTATTATTATCAAATTCATACCTGGATGTACATTGAATGATTATGATGATAGGTAGGAAAGTTTTAATGATGAGATGGCCATACATAATCAAAAATGAGGATTTAGACACCAGAACAAAAGAAATTTATTGAAGTTCAAAAGTCAAGATCCGAAGAATAAGATGGCTACGACACCTCTAAGATTACCAAATGAAGCACCAGTAAGAATCGCTTTAAAGGAAGCCTTAGCACCTTGCCAAAAACCACCTGATAAACCTAAACCAACTTGGATAGCTAAGATAAATAAAGATGTTCAACCAAATCTATCTTTAGTTTAGGAGTAGAAGAACTTACGCTGTTAGCTGTAGATAGAAGAGGGTGGAATACTCTGATAAATGTTGATACCTCGATGCCTACAACAGGTGGAATGAGATATTGAAGAAGAATGATTAAAACAGTGTTTTGTGTTAAAATTAAAACACTTTTATGCTTATCTGCCATCTAAGGAGATTTTTTCTTAATTTTTCCCATTGTTTTATAAAATCTGTTTGATAACTTCTGATTTTCTGTTATCCATAATTTACTAATTGTCACACAGAATATAATTTTATTGTTTATAGTTATATGTAATATTTGATTGATTGATTGAATATGTTTATTGACATAAACATATGATAATAACAATGTAATAATTCATGTGTTAATTAATACTGTAAAATGTTATTAAAGCTGTTTCCAGCCCACTTGGGCTTACAAGTCAATTTCATGAAAATTTATCACATAATAACTGTGCAGTTCATTTACATAGAATATCAAATAAAAGAAAATATATAATATGGAATTTTAACATATACCTGAATGGACAAGTCATGTATTAAATATATATCTTGCTTTGCCTCATTCTAAAAATCTTTTAAGCATATTTTGCAGTCCTAAGGACATTCTCTTCTGACATAATATATTTCCATTTATTTACATTATCTAATTGTTCCGGGTCCATGTTAATATCTTGGAAAAATTCTTCTCTCTCTAGTCTATAATGTGTACAAACAAACATAAAGTGAGATTCATCTTCTACATCTCCACAGCAACATATCTTACACAAACGTTCACCAACCTTAACATTTCTAAACCTACCATGCTCCAGTTTCAGGGGAAGAGTACCACTTCTTAGCTTTGCAAGCACAGACCTGTATTTTCCTTGCATATTAATATAAACATATGGTTCTACTCCAAAGCTGTTCTTATACAATATATATGTTCTAAGTTTAGGGTAATCTGCATTTTTTGCTTTCCAATCAACACAGTGTTTCTCATACAGCTGTGCCCATGCTCTGCTAAGAGGTACAGTATCCATATTAACAAAAGCTTGCTGGAACCCTGCTTCCTCTAGGACTTTAGAAATTTCATATGACCAACCAACGTTGGTATTACGGTCCCAAAGAAATATTCTCTTAACAAGTCTAGAATTATCAAATGTTAAAAGACGATTCCAATACCTTATCATAGATAACTTTCTTCTAACTGAAGATGGTGACCATCCCATATCACCCTGTATACATTGATTAGCAGCAAAATTATGAACACCAAGAAATATTCTTAATGCCTTATTCTGGACAGTATCAATTTTAGGGTACTTGTTATATCCCCATACTTCTGAACCATAATCAAGTATAGGACATACACCTTCATTGAATAACTTAGTAAAAGAATAATAACCCAGCCCATTTAACTTTTTATATTTACCAATCAAGGCACCCAGAGCTCTACTGCCTGAGTCTGCCAGTACTTGTGCTGTAACCTTATAATCTAAATGTTCATTAAGATAAATCCCCAGATACTTATACCTATCTACAGTGCTCAAAATCTGATCACTAAGTTTAAATAGTACATCAGTTTGATTCACTTGGGGTTTTCTGAAATGGACAACATTTGACTTTTTACTGTTAAATTTGAGTCTCCATTTCTTTCCCCACTCAGTGATCTTATCTAACATTTTCTGAAGATCTTCTTCAGATTCTGCTAAAATTACAACGTCATCAGCATACATTAAAATACAAATCTTATCATTACCAACAGGAATACCAATATTTAGGGACTTTACATCATCTGCCATATCATTTATATACAAGCTGAACAGGGTTGGTGACAAAGTGTCTCCCTGCCTGACACCATATTCACATTTAAATTTATCATTGAGGATACCATTTAGATTCACAGCACTATAGGTATCTGAAAGAATATTCTTAATGCTGCTATACATTTTACCATCCACATTGTGACATAACAACTTATACAACAGGAGATCACGATCTACACGATCAAATGCTTTTTCAGCATCGATGAAACAAGCATATGTGCTCTTATTCATACTCATTCTGTTTCTCAGTATAGATGTTAACACATAAATATGATCAGTGCAAGATCTTTTCGACCTAAAGCCATTTTGTTCATCGCAGTAAATACCATTCTCCTCCATGTATGCAGCTAATCTCACATTAATGACACCAGTATACAATTTATACACTGTGGAGAGCAAAGAAATTCCCCTATATTGCATAGGCAATTTGGGATCTATAAGAGAACCTTTGGGTATGGGTTTTATAATGGCATATTTCCATACTGAGGGGATAACTCCAGTGTTAAATATCTTATTAAATAAAACAGAGAGCACACTAATAGACTGATTTAGCTTTAAAATCTCATTAGGGAGATTGTCATACCCAACTGCTTTCTTATTTTTGGCCCTCCTCACAACTTTCTCTACATCCTCCTGTGTGATATCCCTATTCAAAAACATGTTGGAATTTGAGTAATCAAGTTGAGACTCCAAATTTGCTTTCTGTTGCATTGCATTTATATAAAATTCATCATTGAAGATGCCACACTCAGTAGGTCCACTGAAAAGTGTACCAAATTCATGCTTCCATTTATTCAGTACATCTTCATGATTTACATTAATGGACCCATCTTCATTATATACAGCCATTGGTATCTCTTGCTTACTTTGTGGACCAAGTTTTTTGATCTCTTGCCAAAAGGACTTGGGATCATCAACATTTAATTGTTCAATATCACAAATTTTTTGCCTTTGATAATTCCTTTTTTCCTTTTTATAAATCTGATCAAATTTGTGTTGACAGTCTATAAATACCTTTCTAGCCTGTTTTCGTCCACTACTGTGCTGAGGAAGGGATAAATACTGTTTCTCAGCATCACATAAACTTTTCCATAAATCTGTAAGTTCCTCTGTCCAAATTGGTTTTATTGAGTGCCTAAGCCTTTTCTTGGCTTTGGGATTCACATCTCTATATCTCAACCATTTGTCCATTTCACTGTAGTACAATTGACAAAATTCACTATAAAGATTATCAATTTCAGTTTGACCATCTCTAAAAGATTGTATGTTTTGGATACAATTAGCCAATGCTTGTTTAGACATGTCAGATGAGAACATTTGGTCAGAAATATCAGTCATACAATATCTTCTGTAATATTTATCATCAACTGGCACATTGTCATACAAATCATCATCACCTACAGAATGTGTATCATTATTGTCATTATACTCCTCCGTAGAATAATTAGGTACAATTGTCATTTCTATAAGTGAATGATCAGGGAACTTAGAACCCATCATATTAACATCTGTACACAGTGTACGAGCTAGGTGTACTCTGAACCTTTTTACATTCTCAATATTATTATGGGGTACAATAAGATAATCCACAACTGAGCTACCACGACCTGGGTCTACAAAGGTAAAGTTATCATACTCAGGCTCCACTCGTCCATTTACAACACAAAGCTTACCATCTTTAAGAAATTCTAGTAGAAGGTCACCATGTGTAAACATGTAATAAATAAGTGCCATGTGTAAACATTCACTTGGTCTAATTGTTAAGTGTTCCAAAAGTCTAATTTTTTTCTGTGTCGTCGTAGGCAGCTAGCTTATCAATACGTAATCCTGTACCACCAATTTATTAGAGACAGTAGAGGAATGGTCAGAAATTTTGGACTCAGGTGACCAAGTGGATGCAGTAAACTTTAACTTTTTCAAGGCATTCGACCGAGTTCCTCATGCACGCTTAATGAAGAAACTTTCAGCATGTGGTATTGGAGGCATGGTTTGGCTACGGATCTGCGAATCCCTAAGAGATAGAAAACAATGTGTTATTGTCAATGGTAATAAATCTACTCACATCTGGATCCTTTCACATCTGGCATTCCGCAAGGCAGTGTCATCGGACCGTTATTGTTTACGCTTTATGTCAACGATTTGCCTAATAACATCACCTGTGCAAGTAAGCTGTTTGCTGATGATACCAAAATATATGACATAGCATCCAACTGAACAATACAAGCTAATCTTCAAAACAATATCAAATCAGTGGTGTAACAAAAGCCAAATGGACCTCAACCTGGAGAAATGTAAGGTAATGACTGTGGGTAGAGTTGTTTCCCAGTCTAACTATGCCATCAGCTCTGGTAATCAAGTGTCAAATATTAGCAAAGTTGATAAGAAAACAGACCTTGGAGTCATTGTAGACAACAGCCTTGACTTCCAGCCTCATATCGCTTACATCACACAGAAGGCTTTATTACAGATTAACTCTAATCAAGCGCAATTTTCAATTTCTTGATAAAACAATTGTTCTGAGGTTATAGTCTTTGGTCAGACCCATCCTTGATTACGCAAGTGTAGTGTGGGGGCCCGTCAAGACAACTCTATCCGTGCAGTAGAGAAAATTCAACGAAGAATGACCTGGCTGATTCCAGAAATGAGTAACCTAACTTATTCACAAAGGCTTCAGGGAATTGGTCTAACCACCCTTAAGAATAGGCACATGAGACAGGATATGATACAAACTTTTAGAATTATACATGGTATTGACAAAACACACATGGATGATTATGTTACAAGATGTCAACAACAAGAACAGCAGACAAAAGGCCATTCGTACAAATTACACAATTATTGTATTCAGGGCAGTTGATCAAAACGACAGCATGTATTTTCATTCAGGATTGTCAATCCGTGGACCAAGCTTCTATCACATGTTGTTGAGGCAACAAACATTGAGCAATTTAAGGGACGTCTTGACAAGCACTGGCAGCAGCATTCGTCAAAATTCATAGATCCCATGTTACCCCAATGTGAACAAAATGTT
Source organism: Tubiluchus corallicola (assembly GCA_030141605.1). NCBI lineage: Eukaryota > Metazoa > Priapulida > Priapulimorpha > Priapulimorphida > Tubiluchidae > Tubiluchus > Tubiluchus corallicola. Next base: position 30,303 of record JAQGDQ010000292.1, read on the forward strand.
CTGATGGCATGACCTTCCTCTATCTACGGTGGTGCCACTACATTCAAAATTTCAGTTTTAGATAGTTCAGTATATTGGAGGGGCAAATAACATTTATGCTAATACCCCCATCTCTGGATTATGGATTATGGTAATATTTAATAAATGTTTTTATATTGTTTGCAGATCTCTCTACATTCACATTGGCAAAAGATACAGCTTTAATGAATTACATGCAAATTTAAGAGCAGTCATTGCTGGTGCACTCAAGTTTAATATAACTAAACACAAATGGACACGATGGTAGCCACTGAAGACTTTTTTCGAGGATTTTTGTCTTATATGTTGCAGAATACACAAGTTTATTGGCTCACGAAAATGAGCTTAGTTTGTTTCTGCTTTGTGTATTTTTATAAGTGCAGTGAATATTTTTAAACAAATTTACATAATGAGCATCAATTTCTGTGTCCCGCTTTATCAGCCACATATCAGTTGTGACAAAGTTAGCTGTGATGATCATGGGCCAGAAAAAATTACTACTCAATACGGATTTTTAGCAGAGTATTTTGTCAGACCACCAGTAAATATTACAATTAGTTTTCCCTTCAGTATTCATCTGTATTATGTTGCTATTTATCCTACAGTGGGCGCACAGAGTTCTACAGGGTTTGAAATATTAACTTCACATTCTTTTGGACATTCGCCATCTTCTTTTAAGGACTGTTTAAATCAACCTTATGACTGTAAGTCGGTAAGAGACTATACTTTTGCCTTAAGAGGAAGATCTTACCTGAAATGTGGAGATGCAGTTCCTTCGAAGTTCGTTTTTGTGAATAAAAGGTTTTCTCCCACAGATGCACACATTAAACTTTTTGGAATTCCTGTTTCGTTGCCTAATGAGGGTACTGTTACTGTCCTTCGTCATAGTAATGGTAAATCAGCGCTACCATATGTAGATGCCATCCTGATTCGTATTACTGCAACAGCTGGGAGCAGTGTGCCCGCCTTAAAAAGTGTGGAAGTTTGGGGTTATCCGTCTTCGTCCTGTCCTCAGAGCTTGTTATGTGAAATTGCAAATTTACGAAAAATGCCTTCTAAAAAACCAAAGCAGTGTACTTCAACATGCAGACTGAAAGCACCTGAAAGTGATGATTCAAAGAAGGCAAGTGAAATTGGAGGAGACATACCAGAGGATTTCCTAGATCCAATCACATGTGAGCTGATGTCATTGCCTCTTTTACTGCCTTCAGGGCACACTATTGATCAGCAGACGTTAGACAAACATGTTAGCGCAGAACTGCAATGGGGCAGACCCGGATGTGATCCATTTACGGGCATGAGATTTAGTGAAAAATCACAACCAGTGATACACGCTGCCTTAAAAATGAGAATAGATGCATTTTTGCTCAAGAATCCACACCTTGCAAAAGAAACTGGCCTCTTAGCTGGACATGTTAACTTGTCAAAAAAGCCCGTTGTTAGTAGTATACTTAAACCAGATGTAAAAGTATTATGTGGAAATACAGTTACGTTAGAAAATGTAGAACATTCAAGCGATGAAGATCATTTTGTGAACTTGTGCGAAGGACGTCCACATAAAAAACAGAAATTGACTAACGAATCTGCAACACTGAGCTCAGAAACATCACCTCTTGATTCTGCAATGAGCTCTGTTCTATCATTGTTACCAAGTTTTCTTCCATCAAGCAACTCAAAAGTCAATGAAAATACTTGTTGTCTTTGCAAGAAAGTGAACGAGGCATTATTTTTGTTTCCTTGCAAGCATTTAATGTGCAGACACTGTCTTTTGTTGCAGAAACACAAATTGATTATGTGCATGCAATGTCAAAAACATTTCAAGAAAAGTGAAATAACTAGAATACATTTAAGCTAATAGAAATCTATTTATAAGTTAAACAGAAGTTACAGAATGACACATTTTGTTATTATTAATAATATATTTGTTATGTAAATTTTTATTAAGGATTTACCAATTATAAGTAGTTTTTTATTGGGTTTGGTAATTTGTAAATTCCTAATTAAAATTCACAATTTTTAATTGAAGCAGAGGAACCTGTTAACGATAGTTGTTAATGATGGTGTTGTGAATTGCTTAATAAAATTAATAATTTCTAATTAAACAGGCGATTCATTAATGATAGTTATTAATAACTGTTGTGCCAGTTGAAAAAATTAAACTTTTCATAATATATTGTTAGACATGCAAGCTCTGCTGCCCGGATTGGGGATTACATAAAAAGCAAATGTCTTCCCTTTCAGTTTTGCTGGTTGTCCAGCTCTGAGTATTCGGGGAACTAATGATGGAAGAGCTTGATCATCAATCAGTTGTAACTTTATTCCATTCAAATCCACATCTCTAAAAGAATTGAACAAAAAACATATAACTATAGTTATGCGATACGTTTTATGTTATGTAGTGATGTCAGATGATGTTACTGAGAAAAAGGTGAAATTCATGTTAAAATGACCTATTTTTCTGTTCTATTTGCCAGTAATTTATTTGTATCATGTATTCATGTTTGATAACTACTAAATAACAATTTATCAAATATTAGCTCTCAAATATGGGGTTTGGAATTCCACTTCCATTTGAGTACTTACGTGGCAGTAATTCCTTCTCCGCCGTGTGGTGTTAGTGCGTATTCATGAATGTGCACTGTCTTAAAATTGGTAAAATTTAAGACTGCTGTACCTCTATGCAGGTTTAGAGCATACAAAGTTATGGCACCTGTTGGATATTCACTCCTGAAAATAGGATAAATAAAATATAAATAATTTCTCCTCACACTCTTAGGTTTGTATTACTTTGAATTGAACATCAGTGTATTACTGAGAATCAACAACAGTGTTAGTTGAACTTAGCTCATATATCATGTTATTATGGTGAAGCAAAAATGAGGCACATTTATTTTATAAAACTAAGAATGTTGTTAGGGTTCCTGAAACAAATTTCAGTATGCATTACAGCATTTAATTTCTTGTTAGTGTGCAAAATGAAAATGTATATGGGATGTATGTAATACAATGTAATTATGTAAGAATTTCAATGTACTTTGAAATCTGATTGAAGAAAACTTTGAACAAAAACTATTTTGCTTTATTAATTTTTTGATAACTAGGATTTTCTTTTTATGGTTGCCTTACCTGCTACTAGTACAGTGTGCATAAATTCGAACCTTCTCATCTGGCATACTCAGAGAAACATTCAGTACCTTTCTCCCCACGAGAACTTTGTATACTAATGACAGCCAGTAATCCTAATTAAAACACACTAAATACATTAACATTATTTTAATTATGTTTTTGGTAACTGCATTTTTATTTTACTTAGCAAATTATTAGCTTCTAGGATGGATTTCTGTAAATCATAATATAAGAAAAAAGTAAAGATAATTTACCATGTAGTCATATGAATTTATAATTAATGTTTTCTTATGTTTAAGAAAGATAGAATAAGTGTAATTAATTTTACCGGCCGTGGATTCAAGTTGTCATCTAACAGAGCATAATGTCCGTTATAAAAGCTCTGGCGTATAACTATGTCTAATCCCATTCTAGCTGAAATTCCCAACTTATCCAACCACCTAGGAAAACAGCAATTTAAGGCAACTTAATTATCAATGATGTTTGTTATATTAAAATAAAACTAAATTGGTGGCATAAAAATTTTCAATTGTATACGAGCCACTCGTTTTTGTCACTGGTGGCTGACTTTTCGCCCTCTTCTCCTCTGCTTTAATCATAACGTAACTGTTGCCTTTTATTATATCTTTTCGTGGAGAAAATGAAATTGTTTGATTTTTATTTGATGTGATACTTAATCATGGGACACATTGTAACTGCAACATTAACGAACGACTAGACTCTGTAATTATAATACCAATGGGCCAATAGCAAATTATACCACGTTTTGTTTGTGCTGTGAATCGCTTACTATTCCATTCGTTGTGTTATAATGACGAATAATAAATATCCAACAGCAAAAAACTTTACTTATTTCATAATTACATTATTATATTACGTACATGAAGCCAGCCAAATATCTGTCTGATAAATTCTTTGCTCCTCCACCCCAGCAGGAGGACGTTTCTCCCAGCCACAATGATTTTTCAGGAGCTTCACGATCTATTACCTACTTGAAATTAAAAAATAACTAAAACGTAATAACTAACTCAATAATTAAAACAATTAATGGTAACTAAGACGAACGTTCATATTCAATGCAACCATCCCAACCGTGTTCGATTTTATCGTAAGAGCGAGGTCCCTGACGCCCTGGTTGAGTCAATGCCGTCTCTATGGCGCAATTTATTGGCTTCAATAAACTTCAGGTATCATAGCAGTTTTAAAGCAAATATCTATGTATCTTTATAGCCTCTTAATCTTAATGTTATTTGAAGGTGTTATACAATTTAGCCAAGGCAAAAACAGAAATTAATCATACAGCATACCTGTTGAAATAATGCGAGTTGTTCAGGTAGATAATCCAATATTTTGTAATCTGTGAAATTCTCTTTACGGGCAGTTTCTCCGCTGATATAATAGCTAAAATCAATAAGCAACAATAAGCTACAACTTGTTTGTTGTAATGAGTTCTTGTGTTTTTAACAAACGTAAATACGACTTTCGCGGCCTGGGCTTTACCACTTTTCATTCTACCTCAAACGCAAGGTCGATTTTCGAACAGCGTTGTCGGAAAACAGATTTATCCGTTTTTCGTTCAGCGAAATCCTAGTTTGAGAGAATGTGAACGTGCTTGGGGTCGCGCTGGTAATAGCTAATTTTCACGCACGCTGAGCGTTACAGGCTTACCTAAATTGTGTAACAATTTTCCATGGGTCGCAGTTTCCGAACCCAACCACCAGGCGATTTTACCAAAACACTATTGGAGAAAATGCTCATATGGCTTCTCGTGAGGCTTGGATGTAGTTCTAATGTTTTTGGAAAAGAAGGAAGCCTCAAGTACACGATAATGTTTTTACACTGTTGCCTTGTTTTAAATTAAGTCCCGGCCACGTATTATTATTTTTTACATACTAGCAAGTTAATTTCTAGTTTAATTCATGTACTCACTGATGCACTGTGACAGCATCTATAACAGTCTTCGCTCTTTTCAAAAACCTGCATAATTGAGTAAAATAAAATTAAGGAAAGTTTTATTAAAAATTTGAAACAGATGCATTAATCAATTAGTTGTTTGTAGTGTCTGCGCTGTGCATGGATATTATCTCGAACAAAGTTGCTACTGACTTACTGAGTTTACAACGTGATAAACGAAAAGCTAGAGACCGCGTTAAAAATTTGAAACAGATGCATTAATCAATTAGTTGTTTGTAGTGTCTGCGCTGTGCATGGATATTATCTCGAACAAAGTTGCTACTGACTTACTGAGTTTACAACGTGATAAACGAAAAGCTAGAGACCGCGTTCTAATTCAGTATAAGGAGCATGGAGATCTTTTTTTCAACAACTCGTACACAAAACTTTTCGCGTACAAAAATTGGTGTTTCTGTAGCTGTTAATGAACGGCTAGACGATTTTGGCTATCCACGTATGCGCGGTTTCAAATTTTCGTTGTACTAGTAAATACAGTTTAAACCAAGTTTAAAGTGTGTGTCCTGCTATGGTATATTATCGATTTAGATTTTTAGTTTGTTGGCATTTAAAATAAAAACCGCCAGAGAAAGTATTCTCTGAGTCTGAAGTGAGTAACCGCTATTTTATACTATTTCTTACAGTGAACATTTATCCATTAGCAGTGATACATTTTCAGCACCCCGAGTATATTATAACACTTGTAAGCTGTAAAAATAATGCGGACCTTGCATGTGAAGTTAAGCTACATATATGCTCTTGAACAAATGGTATGGCAATCTGAGTCAGTACGCACACGCACCTGTTAAGGTATTTAAGCGATTTCTTTTTCGGTCTTGTGATGGCAGGACCTACTATAGTTGTCGTGAATTCAGGAATGTGTCTCAGTAGTCCAGCCAATCGTTTGTAATCTTTAGCTAGCTGAGTACTTGAGAGAGTTCTGTTTAGAGCATGTAAGAATGCATCTGGCTCTGAAAATGGTTTGTTAAACAAAAGTGATTATGATATATCCTGTGTGCAATTAAGTTTAAGTATATTACCATAAAAACATTTATACATACAATAGCAAATTTACATTAGTAAATATAAGTAAAAATAAAAGTGGAAATGAATGTATTAGTAAGCAAGAAAAATTTACATGAAAATACAGTTCTGGTCGGTAAATACGTTACATTATTTTCGTAATACAAATAATGGCTGGCCGAGAAGTCATATCGGACTTATAAAGCTAAATTCACTAAAATAAATAAAAACGTTCTAATATTGAAAGTAAAAATTGTACAATAGATGTCATTTAGCGGTATAAAAATATTAAAATACAATTTTCATGTTCTTTTTAAAGCACGACCGCGATTTAGCTTCTTTCACATCACATGACAAGTTATTTCATAAAACAGTACCCTCATAACCAATAAAATGTTTTCTAAACTCAGTTCTTACTTTTGGCATATTAACATAAAAGTTGTAATGTAATCATAAACTTTGAACGCTGGCCCACAAAAATCCCATGTCGCAAAGCACGAGCGTAATGGCTAATGTATAAATTACAGCCGCATCGTCACCGCTTGACCAAGGTATATAAGAACTGTCTTACAGAAGTTTGGAAATCGTTAAAATTATAGTTTGATTAATCGTCAATACGAGCGGAAACACAAGCACATATCCGGAAGTTGTGGAGACGGTAAACTTTGTATATTTATACTATACTGCATATAATATAATATATGCTAACCAATAAAATCAGGCCGTGCCTTACAGCATTCCAAGCTCGTATTTCGTCGTCGGATTTATTTTATACATTCTCCACATGCACACAAATATGTAAAACCCAATACAAATATATATTTAGTATAAAACTTTGTAAGAAAAATAAAACTATATGTTACTCAAATGAAAATTGCATTTCAAAATTTTGACTAAAGAAGTCCACAAGGCGCAGAGCACTTACAGAGGACCAAAACGTTTGTTTACAACGTCTACCAGAATTATGTTAAAATTTCAAAAATTACCCAAGTTGACATTTAATTTACAAAAGAAAATTTTATTATTATTATTGTTTATTATTTGGTCTGGCAAGGAATTTCACATCCTCACAACACGATTTCCAAAGAAAAATGCGTTTACTTGTTGGATTATCTGCATACTTCAGTTTCCGCACAAAGCAAATGCATATGCTTTAAGTTTATGTTTGGGATTCGTTTAATCCACAAAGATAGACGATGCTAACATTGAAAGAGTAATTTGCTCGGAAAATAGAAATTCTTAATCTAAAACCTGAACCCATCTAACTGCTGTGCCATGTTCTTATTATTACTCAGCTTCTACGACTTCTTTACTTATGAGTTACTAGATAGACTCATTTAAATGGCTTCAGCTGCTTACACGTTAATGTTTCAAATGCTGTTCATATGAATAAAGGAATAGAAGGCAACTATTGAAATCTCTGCTGCTTGAGCAGCATGACTACGTCAGGAAACATTAGGATTCAAAAGGTCACGGAGGCGTGTCCTGGTATTTTCTACAACGACAAAAAATTTACGTCTTTGGAATACAGAATGCAGGGAGCCAGTCGATACAAAGTTATTCTGTAAATACTAAAATTTATATTTCTGACTTGTTTTTTTATTTGCATTTGCTAAGTTTATTTCAACTGCTAATTAAACTAGTTGTTTTTGAGGCTTAATGTCAAATAATTTACATTATACACAAAACCAGTAGAAAATAAAGGCATAGAAACTATATCAATAACAAGAAGAAGAGAATTTAAATCTACAGGTGACTAAATTGTGTCACAAGATCTAGGACGTACGAGAACTTTTTTTGGCAAGTATTGCAATGTCCCAGGAATAGCACGTTAAGGTAATTTCAGCTTCACTAAGTGAGGAAATTCCAATTAAACGTTTGCTTATAAAAGGCACGGAAACTGTAGTCGTGTAGATTTCATTTATTAAGAACGCAAAACATGATAAATGTACCATTTCCCAACTCGAAATATGGCGAATATCCACGTTTCACGGTGTAGAGAAACAGCTCTTCTGCGTTGCTTGAATCCCAATGATGACCACGCCTTAAGAGGACGTTCAAATCAAATATCAGTTGCCAATCAACTGACCTAGAGAATGTATTGATGGAGTCCCAATCCCATGCTACAAAGGAAAAAATAATTTGTCAAAAAAAGGTGTTTCTTAAGCTGGTAAGACTGCTAAACTTGCGGAATTGCCTATGTTTTTCGGTTCTGCAAAACCAAAAGTAAACGATGGGTGTTTTTCTTTCATTTTTATTGGTTTTTAATTGTGTGATTTTTTTAAATTAATTATACCTGTCATTGTAAAATTGGTCATGTTTTTTGGTGCAGCTATTTCTCCGTAAGAGTCCAACCACTCGTTGTTCATTTGAGATTCTCTGTCCAAGAAATGTGGCTCATTCTTCTGCGATGAATCAAAAATAAGAAAATCGGCAGAGGTTCCACCCACTCGAAGATAAGCTGGGGCGAGGCCTCGAGAAAGTGTATGCAAATTTCTTGAGCTGAAAAATACATCAAATTAATTTTCACTCACGCCTTCTCCTCCGAAAAACTGGGCTCGCATCGAAATTTTTAACGCCCTTCACGTTTTTTTTACACCTGTAAAAATCTCGATGTGAGCTGGCTTTACGTCTGGCGTTAAAGGAGCTTAAAAGCTGTGTACAGCCAATTTGAATTGTTCGTTTCCTGTAAGGAAATTAAAGCGATTTCAAATCCAAAAGAGCCTGCCAGTGCCGTCTCTTATTATGAGAGACGTGTTAGCAGCACAAGTTTTCATTTTAGTTTATATTATCAGCTTTTGAGGCCCGTTAAGATACGAAAGCTTCTGTTACAAACGGGCGCAAGCTTGTAAGCAAAGGTTGCAAAACAAAGTATTTTAAATTACCCAATGTAGTCTGGTGCTGGTGCTGCATATAATACAGTACAACAATATAAGTACACTGGTGCAAAACATACTAATTGCAACGATTGATACAGCATACGAACAGAGAGTACAAAATTATCAAAACATTATGAGTTTTGATAGAGACGACTGTGAAGGCGAGTTTTTAAAGTAGTTAAATTAAGTGTATTTACGGCAAATGGCAAAATTCATTAATGACTCGACAACAAAAATGTAACTACGTATACTGAGTCGAACTTGAGGCTTTGCAAGCTTTAAGTTATGTCCACGAGACCTTGTATCACTAGACAATACAAAAAGACGTCTGTAGTCGTAACCATCAAGGTCATTGAGCAACTGGTAGGTAAGAATTAAGTTGACGCCTAATGTAGAGAGGCTGAAGAGACAATATATATATATAAACAAAATTGTGTCAATTATGCAAATAAAATTTACATAATTTTTAATACATGTTTAATTAAACAGATGATTAGATAAGATGGCAAAATCATTAAAGAAATAGCTTAAACAGCTAGATAAAGCACAAAGGGCCGACTATAATGTTACTGAAACACCACGAGGCCTAATTCTCTGTCACTTGAATTGCATTCCCATATTATGCTGTGATATTAGTAACACTTTGTAATATTTCTCATAGGCCTACGTTTTTCTGTAGTGTTTAATTCTGTTCTTAATCAGCTTATGTTACAAATTTAATAAAATTACATTTTTCTCATTTTCTCCACTACATGTGACCCTCGCAGAATCTTAATAAATGCTTCATTATGGTTGATTCACACCAGCATACTGCCATGCTCAGCTTGCCGCTTGTAACGTAATAACAATATTGTCTGAGCGTGTGCTGAATCCCTCCAAGTTTATATTCATTGACCATTGTTGATCACCCCTAGTGAAATGCGTGCCGTAAATTACGACAACAAAGAAACGAACGTTACTCTAAAGGAAGAATGTCTTATATTTCACGTTTAAAGAGGAATGAACTAAACCTTAGCCGTGCTGTGATTCACAGAATGTTCGACATGATGACGTATTAAAAACGGACAAGTTTATAAAACTGTTACTTATATTTTCAGAAGGATATTTGAGAGAATAAAAAATTAATTATTAATATATAGGTTACAGATTAATTATATTCTCGCTTGCATACGCTGATTTATCTAAGTTTACAGGGCTTTGACTTTCATTAACAAAAGCAGAGGCAACTTGCACAAGTTAAAACGGTCATTTTAGGCCTACTTTACCTTTTCTGATGATGTTTTGCAATTTCTGTACAGTACTTATTTTACTTGTATGGCATGTACCACGCCCTAGCACCCCCGCTCAAGATAAACAACGGCGAAAGTTTATCTCACTTGTTTCTAGTAATTAGGTAATTACAGGTGATAATGAAGTACAGGTGACCTACCTGCACAGGTGGGAATCATCAGCCTATAAATCACGCGCAGCATGGATTAATGAATCTTACAGTTTGTGTTTATTTGAGCAAATCGCATTCTTAATGACTGAATAAAGTTGAACAACAGTAATTTGTCTGCCTGAAGCCGCAATGCAATAGACATAGTTACAGATTATAGTCCATTACAACATACATACATAATAAAAGATAACGAACATATTTTGAAACATAGTCACAAAGTCTAAACACATTACACACAATGAAAAACAGCGAGTAGAATTATCATAAGCATAATTACCAATTCTAAAGCAATTACACATAATCATAAATAAAAACAAAACAGCATATAGAAAACACGACGAGGATCTTTATGCAGAGTCTGACGACAACAAAAAACCGATTATAATGGCTGCCAAAAATCTTAAATTTTTGACAGTGTTTTTGTTTTGACTCTCCATGATAATTTAAGTTAAATAAAAATTGTTGCAATCAGCTGTATAGGTATATAAATTATTTCAAGAGGTATAAAGGTAATTCTGCCACAGATTTACAGTTTCATTAAGTTGGTGCAAATCTCATACAAAGATTTTAATATTCAGAAATTTAAGCATTAGGTTAAAATAACTATGAATTTTTATTTCTTAAGACATTCTCATTTTAGCTCATTCTAACTCATTTAAAGACTTATCTTTACTTTTTATTTTAGTATTAAATTCGCGCATACAGTGCACACTTGTATTTTTATTATAAGTTTTATCTTAAAAATTCTATAAAAATTCTATTTGTAAAATGTTATTTCAGACCGTTTATTCGAGAAAGTAGAGAGAATATGCGATGTGGTTATGTTTAAAACAAATAATTTTTGTTTATTCCATTATTATTTTTGACATACTAATATGTAAAGAACAAGTTGTTTTATTTTATTACGTTTCATTTAATTTTTTTCACCTTTTGTGTAAATCATCTGTGATAAGTAGCTCGCTAATTCGTTATGTTAGCATAAAGTTTTCTTTTTTGTTACGAAATTCCGAAATCATACGAACCTTCAAGATGATGCTAATTCATGTGGTGTTAAAAACGGAATGAACAAAAATGAAACAGATTACTGTAAAGACGTATAATGTTACAACTTTATATCAACTGGCTTTATTGTGCAGTCTTAGAAAAATAAAATCTCGCAGTAGGATAAGCCAGAGAAATTATAGGCCTACAGGTAAATCAGTTTTCCCAGCCGTACCTCAGCTTATATTAATGACACGTGTATCTAAAATCAGGAAAGGTAATACATACAGGGCACGAGAAAGATGTCGAAACTGATACGACATCAAGAGATGCGCAATTAAGGTGTTTAATCTTTGCGGGCAGGTAAAGAGAGTCACATCACTTCTGTGTGCTACTTAAGCCGTGATGCTTCACTGAGCGTTTGGATTAGTTTTCAATGTGTCCACTAATACGCTTAAATGACTAAGTAATAACAGGAAAATCTACAATGAAAAGCCATGTGAACACAGCATGGAACGTGTCATGTTTCACTGGTCGACAACCATGCCCAGTGACAGACAATACTAGCATTATTTTCATTTTGAAATGTTATCTTTAATGTCTGTGGCATTACAGTCGCTCGTCAAATTCTGTGTTGCAGGTTGGCTGCAGGTTTTACAGAGCTGAAGAATAGTTAAGCGAGAAATTTAAAGAATGCTAAGATAGTTAATTCAACGTAATATATTATCACCTACAAAAATAAATGTAATATGTAATACCTACAAAAATAATGTAAGTGTAATAAGACAATAATCGGCAAGCGTCAATCAACTAACGGGTGGCCACCTCGCGATGGCCAATCAACGCTCCTCAGCTGACCGGCTACTGGCAATATAACAAAAGCTACTCACAAATGAACATTATTATTATTATTATTATCATCATCATCATCATCATCATCATCATCATCATCATCATCATCATCATCATCATCATCATCATCATCATCATCATCATCATCATCATCATCATCATCATCATTATTATTATTGTTGTTGTTATTATTATGATTATTATTTCCAGCCATATAAGATTTCTGCAGCAAAGATTTGTTTAGGAGTAAAATAGAGACGTTATAATGGTGAAACATTGTGCTTGGGCAATGGTAATACAGACGTATAAAGAGAGTTAGATTTGCCAAATTTATAGATTTCTCCATGCCCAAAAAACTTAAACAAACATGCCGCTGGAACAAATCTTTCCCACCTTGGAATAGAGATAATATGAGTTGAACCCTTTCAAATTAATAAAAACCCAGTTTATCCCAAGGTAATTATATAGTTTCCTACTTTTTAATTTAAGTTTTTTCCTGTTAGAAGAGATTGCCAAGCACTACTCTACAGCATAAAATGGCATTTATACGTTTATTAAGGATGAACGTCTAGTATTCGGCAAAACTTTTAATTATTATTCATAAAGCTTATCTTGGGTCACTTATGTTATTTAAATCTATACTGCTTATATCAGTCTTAAAAAACTTATCAAGCTTATACACTGTATATAATGAAGTATGCAATTGTTGTCTATGACCACAGCAGACATACGTTACAACATAATAAAAAAGACAATATAGAGTGTGAGGCTGGACTTTAAATCTAGCCACTGGGGGGGGGGAGGGAGCCAGCCCAACTCAGTGCCGGTCCCAAGCCCGGATAAATAGGGAGGGTTAGGGTCAGGAAGGGCATCCGCCTGTAAAAACTGCGCCAAAACCTTCTATGAATGAGTTGGTGAGACTTAAAGGGAAAGTCCACAAAGAAGTGGTCAGACCCGCTCTAATCTATGGGCTGGAAGCAGCTTCTCTAAAGAAGACCGAAGAGAAGAAAATGGGTGTGGTGCAGATGAGGATGTTGAGATGAATGGTGGGAATAACAAGAAGAGATAAAATTAGAAATAATAATATCAGAGGAACAGTAAAAGTAGTGGAAGCCTCGCAAGATTGCGATGGTATGGACACCTGAAAAGAAGAGTCGGTGAAGATCTTGTGGGAATTGAAGACATAAATGAAGAGATGGTCAACAACAGGAATGCGTGGAGAAGACTCATTCACAACGGCGACCCCGAATAGGGAAAAGCTGGGAAGAAGAAGAAGTGTGAGGCTGGACTTTCGTCTTTGAAAATTTGAAAACTATCCCTACTTAATGTGAAGTTGACAGATTATAAAATTTATTTGTATGTACGCCACAAGGTAACAACCCAAATGACTGTTTGAATAATTTTACTCACCTCATATTAAAATTCTTCCATCTGTGTCTTATCAGCGTTGTGTCCAATGTTACACTCAGAAATCTATCATCAGTTTCATAAACTACATTGTCTGTATCGACGGTAATTTCAACCCAGATGCGATTAGGGCTTTCCACAGTTTCTGTATTTGTAGCATTGGCATCAAATACGAGCAATAACACAATGTTCAATACTGTGACTAGTAGCATCAAGAAATTCATAGCTATAGTCTTTAATAGCTGCTGCTTATGCTAAATATAATGTGTTATTGTAATATTATAGAGGACTTGCAAACTGCATCTTTATTGGGTTCCAACTGAGAGAGAATAGCGCATGCTAGTCTCTGCTGTAGCCACTTGACTTTTAGGTACATATGCAAATGCAAATATAATTGTACAGTTGCTATTTGATGTTGTGATAAGCGAGGTCAATCACATTTATAGCGCACACTTTTCCTGCTCAAAACTGTTTAAAGTTTCTTGCATATACATATAGGTATTATGGTAAAAGCACATTGGCGCTTCTACGTGCAGGGATTTGAGTAACTGTTGAGTACATATTAAGTAGTAGGCCTAAATAAATTAGATATCATAAAGTTTTAGCAGAAGAGGTGTTGATTCTCGGGAATAGGAATTCACTTCACCCAGGCAAAGTTATACAATGTAGTAGCTTTGAGACTCCAATGTAAGTGTTAAATATGACTTACATTTTCATCGAAATTATTTTCCTCTCAATGTGGTATTATAACATTAGGCTGACTTCAGGAATTCAAGAAGATATTTAAATACTTTCTTACTGTGGTGAATTATATTGTTTTTTTAAACAATTATCCGATTATTCAAATAAAAATTTTATTCACTTTCTTTTGTTACATTCTATTACATTTTTGTCCAAAATATATTTTCCTGCAAACTATACAGTAAGTAGGATTATATACTTTAAAATAATAAAATTACTTTAAATTTTCCTCTTTAATTATAAACTACGTAGCAGATATCGAAGTGAGAGTAAATGTTAATCGAAATTTGTCTAGCATAGTAAAACATAGTGGAGCTAATCTGTGCTATTGATAATCGTGAAAGGCATTATCTAATGCAAAAGAAACTTTTAATGAAACTGTGGCTGTTTGAGCAATTAAGCTTAAAACTGTGAAACACTGCGTGGCAAAACGTGCATTTTTGATCTTTCTCAATAATCGTGAAACCAGCATCAAAAACGACGGCGCTTGCCGTTTCAACACATCATAAAAATGTCAAAATTGCATAGGACATATTTCGTACACACAGTGTTTGCACATTTTGTACAAAGGGCACAAAATACAGTTAATTTTATAAGATTATTTACCACTACAAATTTGGCTGAGTATAGAACACCCAATTTTATTATTGGGTCAGATCAATTAACCATGCAAATAACATTCATTGCCATGTCTTTGGGTGCCTTTGCGCTTTTCTTAGAACTCCATAAATTAATAGTTATGACACTAGTGTGGCGGTTTGTAGACATTTTGTAATTAACTTTAATTAAATGATTTCATTTGAGATAATTTCCGGTTCTTAGCACTTCTAACTCGGAATTGGGCCACCCAGCGTTAAAGAATAAAGCTGTGGGTAGGAGAGGCGTTACCTCCCCAGATTGCACTAGCACGCGTTGATTTAGTTCCCACCTATAACCACCACTTTGATTACCTGTGAGTGGTATAGATTAGGGAGCTTATGGGCAGATTTCACACTGCGACCAGAATTTGCATTTTCTTATCTAAATAGGATCAAAACACAAATTTGCAACATCAATAGGAGCCTAGAAATTGTCTAAAAATCAGGGGCAATATCTTCCAAGTACGCCGTTTATTACTTTCACCTCACATAAACTGGGAAAGGAAGTGTTTCTTAATTCTGAGAACAAAATTTTTCTGTTTAAACGGAACTAAAACTTCTCCAGGAATTAATTTAGTGACCAAACAGTGTGATGACGTTTCTATCCCTGCTGACCTACATCAAGTTTCATTTTATAATTTCTTAAAATCGACCGAACTATACGGGTTGAATGATACTATAGCAAAAAACGCAATAATTTATTTCAAACTCAAATTTACATACACGATAATACGATTCTTTAAGACATAGACGTTAAAACAATAAAGTACATGAATCAAATAAATATTAAATAATTAATACTAATAATGACCAGAGTTGTAAAAACAAACGTTACAGGTTCGTTAATCTCCGTGTAAATAATACCACACAGTAACACATAAATTATATTCTCTTATCTTTGATATACTTTAAAAAGACTTGTCAGTTTCTTAAACAGCTTGTTGTAAAGTAATAAACTTTATTAATGTGAGTTATTCGCAATTTAGTAAAAAAACGCTGTAAACTATAGTGTCGAAAATATACAACTCTGTATTTTACAAACAAATAAAAAGTGATAAATAATGTTTGAATGACTACTATAAAAAGGCTTAAACTATCTAGCATCGTTCTAACAGTATGTACAATACATGTTGAAAGTGAATAGCGACATTTCTTCCTAATAATTGTCGTTAAAGGGAAATAGCATAATAATACTTACATTTTTCTTAGTAGTTTACACTGTTAGTGTTTCCACCGACCTTCTAATGTAATTGAATTATTAGTGAATTATCAGAAGATATCATATGCATAATTTCTTTGAGTTCAATTTCATTTTTTAAAGCACAAAGCATAACAAGTTACAATTTAATCTAACGCAGAGAGGATGAAATGGCAGTGCCGGCCTGTAGACATTTCGGGCCCTGCGCAAAGCATACTCTACGCCGCCGACTCATGAAACAGTTAATGTGTGTTCAGTTTCCTCATTTTATTTTAGTACATTATTAGCAAATGCATAAATGCTAAAGTATACGCAGGAAACCTAACAGTATGCCAACTGACCAATGCCAAAACTCTCTGCTATTATTATCAAATCACAAAATCCTTAAGATGTTTTAATTAGCAATAAAATAATCTGCCAAAGTAAATACACAAAATAAATAAGTAAATAACTTAACTAACTACAACTTTGGCAATTGCAATGTAACAATGCTAAAAACCTAACGTAAAATAAGCAAAGACAGCTATTTCAACCAGTTGTGGGTATATAAACACAAAAAATTCATTTGATCTATATACTGCTTTAAAATTTAGAATCAGTCTAATAAGCAAATGTAAAGTGAATAATGAAAGTTAAAGAATAATTAATTTTATTTCTTCGACAGTAAATTCTGCTAAATTTTAGATACCTCTAAACATGTTTGCCTGCCCTGTACGACCGTACGGTTCGCGCACCCTTGGGGAATGGATTTTCATCAAGATACGAAAATATGGTGCAATCATGCAATCATGCAACGTTTTAACTGTTGCCTTGTGGACGGACTGTTCTTGTTTAAGCATCTCTCTCTCTTTCTCTCTCTCTCTCTCTCTCTCTCTCTCTCTCTCTCTCTCTCTCTCTCTCTCTCTCTCTCTCTCCCTCCCTCACTCCCTCCCTCTCTCTCTCTCTCTCTCTCTCTCTCTCTCTCTCTCTCTCTTTCTCTCTCTCTCTCTGTCTCTCTCTCTCGTCATTAGTAAACAGTTACGCTATTTTCAGAGAAACGTTGGAGATGAGTGGATGGAGAAGAAATAATTGTCATACGAGAAGAATTCTTATGATACGTGAATAAGATTATAGTGAACAGTTACACTGTGGAATGAACTCTCATGTGCCTCTTCAAATTGCCACTTTGTGAGAATTTCAACAAGCACAAATTACATTGATAAGGTTTTTCTCCACTGTGGATTCTGAGATGTTTTGTCAGAGTTGAACTGTCAGAAAATGCCTTACTGCAGAGTCGACAACGGTAAGGACGGTCTCCAGAATGGGTTCTCATATGTGTTGTGACAGAGGAACTCTGCGAGAACCTGCGGTCACAAATGGGACAATGAAAGGGTTTTTCTCCGGAATGTGTCCTGACATGGGCGGTTAAGTTGGCTGCTTGGGAGAAGGATTTGCTACACTCAGCACACCTGTATGGCTTTTCCCCACTGTGCGTACGCATGTGTGTCTTCAGTGTGCTAGGACGCGCGTAAGTTTTTCCGCAGATCCGGCACAGATTCGGTTTTTCCTGACATCGCGACGCTTTCTCGCGATACACAGAGTTCTTCTTGATGATGTAATGCGGCGGGATGTTTCTGGTTGGAGTGTGGTAATTCTGCGGACGGCTGTAAAGTATTTCTCCGCCAAAATTACCAGCGTAACCTCCTTCGTGTGCTGGCAGATCATGGTGAGTACGATACTGTGAGTAAAAGTCTGATTCTTGGAGGTGGTGTCCGTGATTGTGGTGACCGTTGACTGGTGTCGTGCCCGACCATTGCTGACCATGTGGATTTTGACCAGGATATCCCATTGACATTGACATCGAGACGTTGACATTCATTGTTGGAAACAGCGAGTTTGCCCCATTCTGCAAATTGAAAATGTCCAGATTGGAGTCAGGATTTTCGATATTTCAGCAGATCAGACTGCGTATAGTTCGTGTGGCGTAAATCTATAAGAAATTTTTGTTTAAAATGAAAATAACACTGGGCCTGCCATACTAACTGTTTTATCCTCGAATTACTTAACTGCCCATCTGTTGTTGTATTATACCGATTCGTATTATATTGATTTCGGGATATATTATATATATATAAGATTCGAGGCTACAGCTCCGTCGACGTCATCATTTACGGCGATCTATGCATCAAATGAAAGTCTCGATCTAGTGTCGTCTCATTGATTGTTTATTTTTTTAATCGGACCCACCGAGTGGAAAAGAGAGCGAAAACTTCCAGAAATGGCCCTTTTCCCTCGTTTTTTGCAAAACTTATACAGCTTATTTCTGGAGAACGGGAATGTGACAGGCACGGTGCCGGTAATGGTTAGATAGCCCGTTCAACGTTGGATGTAGTAAGCGTATGTAGAATGCGCGGGAGGGCCACGGCGGGGCACGGACCCATCTCCAGATTTTTTGGAAATTTTGACCAAAAACCTTCTAAAAAGACATTCTAGCTGCACCTGGTGGGACTCTTGGAAGGAGATATATAGCTCTTTGGAAAAAGCAGGAATGAGGGCTACACAAAGATTGGGTCACATTTCAGGACCTCTCCACCAAGAGGAGCTGTGGTGAGTTGATTGGAGGTTCCATTTTGAGTAATTCTTGCTTAGAAAACTGCTGACGAAAAGTCAATGTTCTGACGTCATCCTTTGTACTCTGTCTATAATTTTGTTTCAGTAAAAGCTGCTGCTAGCTGTTATAATGTAAGCGCTATAGTGGTAGTCTATTACGATCAAAAGGAGCAGAATGCAAACACTATGTAGAATGTGCTTGCATTATTGATCATTGGTGTAGTGTGTGTTGTGAGTTGTGAGTGATGTGGCAAGTGTGGGTGGTGTGATGTGGGTGGGGCGGTGTGGGTAGTGTGGTGGGGTGGTATGGTGTGGGAGGTGTGGTGTTGGTTGTGTGCTCGTTTATGCGCAAAATTCTTTTGCGGGGTATGGCTAGTTATAAAGTAACAAAATGCATGTAGTTTTAATTGGCAAGTAGGCGTCAGATTGTAAATAGTATGTATAGGAACATGTTTATAGAGGCGATATAATAAACAACCTAATAATGAAAATAAACAATTTTAGTGCAATATTGACTATATTACGTTTATAGAGCACAAAAAAGTTTAAACAGCACAAAATACCACGAAATATAATAATCAGTACAAAAGACAATAAACAGCAACTAGGTTACAATTAGTTTAAAAAATCAAAAGACCAGTAGCACAAAAGATCACATACAATACAATGATTTAAAATACAGCTAATTATAAGTATTTGCGGTTTGTGAATTTGTGCTTGCAATCCTGAGCTTATGTAGCTTGTGATTTTGTATTATATAGAAAAAGAAAGAAATATTTTCTTCGCGTTTATTGTTCTCTGCTGTCTTGTTTTACGTTTTATTGTTGACATTATTATTATTATTGTTGTTGTTGTTGTTGTTGTTGTTGTTGTTGTTGTTGTTGTTGTCGTTGTTGTTGTTCTTGTTGTTTTAATTCTGAATATTTAGTATTTCGTGTTTTAACAGAGTAAAATGTGGAAATTCAATACCTGCATGGCGTGATGTCCTGCCTCCATTAAATGCTGATACTGGGCGTTGGCTGCCTGTATGGGGCTGGCGTTCATGTAAGCTAGTTGATTAACAGATGTGGGACACAGCGGCGATAACTGTCCACTCACTGCCCCGGGATGGACAATGGGGTTTTTCAGAGAGAGGAGAACATCCGCCACATCTCTTCCTTCTCGTGGCTTCCCTTCTTTAAACACTGGCCCTGAGAAATCTCTGAAAGTAAAAATTTGTTCTTTGGCACTACCGAACGCGTCAAAAGGATTGTAAATTTTATTTATTGCAATGATAATCGAACGGGCAATTAAGTGTGATAATATTGTAATATTGATTAAACTATTTAGGTGTTAGTAAAATCTAAATGATGAACATCGGCAAGAGAAGTTTTTCACGAAAGATTTTTCTTTACAAAATATTAAAGTGGGCAATAATTTTTTTAGGTTGTACGATATGTTTGTCGTTTCGTTTCTAGGACTCAACCACAGTAGAAAGCATCACGTAAAATCAACAAGATTGCCAAATATAGGAAGGCGCTACAGGGATGCACATCCTGGGACAAAAAAGAGACAGCTAGAGAATATTACTGTGCGTTGTGGCAATAATAATATTTGTACACAAATACCTTTTTGTCTTTCTTTTATGTAATATTTACATATATTTTATTCCTACACACACGCACGCACGCACGCACACGCACACGCACACGCACACGCACACGCACACACACACACACACACACACACACACACACGTACACATGGCACACACTGCTACCCCACTTTAGAAGATACTGGTAGGTGTTGGTCAGGCTAGGAGCGTATTAATTTTTGGGTCAATCAGTGGTGTAAATTTGGATTTTTACTGTTTATAAATATCCGGGTGTAGCAACTTGTGCTGCAATCTGCCTATACATGTCTTAAAGTCCTACGGTTACAGCGTCCAATTCTTATGTCAAAATGACCTATGTGTCAAAATCGTCTTGTGTCCAAATTACTTATGTGTCGAAATAGCTTTGTGTCCAAATTACCTACGTGTCCAAATAGCCTATGTGCCCAAAGTGCATTTGTGTACAAATCAATCTGTGTTCAAATAACCTATGCGCCCAAATCAATTTGTGTGTCTAAATGTCTTATGGGGGAAATGTCCTTTGTCCAAATGTCTGTGTCGAAATGTCTGCACACCGATTTATCATTATAGTTATTGTTCTTCAGTGATTATGAATTTAGGTTCGTAAATTACTAACACCATTAAATACTATGCTGTGAACAGCTTTTTGGATTGTATGGTCTGTAATTTAAAAAAAGTTCTTATTAAAAAATACAATTATAATTTCTACTTAGCACGTCATGAAATTAACTTTAAGGTAGATTTCAGACGCCGAGGAATCATGTAAATGCGAATCAGCAAAATAAAAATAAAATTGAAGTAACTGTTATGTGTTTCGATCAGGACTCTACTCTGAATCCTCTGTCAGTCTTGAAATATGTAAATGATACTGCAGGAGAAGGCCCACACTTTACTTTACTTTACTTTAGCTTTACTTTAGCCGGAATCCAACACTCAACAAAGCAGCCTTCATAAATAAAGAATAGTTGTGCAGGGATGGAAACCATATTCATTATCAAAGACAATTCTTCAAGGTGACGCACTAAACTTGGCAAGCGGTATTTTAGCACCTTCGAATGTGCAGGAATCTTCGTTCAACACGAGCCTACGGTAGATGCAGCCGTTCAGCAATTTTCCGATGGTTACCCATCAATTAATTGACCAAGTTCAGCATTGTGTAAGTTATGTTGCAAGCATACATTGTAGCCACTTTTCCCATCGCCCCGTAGGCGCCCATTTTGTCTGTAGACGATAGAAATTTGTTCGTAGTAGTAAATAGTCCAGTAATAAGTTATTGAAGTAGTAAGTACAGTATTAGCAGTAATTTATCACGAAATCTAAGAAAAAACAAAAAATGTTTCAAATAAAATACTAATTTATCAAACTGCTCAAACTGAGAATATTCACATTAATTTAACTTTTCACTACTCTTTAACCTTAGTCTACGTGTATTGCCACCTACTATTGCACCATAGTTGTAAATATAAACTAAAATTCAAAAATGGTACCTACTTGTACCCCGCCGGAGTCAGGGAAAACACATTCCCAAATGGCGCTGTGTCAATTTCAACAGGCGATAATGAAAAATGATTTAACCCAATATCTCCTGATGTACAGTGAGTTGTTGGTTGTTGATACGTAGGACCCATAGATACGTTCTTGAAATGTCCAGGAGTAGGCGTCTTCCACATGTCTGAGTAGTTGTTATTGGGCGCATAAACGTTTTCCATCTGAAACACAAGTTATGTGTAATCAGGCATGTTAAAGTTAAATTTTGATGAAAAAGGTAATGACTGATAGCGAATGCAGATACCAAACTTCAGGAAGTAATGTTTTGCTCGTTCTAACAATTTTTGAACATTTTTGCAAATAACAAGCGTTGACTCGCGGCAATCACCAATAAGTAGAAATCTTGTAGAGGTCACATAAATTGGAATCGCTAGTCAAAACACTTTGTCATAATCAGTGAGAGTTTTGGAATTATAGGCTGCTGAAATACATGACCTGATATGGAGTTTAGGATCTTGTGAGCTTAAATGTAACATTTCGTGAAAATGTATAGGTTTTTCTTTTAGAAAGTGCTGAGATCGTTTTTAGAAGCTTGGTGTTTGAATCCAGTCATTTCTTTGTTTCTTCTTAACCGAATTGATTAGTGGAGTTATTTACAACATGTTATAAGAAAAACTAGTATCGAAGCAGTGATTACGGTTTTCTTATCTAGAAGCTTATTTTTTAAAAATCTTTAAATGTAAATATTTTAAATGAAAAATGAAGTGCTGCGTCGTTTATACATTTCAATTATAAAACACTAAACCACAATTGGTTAATAACTGGCAATTAGATTTTTATTAACATTGGACTGACTTGGTAATGTGCATCAGCGTAAGTTTTCTCTAAAACTATCATCGACTTAACATAAAGATGATTTTGCAATCATAAAAATCAGTATCATTGTAAGAAACGTAGTACTGATGAAGAGTGAAACTTACCTGAATATTAATTTTCAACCTAGCACCAGCCATTTATCAAGAATTATCGTCCAACTAATTACTTAATATCACGCGCACTTTTTTCGTCTTACGAACGATAGTCCATTCTATAAGTGGTTAACTGTGATAACTTTAGTTCAGTATAAAAAGAGTAGAAATATTATGCGAAGTTCAATTTTAGTACAAAAAACTTAATGAAAAGAAGAGCAATGTAATGTTAATTCCTGTTATATTGCAATGGTGAGTAACACTTAGTTTTGATGATAGGGAGTTGTTTTTCATAAGATTTTAATAAGCAAAATATCATTTAACCGACTAATTAATGTTTTCTATAAACTTAACTGTATAACTGTAAATAGCAAATCAAACCATTTTTTCTAGAGACAATTGCAGGTTACTATATTAAAAAGGTCATTAGAAGATCCGTACTGATTAAACGTGTGTGATTAGTCGAGCTTTGTGTAGCATTAAAAAAAATAAACAAACACATAAGCAAATAAACAAATAAATCAATTATAAATAAATAAACAAATGGATAGATAATTAAATAAGTAAACAAATAAATAAGAAAATGTATAATATATATATATATACATATTTAGACCCAGAGAGAGAGAGAGTATATATACGTACATAAAATAAGTTTATATAATAAACAAATAAGTTTGTATGTTTACTCAAGGAAAATTTACTACAAAATATATATACTAGGTGCAAAAGTCGCAGATAGTTTCTTCTTTCCTTATTCATACAACAATTTAATTTATGCATAACGAATTTTTATCGAGTGAATTTCTACTCATATAACGACAACGATGTTTATTTTTCTCCATTTAAACAATTTTCTGAGCTTAATGAAGAAACAATAATACACATTTAGGCTATATACGGCTGAAGCCTGAAATTTATTTTAAGGTGTGACTGATACGCCTGATTGTCCCTTTGTGATCATTATCAATGAAAAACGTCTCAAAACAAACAAACTTGCAAACAATAAATAAAAATCGACGTTTCGTGTACCAAACTAATGATACATGCGAATATTTTAATATTTAAAACAAAGTTTAAAATTTAAAAATTAAAAAAATTATTAGTGATCATTGCAATGGAACATAGCGGAACAAACTTTATTAAATACAATGCATGTACAATCCTACATACGTACTTGAACTTTGTATAAATTTAATTGTATATTCTGTTTGCACAACTTTCTGACAAGCAGTAATCATATGAAGTGAACACTTTTTGGCTCCTCTTAATAAAATTGACCATAACGCCATTAAAATTTTCGAAAAATTATTTTTCAGAGTCTTCGTTAATTCACTGAGCACGGAAATGTAGAAGCATTAATTGTTTGAATAAACCTTTACTAAAAATAAATTTAAATGAAAAATCATAAATGAAATCAAACGAAATAAAAAAGTGTGTTCTGGCAAAGAAAAACAGAACGATTTTTTGTAAGTATATTTATACAGAGATATTTATATTTTTTACTTTGCATTTGTATATGTTTTGTATATTATTTTTATATGTTTTGCTTTGCATTTTTCATTTATAAACAAGTTTGTCATAGATTTCGTAAAAGCAACGCCAAAAAAACACAATAAAAACAACACGGCATTGTTTAGGCCGCAGGGTGTTAAGATATGAAATGTTATATACGCAATATGCTTGAAGATAAGTTAGTAACATGTATGGGAGCTAGATTACAAACCACGCAAACCCCTAAAATCTATATGCAAACGCGAAAATGATCGCTAAATAAACAGTCGCACTTAACTGCTTATGGGGGGGGGGGATTAATTTGTAATTACTTTTCACCACGCGGTATAACAGTATTTGTAGAATTGTAGCAACAGTGGTTCACGCAGTTCAATTATTTATTTGTTTTCACTCAGTAGGTATCAGAGAGTTCCACAGACAGTAGCGCATTCAAACGAATGTGATTTTAGAATACTGCTCTGGCAGTCTCCCACTGTGACTCTTATGAAAGACTTGTATATAAACATGCGTAAATTCTACACGTATCGCCAACGAAACAAAATCTGAGTGCAAAAGTTTAATACATCGCGGAAAGTTTTCAAAAAACTGTAGGCTAATCTTAGAACAGCGTCGATTTTCTCAATCTTCTTTTGCAATAACCAGTAAACTTTTTTGCATAGCTTCATTACAAGCCACACGCGTGCACATTGCAACGAACTCTTTACTATAATACTGAAACATGACATTTGATTTCAAATGTGAGCAGGTGTGAACACTATCAGGTACATCGAATCGGCTTCTTCATGTAGAAAAGTGAATTAATATCGAAAGCGGCCAAGCGAAAGAACTCTGATAAAACCGCGTAAGCCCTGTACATTTACCTGCTTTATCTTAGTGAGTTTTCAGACTTGTCAGGCTGCAGTGTTTTTGAAAAGGTTTCACCAGGAAGCCATAGTCATTGCTTGAGAATTAGAGAGGAAAGGATAAATTTAATAAAAATGCTTAATACCTGTTCAGTGTATCGAAGCTTTCTAATCTCTGGTTCTAGTTGGTCTTCTGTCTGTGAACACAGATTTTCAAAACGAATCATATTTTTGCTATAGTCTGTTGGCACAGTGGTGAACAGCATAGTTCCTATTATAGCAAAATCTTTGCAAATGAATTTCTTATGCGGAGTTTAAAGAAATGCATTCGCCTGTGCCGACAGCGCTTTGCTGATTGGTTGTACGGCTAGCGTGACTCCACCCATTACATGACAGTAGTGTTTCATGATGCAGCCATTTCACGACGCTGATATCATACAGTGCTAAAATGGAAATGAATGTTTTTAAGATACCCAAATAAATAAAAGATATTTTAGCTTTTTACAAAGGTCATTGGAAGGCTTTCAAAACAATGTAGAAATTCAGAATGTCGATTTGTGCATATTTGCATTTAAGAGACATTCCATAGACATTTCTGTAGTAGCTATCCAAACAATTGTATTGAAAATTTCGATTTCATTAAAATGATTAAAAAGTTTAAAATTCTATATCTGATTCGAATAATGCTTTGATTCGAACAATAAAGACTATCTAAACTAGACTGAATCAAACCATACCATAGCTAGCGTGCACCATGGGTGTAAATATTACATAGGTGTTAATATTACATATTACATAGGTGTAAATGTTAGTACTTATTTTTCCTACTATTCTATTCATAAGTCATCATTAATATTAATTTATTTGCTATTGTTACTGAGTTTGCTAACTATTGTTTATGCACACATAAACAAGTGTACATTTGTTTATACATCAAATCAAACAAAAGTAACTTAAATAATACAGCAAAGCAGCCAAACAAAATTAAGGGAAAACACAGAGATACAAAGTAAAAAAAGGAAAGATGTTAATGAAATGATTAAGGGAAAAATCTGAGTGACACTGCGAAGAATTAGTAAAATTGTTTCGGATTGTTGATAATAAGAAACTCGGCGATGGTTTCAACATCCCCGCTTTCTGTGTTTGCTTGTTTACTCATTTTTCTCTGTACAAAGACCAAATGATTACGAGCCTGCTCTCTAGTTTTGCACGAATGTATTGGCAATAAGAATTCAGTTACAAATTTTGCCCCTGTAATAAACATACAAGACGTTAGTAATCATTTGAAGCCCTACGTGTGCAGGTAAACATGAACGATTACATCCACGGTGAAGCCTGCAAATTGTATCACGCAGAAGACGGAAGTCTGCAAGCTAAGTAAACCGATTGCTGGTAAATTATGCGTGATTTAGGTATCATTTTAAACTTTTTTATATACAAATTAGAATATTGCAAATGACAAACCCACATACAACTGCAGGTCCTACTCAAATTGGATGATCTTGGCGAGACCGAGACCTAGTTCGTTATATAGGATACACCTTTAAGGATGACCCACTGAAGCAGCAGAGGTGCTCATATAATTCGAGATCAAGTACAAACTAAGATCAAAACTGGGCCTGTTTATGCCACAACACAAAGAACAACAAGAATACGAATTAAAAAAACATGATATTTGGTATCGTAGCCGAATGTTACAAAGAGCATGAGAACAGCATCAATTTCGAAAAAATACGTTATTTTCTGTATGCAAATAGATTATTTTTGTCAGGAATTGATTGCAATTTGCGTGTGTTTTATTACGTACTTAATTTATGTTGTATGTTTATACTATAATAGGAATAAATGCATAAAAATGAGAGTTATTTTAATTTAATTGCTTTTATCTATTTACTTTTTGCTTTTTACATGTAAATTTGTGTTTTCACTTATGACGTTCTAATCATTACCACTTTTACGTTCATGTACAAGAGATAAGGTTTAAATATAGAATGAAATTATAAAACATAATCTATAATATTTCTTACAACAAACTGTAATAAATTGCTTAAAATTTAAAAAATAGTGCGAATGTACGACTCGTTTTGAAATGGGAGCAGACGGTTGCGGAAACACAGCTGTGAATGTGATCATGTACAGTGTGTGACAGGCATGTTAATCTGCATTTATAAAGATGAAAATTAGAATTGTGCAAAAGAGCAGAAGTAACAGTACTGCTGGTTTTAAAGAGGTGAATTTTAATGACGCGTGAATAGCGTGCATTGATCTGTAACGGTGATAAAGATGATAATTATGTAGATGATGCAACGTAAGTTTTAGTAGTAGTAAAGATGGCACAGTTTACAAATATGGCCGTTATTATGTATAGGTGACGCTGGCGTGATTTTGGGATGCTGCAATTATAATAACGTTTTGAAATAAACAAAAGGTATGTTACGTGGATCATCACATAAACAGGTATACAATTCCAAAATTAACATAAAATGTGCTGCATTGTTCCAAGACTAGCTTTCTATGATTTTTTTAATTAAATTTAATTTTAAACTTTTCGATTGTTACATGTTACATATAACAATACCAAATACTGACTTCATATTTTAAAGACTTTTTCTATAAACTAGGTTTATTAGGTTGGACGTACAGGTGTGCAGTATTTCGGCTAACATATAAGTTCTTATTTAAGCGTATTTGGTTACCGCTGTGACAGCCCACCTGTCAACTCTCTAGGCTTTTATCAATTATTTATTAGCTATATTATATACCGTATTTCTTTTTTTCCTTTTTAGTAGTAAGTGTTTTAACAGTTTGTCAGTATTTTCATTGATTTCACATTTTTTCAATTTCTGAATACTGAAGAAGGATTTTTTTAAAATCCGAAAGTTTGGTTTAGAAAATGTTATTGGGCTTTAATACAAACTTTCTTTTCTCTTCGCGTTTTTAGTGTTAATTTATCATTAATTGGATGGTTAAATTTATCTAATTTAAATATAAAATAAAAACAACAACAGCGTTTGTTTTATGCAATGTAATTTTCAAAGTTCAACATTATTGCTTACATCACATAATCTATACATATTGGTTATATTAAATCCAACATATACGTGATTTAAACGTTTTTTGTTCGTTTGATTTTTTTCGTGATATGTTCATTCGTTCACACGTTCATTCAATAACTCGTTCAATTAATTCGTTTATTCTTTCATTTAAATTTTCATCAGTTCGTTTGTTCATTTATTTCTGCTAGTAATGTTCATTCACTACTTTGTTTATTGATTCAACCTCTGGTATTTTTCGTTTGTTGTTTTTGTGCTTTTTTATTTGTTGTTCCTTTCGTTAGCTCCCCTCTTTCAATTTTTGCAGATTCACACACTCTTTTGATCTATCATGATAACATACACAATTTTTTACTAACTCGTATAGGCCTATGTAGTTTATACTCAGAATTATTTTGTCCACTGACTTGTTTCTATATATCAATGATCTCATCTGGACAGTTTCTCATTAAAGAAATCGATATCATTGTCGTCTTATTTATTAAATATTAAAGATACCCTTGGCGTTGTTAAGTTGGGTTAAGTTGGTCATTGTTAGGCAGTGCACAACGTCAAGTGAAAGTACAATAATGTTTATAATACTTTCTGTCGTGTTTTTCGAATTATTTAAAAATGATGTGAACGCGATCGGTAGGTTTAAACAGAAAAACGTTTTCTTTTTTGTTTGGTACATATTTTTATTTGTGGTTTCTGTTCATTAAATTTATATATGCGAAGTACAGTGAATGATTTTATTCATCAAATAATGTCGCATGCATTCTATGTTTTTCTACAGATGATATTTGTAATGGTCTGTGCCATGGTAAAGTAGGATGCTTGAGAATAAATAGCATTTCATACAACTGCCATTGTCCGCCTGAAGGGAGCCCAGTAAACTGTGATCCAGGTAACCGAATGTTAAGTAAATTTCCATAAAACGGTACGATGAATTTAAAAAGATCGCAATAAGGGTAAAACAGCGCGTTGATTCCCTGCTGTAACGGTTGTGAATAGTGACAGTGATTAGAAATTATTTCGTTTGGAATATGACTTATTTTGGAGCTTAGATATAACGTAATTTGATTCAGTTTCCACCTGACAATCAAGTCATTCAGTTATTTCAGTTATGCGAAGTTGCTCAGTTATTTCAAATCATATCCATCGATAATTTCAAGTTTTTAATCTATCATGAACAGACTATCTTTGAATGGTAGACAGGTATATCTTGTATACATACAGCCTACGAAGTTTTTATCTAAACAATTAACATGTCAGTTGATTTATTTGTACATAAAGAGTAAAGAATGTTTCAACGTACCGTTACGTTTTAATTGCAACAACTTGATTATACTTGCACACAGCTAAACCGCCTCAGTATAGTAGACAATGATGCATTTTAACTAATAGCGTGCTTGAATTACAATTATATTCAACCAGAGGAGCCAGGTACACGCATCCGAATTAAATAACATTAAAAATGGCTTGAGGTGTTATACCGTGGCTACTTAGAAGAACTGTGCAATTCTTGTATCATTCTTATAGTGCGAAATGATATATTGTCGTTTATCAAAACAGAAGTGTAGAATTTTTCCTAATATTAGAAAATTAATATTATACCATGTACAATTAATTGCAATTTGTTTTCTGAGATATTGAACTTTAGAGCATCAAAATGATTTCAATGCTTATAATAATCAACAGTTACAATTTTCATACAGATGTTTTCATTTCTGACAGAATACCAAAAACTTATGTTCTAATTATTTAATTAATTCATTTAGATCCATGTATAAATAAGTGCAATAGAGAGGGCGGATTGAGTTGCTTCAGTACGGATGGCTCTTCTTATAAATGCCAATGTAAACCGGGATGGACAGGAATGGACTGTGATATCAGTAATAATGTTTCTTTTATTTCATGTAGAGCATTATTTGCAAAATATTACGAAATGATTTGCTTTCTTTTTGTTATCAAGAAGTGGTTAGGGTAAAATAGTTTTTAACCCAATTTGTGCGTTTTATATGTTTTTTGTTTGCTGTGCTGTTTCGTTATTATAAATTTACGTTATTATACATTGTTTACGGAATTATTTACTTACTATTGAGTGAAATACTTGTATATACTTGTGTATACTGTGAGATAAGCACTTGTAAACATGCATTGATACTTTTTTGTAACAGGATGGTGTGATGATATAGAGCTATGTGAAAATGGAGCAGTATGTTCTGATGGCATTGTAGCGGGAGAATACGTATGTGAATGCACAGAAGGTTTTGGAGGAAAAAATTGCGCTTACGGTGAAATTTGTAGCAATTGCAATGATCGGCATTTCGTTTAAGTTGTTTAGATCTTCTTTAGTAAATTTTACAGTAGCTACACGCAAGGGTACTATAGCATATTCAAAATCAGCTGCATGACAAATATAAATACATAAGTCTGTCGAAAATAGGAATGTCTTTAAGTTTCCTGTATAAAATTTTTAAAATAAATAAAATGCTTGTATTTCTAAGTTTTGACACTTATTTTTTTGTCTATTGTGTTATTATGATATGTTCTAAAATGGCTTTTGGATAAACTGATTGCTGTAGGGCTACTTGACTTTGAATTCTGAATATTTACGAATCTTCACATCCCAGTTACTGTGATTACTTATGTTACTACGTCTTGACTTTGAATTGAATCGTAAATCTAAAATATCGTACCA
This sequence comes from Tubiluchus corallicola, assembly GCA_030141605.1. Lineage (NCBI taxonomy): Eukaryota > Metazoa > Priapulida > Priapulimorpha > Priapulimorphida > Tubiluchidae > Tubiluchus > Tubiluchus corallicola. Next base: position 61,307 of record JAQGDQ010000292.1, read on the forward strand.
GACGGCAGCACCGTCTAATTCTAACGATATCAGGTTTAAGGCGGTAAATAGCCAGTCATACAGATGGAAGAAGAGATCAATATTAGTTTTTTTAAAAAATTACGACTTTCCATTACAGAGGTTTGTGAGCACTTAGCTTGCTACAATGGAGGACAGTGTGTAACTGGAAGGAAGGATGGATTTTGCGACTGTCCAGAGGGTTCCAATGGAAGACATTGCGAATATAGATATGGTAATTTTTGCTTAAGACAACTGCGATAATAGCCGATAACACCGTAAAAGTAAAATGATAAATGTGGTTTCACTTATACATTAAATGGTGTATCAATTTCCAAATCTTCAAAAAATGCTCTAGAGTAAAACTGGAGATAAAAATTCTGCGGTCTGCATGGTATTAGCAAATTATGTAAAATTGTTATATTGATCTTGCTAATATTAGCACCAAACGCATTTTAAATTTTGGCTAAAGTTTACAATTTCCCCACGCAAAAAAATTAGCTCGTAAGGCGGATTAAGATTAGTGTTAGAGCTAGGATTGAGGTTAGGGTTAGAGTTGAGTTAAGGTCAGGGTTAGGGTTAGGGTGAGTGTATTTAAATTGCATGCTTAATTGTAAACTCCTTCCTACTTTTTGCATCTTTAAATGAAATCTAAAGATATCTATTAAGAACGTGTTTAATGTAATCTGAGTGTTTAAAACAATACATAATTACTGGGTAATTATTAACCTTCTTGCTTGATGCCAAGCGTTTGTTCTGACATTTTCGCATTTTATACTAACTTATTTGTTTGTTGATGCGTGGATATGTTGTTTGATCTGTTCAATAATTATTGGCCGTGAGCTTAAGTACTTGTAATAAACTTGGCATTTTATAGATTGCCCCGATCGGCTCGTTTCTCTCTATGGTCCTCCATACACAGAGACTAATGACGACTTTGGTGAACACCTTCTCCATGAGAACAACCTTCCTGAAGACTTCACACAACCCGTACCAAACGATGCTTTTACTGTCTCCAGTATCAAAGGTTACGGTGAGCAGGGGAATATTGATGGTGGAGGACTTCAACTACCGTACTTTGCTAGAATCAATGCTTATACGCTTATTGGTAGTGTTGGAGGAGTAGTTATGAATGGTTGGAAACCCGCAGACTGGGATAAGGCACCATGGCTTTCCGTAAGAATACGATTTCGTCAGTTTAAAGTAATTCATCGAATAAAAATTGGGACAACTGAAATTACCTTAGGAAGTTATTTTATATTAGGTTATGAAGTTATTTTAATCTTTATTTACTGCCATGTCATGCATTTATTTAAATAGGAAAAATTCCTTCGGACCCTTCCTTAAACTAAGGCAGAAATATTGTATTTCTGCCTGTGTGTTGCACTGAGCTCGAAAACAAAAATTAGTTTTACTGTTGTAAACGAAACAAGAAAAAGTATTTTGCTCAATATTATCAACTATTTTTCGCATCTCTCACATTTCAATATTAAGGTTAACAGGTGTGAACATTTCATCTTTCGTCAACGTACCTAGTTATAACAGGTCAAAAAGTCAAGTCGTCAGTTATAGGAATCGAGATCTGTACTGTACTTCACACTTGCCGTGTGTTTGCCTAGATATTTGGAATAGTGAGTTATCACTGCGGCACAGTTGTAAATTTTGAGCTCTGCAATCTGATTTGCTTAATTTTTTAATCAATTAGCGCACATTACACAACGCTTACCACCGTCAGCAGACGCCTGGTTGCCCAATCCCAGAAAAGGTAGCTGTTGAGGGTTTGACAAAAACATTAGGAAATCCTTTGGAGTTCCTTACTATAACTGGGTCGTTTTGGGCCAATTTTAGTTAATAAATCCGTGTTCTCGTTGGTAGATTGACTTGGGCGAAGTGTTTACTGTGTTTGGGATTCTTATCTCGCCATCTGAAAAGGACAACAAGTTTGTAAAAAGTTTTAGCTTTAGCTACAAACTAGACGCTGATGATTCATATGAAGACTACGAGGACATAATCTCTGGCGGTGTAAAGGTATTTCGCACTAAATGTAGTATTGCTATGGTTAAGCGCATGTGACGGCGTGAGTACTTGGGTCGTTTCCAATGTGACTTGAATGTTCTAGAAAATAGGTAATTGTAGTATAGACAACAAGTGCAATCACATTTGGGTGGTTGTAGCAGTTAAGTACCTTGCTCGCTATTCACTGAGTGATTTGCCGTACTGTAGCTTCTTCGTTTGAGTAGCCGCCGACCTTGTTTGGATGGATAGAGTTGTCCGCTCAGAGTTGCCACTAAATAATTACATTTTGAAGTCTAGATTAAGAATAAGGTCTAGATGCTTTCTGGAATACGAGATAACTGACTACTTTCTTTCCCCCCACTGTCTTTCTCCTGTGTTAACATTGTAACCAACTCACAGCAACAGCACTATAATACTGCTGGTGTCATTAAAGGAAAACAAGGTGATTTTTCATATCCTATCCCATTTTAGAGTACGGTCAAAACGTACAATTAGTACCAATAATACTGCAAAAGCATTTGTGATAATTAAATACTAGTATAAAATCTTGGCTGCACCGCGGGCGAGTCTGACTATTGATGACATCACAAATGAATATAATTTTCAACAGCAAAAACATTCCATGAGCGTGTTACAAGTGTTTGCAAAAACGAAAATTGAAGTACTGTGCTATTGTAAGAGATACAGTGTATTATACTGAAACTCAACAAGTTTTAAGATAAAAATTCAAATTTCAATTTACCGCTGTGCTCACATATGAGCTGTCGAATGTGTGCACTACCTCACAAACGAACAATTCTGTTTTCGTGCGACGCGTCTCCGAAATGCAAGCGCTAGCGCAAATCTAATTAACGAATGGCTAAATGCATGTAGCAGCGAAGAACTGGTGGCGCGAACGCGAAATTACGTTTTTGTTGTAATAATTCCTTCACGTAATAGTATGTCCCTTTTCAATATTTGAAAGTGTAGATTGTTTTGACCTATAGTTTACGACGGGGTCCGGTTTTCCTTTAACAAACAAATACTTACAATTATTTGTAATTTACAATTGTCGTTATTATGTAATTATTTTGTTTAATAACTTGTGTTTAGGTATTAGACGGAAATACAGTTGTTGGCAACCAAATAGAGGAAAGATGGTTTGACTATTCTCTGAGGGCTAGATATGTCAAGTTCATTCTCCTGGAAAAAGGTTCTACAGGCTTTGGTTTACGAATTGACGTCATGGGTTGTCCGATTCGCGGTCAGTATGTGTTTTGCAACGGCGAAATAAATTGAAATTACAAATATGTGCTGCAATTATTTGTTTACGTTACTGCTATTCATTTGCGAAAATGTAAAACACAATGCCAACAATAAACCCTCGTTAGGAGAAAGACGGGATAAATCGCTAGGTTATTGTGCACAGGTAAGAGTCGGTCACCTCAGTAATTCGTAAAGTACCTGGTTAACTGTAACTGTCTGTGTGATATATACCAGCAATTGACATCAAACATATTGGTCTATCGGTCCGCCCCCGCTGCAACGTGAGCACGCTCAGCAGCATTCGGGACAACAGCTCGCGCAGGACAACGACTGTCTAAGCTAAACTAAACAACATGACAGTCACAACTAATGTCTAATCAGCAGATGAACTGATTGCGCTTTTCCATAAACACAAATTTGCAGAGCAGCAGCTATTTTTACACGAAAATAACACTTCAAGTAGCCAAAAAATGACTTTTCAAGTTAAACAAAATGTTGAGAGGAAGTTTCAAAGCACTACAAAATACAGAGACATAAGTATAATAAAAAACTAAGCCAGTTAGCCTTGCTTTACAATAAATGAGTAACAAAAATATTGTCTTTTTTGCCTTTAAACATACGAACATCAAGCCTGAGTTGTATTTTTTCTATATTAACTGATCATGTGCTCGTCTGCAAGATTTATTCAGTTTTTGTATTTTTCCGTTTGTTAGGCTACGGAAATGGAATAAATTTGATTGTTCCATTCCATCGACGACCCAATATATTGAATGCCCGAGTTACGTAAGTCCCAATGGCATCTTTTAACCATGATTATAACCAGAAAAATATGTTAAAATGAACTAATATTACATCGATGTATAATATAGGTTTTGACGACATTTGAATTAATTTTGACTGTGAAAGACTCATTGAGGTTTATAAAAACTAACCAGAAAAGAAAAGAAAATAGAGACACACATTAGCTGAGAAACATGACTTAGGTTGAACGCCGGTCGCCGATCTCACTAATCTCATTTCTATCCTGCGCTATTTTATTTAGAATACTTGTACGTAACTGTTTATAACTGTTTAGTTTAGTTTATTTCACCCAGCAAATTACAAATTACAACTAGAAATTTACAACATAGTTGAAGAAAAACAACACAAAAAATTAATATAGTTAAACTACAAATAGTAAATCTGTGTGGCTCGGCAGACCTAAAAATGGTAAAATAGCCGCATAAATTAAAGGCCACCTCAGGAAAACATGGAAAAGGAGAAAGAGAGGGATGGATGAAAAGAACAAAAGGGAAGAAAGACAGAGAAACAGAAAGAGTATGTCGATGTGAAAACCAGTGTTGTGCCTATCAACGATGACAACGATATCAATAATAAAGTCATTATTACCATTAATAAATTTTAAAGCTAAATTGACATAAAATTTGTTTCAACTCACATCGTGCCATAAAGACAGCATGCGTAACAATTACGTATGTGACAAAAATCAATGTATGTAGGTAAGAAACTAGTAAACAAAAATATTGAATAAATTATGAATCGTTTTATTGCAGATCCTGAACCGACGTGTTCCAAATCTTGGGAATATGAACATTTCGTTGGGTGGCAGTTGGACACCAAAAACAAAGTCATTCCACAGATTTCTTTAGAGGAATGCAAATGGCAATGCTTTATCAACGAAATCTTTCAGTGTAATTCACTAAATTATAACTCAGAAAACCACAACTGTTTTTTAAACAAAGATGACATGTTTTCAATGACGTCACTTTTCAACATGCGACTTTATTCCCAAGAAAATTTGGGCGATTACTACGGACGAGTGTGCAAAGGTGAGATTTGCTGCATTCACAAATCAGTGCAGATATTTCTGTATTTGAGTTTCTCAGCAAAGTGGTATTTCGGTGTTGTGGCTGTGTCGTAAATTGAAGTTGGCAAGGTGCAAAAAAAAACTATAGGCTGCGTCGGTTATATTTTGTTTGTGGAGAAAGGTATCGAATTGTGTTTGAAAGCCAACGAACAAACACCATGTCAGGAAGACATCTTAAATGATTTTCTTTGATAATTAGTTAGATTTAGGTCCTGCTGCCACGTCTTGCTACTGACTAAAAGCAAAAGCACGTCTTGAACCCTTGTAAGACGTTGGCTGAGGGTAGACATTATTTATGGCAACTTTGATTTGTTTGCGCTTTCACAGTAAATGATGTTGTGCAGCATAGCAGTATTGCTTTGTGTTGATTTTTTTGCTTTGATTTTACTTCCTGTAGATGCTTGCGTGCGAGGATTTGTAGTTGCATCTGACACCATGTGTAGCTATATTGAAGACTACGCGATTGCCGTCATTCTCACTTCTGGAATAACCTCATCAGGCAGTTGTAAGCAGGCTTGTGAGGCAAACACTGAGTTTATTTGCAGGTAATGAAATTTTCCAAGTTAATATAAATTAATTCTCATACAAATGATCTTTTTTTCACTCAATACGCTTGAATGTTCAAAACTGGTTAGCTGCATATCTGCTGGGCAGCGAAAGCAGCTATGACTTTTTTATTTTTTCTATCCTTCTTACGTGCTCTTCTTTCTTTAGTATCCTCCTTCATTGGTTTTTTCTTGTCTTTGCTTCTTTTTTGCGATTTTTTCTTTTATTCTTTTAATTTTGTTTTATTTTAGCACTCGTGTTTTAAAGTGGTACAATTTGCCAAGGAGCTATATTGCCTTACAGCTATAGCAGTTTAGCGCTTAAGTCAAATGGATTACGATTTTGGATAAATAAATATCTGTAGCATCTGGTCTAATTATATTTCCCATAAATTGTTTACAGGTCATATAATTATAAAAAATCTGAGGTGAATCCAGAGTGTCAACTGTTTCAACACACTACAGTCTCTCAACCTGGACAATGTGCTTTTGAAAGTGCATATGATTATTTTGAAGAACGCACCTTTTGTCCTACAGGTAAAGCCTTATTAAGTCACTTTTATTAGCTATTCTGGCTACGTGAGCCGAGTGTTCTTCATGAGGTAACTGTTGCCGTTAAACTTGTTTTAGCGTCCTAGGTTTACATTTAAAAAGGTCTATCATGCACCGTTTTGTACGTAAAATAGAAAATTATTTAATCTATGTATTATTGTAAGCACGCGGAAAGCCTGCAATTGATTCTAAGGTTACCATTCTGTCATTACGACCATCACTACCTCTATCAATGCCATCAGCATCGTCACCATTATGATCGCTATCACCATAATCTAGTCCTTTAATGCCTGGTTAGTTATTTTGGGGGTTTGTGGACTACTTGAGAAAAGGTTGATTAGACGAGAAAAGTGGCTTTGTAAATCCATGAAACAGACATTTTTAGAAATTTACTGCATGAAAAGTAGAAAGGATTCTCAATCTATGGGTATTATAGAGAACACGAGGAGAGGCACAATAACACGCTTTTGATTTCTGGGGAAAGAAGGCTTTTTATTACTATCAATTGAACAAAGCTATTAGACAAAGATTAATTCAGTCGATTTAATAAAAATCACTCAAACAATTGGAAATTGACCAATTCTTGTGGTGAATTTGTGACTATTGCAGAAACTTGTGAGGAAGACTGGATCAAAGTGGGACATTATTGTATGAAAATTTACGAGAATGAAGTAACACAACAAGGAGCATTTGATAATTGTGTAGCACAAAACGCGCGCTTAGTGTGGTTAGATTCTGCTGAAAAAACAAGAACAGTTTATGAATGGCTACAAGATAATCTCGGTTAGTTAACTACTTGTTTCTGTAGTACAAAATTTGCTTAGACTTGTGTAATTTCTGTCCAAAGTTGATATTGTTGCCATTATCGTAATATTAGTGCGAGAAAATTAGAAAAGCGGATATCACAGTCGGCTTTTAATTTAAATATCCCTTTTTGCTATAAAAAAGGCTTACATTTACAAAGCGTTTTGGAGTTTTCTGCACGCAGTATTGAAAACTGGAATAAAGTCATAATTGTCGCTGACACGCTATCTGTTGTAGAAAACACAGTTCAGCATTACTGGGTGGGTGCACAATACAATACAAGTGGAGCCATACAACTGGCTTGGTATCACGCCAACAATCATATTGGAACGAAAATGGAGTTCTTCAAATGGAATATGCCACCAGAACTTGACTCGGGAGTTTCTATTAATGTTGGTGGAAATTTTCTTATGTATTCTCAACCTCAGGACACTACTTTACCACACGTATGTGAGAAAGGTAACGTATCACTGGTGTTGACATGGTTAGGTGGTGCTCTCTTGTAGCTTACCGAGAATAGAATCTGCAAGTGGGCGGGGCATTTATCTTTAACGCATAAACAACAAAGTGTTGAGATACATGCAGTTACTTTATTTATAAATGTCGCAGCATATTCTCCAAGGAACATTAAATGGCGAATAACATTTTATCTTTGGTTTGATCATCTAGTAGTTCTGAATCCATGGTAATATCTGGCTACTAACGTGTGGATGTTGCAAATTTAGTCAAAATGCAGACAAGCTTATACTAAGGTAAAAGCCAAGAGATTATAATAGGACTAAGCAAAATTAGACTGTTTTCGAAAACGACCTTTAGTGGGGTAATTGCCCCTTGCTAAAATACCAAGGTCAGTATAATGCAAATCTCAGGCCATATTAAATCATTGACATGATTTTAGAATTCAATGGATGCCGCTACGGATTTACAAGATTTGAGGACAGCTGCTATGGAGGTCCGTTTCCTGCCTATCCCTACCTCTTGCAAGGCATGGTGTCTATGTTCTGTAAGATTTTTGATGCTGAAATGGCCAGCATTCATTCACTAGAAGAATTCGACTTTCTCAGGTATGATGTGTGAAGACCAAAAGATTCTCAATACTCAAGGAGCCCATGTGTTACGCCAAAATAATTTTTAAATAATATTGTAGTCTTCATTTCCTGCCGTTATCGTTAATATTGTTGCTGCTGCCGTCGCTCTGACTTTTGCTGCTGTTGCGAGTGTCATTGCCATTTGTGCTTTAGTTGCTGATTGTGCTGTGATGACAATTATAGAATATGGCATCTCTTGGAATGGAGGCAACGGTGTGTCTATTCTTTAGCAGCCTTGTTGCTTAGACCCGCTTAGCAAACGGGACTTTTGTTACGCTTCAGTGATGTAATAACTAAACACGCAGTTGTTCCTAGGAATGAAGCACTTTTTGGCCGCATTATCTACCGTTTCAGTTAATTAACCTGGATAGGCCATACAGGTTTTCATTCTTTAGTATTTTTTAGATGATTGCTTTTACTCTGTGTAAGCTTTGGCTAACAAGTTTGTATTGAGTTAATATAGTGAGATTAGCCCTACACTATGTTACCTGCAATCTCCTTATCGAGGATAGTCGTTAGGCTTTAAATAAAGTACTTTTATTAAGTCGTAGAATAACGTTTTTCATATAATATGTAATTTCTAATCGTTCAGTTTTATAAATCATTTCTAGTACTATAATTCATATATAGTACTAAAACGTTTATAGGCCATATTATGATGATTTAATATGGTAGGCCTCTTGTTTTCCCATCTTCCAATAATTACTAATTAAAAGCATCTTCGTTGTATATAATATACCATAATGTGAACCGTAATAATTATGTGCATACTTTAATCCGGTTTTTCTTGATTTCTTTCATAGGTGTATAACACAAATATGCAGAGAGCAGCTTTTGTTTCACATATACTTATTTCACTCAGGCGTTTTTTCAAAGTAGCACAAAATTTAGGCATTCAGTCTACGCCGCCCTCCACCTTTCTCTTCTTTCATAATAATAAAAAAATATGCAAACAAACAAGATTTCTGACAAATAGTATCAGTAACAACATCCACATTAGCAGCAGCAGACTACTCATTTACTCACTCATTTACAATTCATTCGTTCGTTCTTTCGTTCGTATCGGGGTTACAATTAGGTTTATTATGATTATTATACATCCTCAATCATCATTATTATTATAATCATTGTCATAAATCATCATCCATCGTTGCTGTCATCATCGCTAAATTTTCAAGCCCACCTCCGAGACGCAACGTGTATGAAAGTATTCTAGAATTATTTCCCAACTCGTGAAAAGTGAAAAGACGAAAAAGAAACCGCAAAACAGCATACACATTAAACTTATTTTTCGCCAGCAAGAACGAGGGAGAATTTGGTTTGGAAACTTGAAAAATTTGGTTTGCTCTAGGCTGTGCTCTAGGGCACTAAAGCAAAGAGTTATAATGAATTGAGAGATATTTATTTGGCAAGACAACAAGAACGTTATGGAATTCGTTTAGTAACAAAATCAGTTTATTTTTAACACGTCAAGCTCAACTAGTATTAGTACTGTACAAATTATAGCATGTAAGCACCTTGCGCGTTCGAATTCAATTTTTGAAAGGAATATTTCGGCATTTTACTAGGCAATTAGCGGAAGAAAAGAATCCATCGGATCAGAGTGACGCAGCATCTCAATACTGGGTCGGTTTGGAAGCATCAGAGAGCTCTGTGGAATGGAAGGATGGAACGGATTTTAGCCTGACAAGTATTTGCCCTGCGCCCTGTGGTCAAAATGCTGGATATTACTTTCTTGACTACAGAGTTGCTGAAGATCAGCTGAGCTTTACTTCGGATAACATGACACTTCGCAAATACTTCTGTAAATCCGGCGCTATATTAGGTAGATATCATAAGCATTGTTACCATCATCATCATCATCGTCGTCGTATCGCCTCGTCATCGTGATCATCATTGTCATCATCATCACCATGGTTAATGATAATAAGCACAGTTGTTATCTTCATTTCCGTATTATCACCGCAATAATTATTATTGCCATGATTATCGTAGTTACCATCGCGATTGTTTCCGTCACAGCCACCATTATAACAGTCAACGTTGACATCATTTAATCTGGAGTGGAGCACTGAAATAGTAATAGCTTTGGCTTGGTTCTGGAGAATAGTCATTCACTCAGTAGAACAACACAATCGTTGTAAAAATTGTCACCATGAAAAAAAGTATTGTATTAAGAGCAACTATTGTTTAGCTTCGAACACGCTAGGCTACTTAGGACAAGTTGTTAGGCGAGGAATCGGACCTGGAGAGAACACGACATCATGCTGACACATATAAAACACTAAGTATTGGTTTTACAAAAAATTAGCAAACGATTATAACCATGGGTTATAATAAACTACCTGTAAAGAGGGCAAGTGCCCCGAATGTTCTATGACTGCCATTTAAGAGATCTTTTACAAGCCATTTATTGCAAACTGAAAATTGTTTAGCATTTTATAAAATTAGTAATCCTGCCGTCCAGAATTTAAAGACTAACTTCCGAGTTCGTGTTTTCAAAGGGCTTATAGGTGAGTTTCTTTCAGTAAAAAACACCCACGAAACCACCATAACTATAAGGAATAAACGTATTATTATTATTGTTCTTGTTATTATTATTATTATTATTATTATTATTATTATTATTATTATTATTATTATTATTATTATTATTATCATCATCATCATCATCATCATCATCATCATCATCATCATCATCATCATCATCATCATCATCATCATTATTATTATTATTAAGAGACTGCTAACGCATTCTCGATGAAAAGTTTGTGCCCATTTATTATTTTTGAGTAAAGAATACTGATAACAATGCACTTTCAAGTTGCAACACTGTAGCACCCAGTAAACACCCCAAAAGGATTGAGGTATCCATAAGTCACTATTATTCGTCTCCAAACTTCAATGGTTTCGTTCTGCAGCTTGTTGCAGTTCTGAACGATCTGATTGATGTAGGCCTACGTAACATGGTTGCACGATTTTTAACATAATATTGAGTATTTGAGCAAGAAAATCAAGATTGTCAAAATTGACGTGATCAGAAATAAAATGTGTTTTTACCATCTAGTCGACCCGTCAGGAAATAATCAATTTGAGCCAACCATACAGACGACAACACAGGCAACCACAATAGCTACAACAACAACTACGCAACCTCCTACAACGTCCACTACACAAGCTGGTAAGTGGGAATTAATTTAATAATCGCAGCCATGACAGGGACTATGCTATATATATACGAGCTTCTTTATTGTAATAATGACTATGTCCATATAATTTCAGAACTGACATCAACGTCATCGTCAACTGCAGCGCCAGCAACAACCAGGTCGGTGACTCAAGCTAGAGCGACAACAACAAATTCGATAACTGTTACCGGCTCCGCTGGGACGATTACTGAGACAACTGCAACAACCGAAGAAATTTGGGTTCCACCAACAAGGACGTTTGGACCTTGGCACACCACTCCAAGGGTGAACTTGCTTGTGATCATTATTAATACTATTATTATTATTATTATTATTATTATTATTATTATTATTATTATTATTATTATTATTATTATTATTATTATTATTATTATTATTACTACTACCACTACTACTACTACTACTACTACTACTACTACTACTACTACTACTACTACTACTACTACTACTACTACTACTACTACTACTACTATTATTATTATTATTATTATTATTATTATTATTATTATTATTATTATTATTATTATTACTTCATTATTAATATTAACTTTATTATTATTTTGTATGGCAACAATAGTCTAAAATACGTAAGAGAATTCGACTTCCTTCTGATTTTTTATCAAATTTATTTATTTCTTTTAATTCAAGTGTGGAGTGACACAGATTTTTACATATGTCAGTATACATGATAAACCTACACTAGACTGAAAAGATAATTAGGTGTCGCAAATGTTTTTTTCGCTCAACCACTTTAGCTTACACGAAATATCATTGAAAGCGGGTCAATAGGAAGTAACAGACAATATCGCCAGTTCAATTGACGTCTAACATAATGACTGCCCAATCAGCATGCAAGTTCTTTCACACACCCCTGCAGCAGGTACGTTCGGGACATTTAGATACAGCTCCGTCTAACACTGTTAAGAAAAATGTTCAACTTTTCATTAGTTAGCGGGAGAAATATTGGCCTTGTTCTAGATTTTATTATTGTCAATTGAAATTGCAAGTGAATTAGTGGAAATATATAGTCTAGTTTCGTTTATAGCAAGAAATGCACAACGCTTACGTCTATGAGTTGCTGATTAAACCATTGTGCAATCAAGAAAATACGCAGTTTAGTTTAGTTTATGGCTTCGCAAGTTCGATAAAAACAACTATTTGATTAACTTTAAATAAGGACAAAACAAAATGTTTTATTTTCTTGCCAGTTTTTGTAAACCTCAATGAGATCTTCACAGGTAAAAATTAATTCAAATGTGGTGAAAACTTATTATTATACATCAATATAATATTAGCTAATTTTACGCTACTTTCCTGGTTAAAATCAAAGCGAAAAGATACATTGGGACTTATGTGACTCGGGCATTCAATGTAAGGATCGTCTATGGAATGAAACAGTCAAATTTACTCCATTTCCGTAGCCTGACAAACGGAAAATACAAAACCTTAAAAAATCTTGCAGATGAGCACATGATTAATTAATATAGAAAAATCCATCACAGGCTTGATGTTCGTATGCCTAAAGGCAAGAGAGGCTTAATATTTTTGTTGCTCATTTATTGTAAAGCAAGGCTAACTGGCTTAGCTTCTTTATTATATTTATGCCTCTATATTTTGCAGATATTTGAAATTTCGTCTCTACGTTCTGTTTAAATTGAAAAGTCATTTTTTGGCTACCTGAAGTGTTAATTTCGTGTTAAAAGAGCGATTGCTCTGGAAATTTATGTTGATGAAAAAAAGCAATCTGTTTATCTGCTAATTAGACATTAGTTGTGACTGTCATGTTGTTTAGTTTACTTTACTTTAGCTTAGCAGTCGTTGCCCCCGCGTGAGCTGTTGTCCCGAATGCTGCTGTACGTGCTTACGTTGCAGCGGGGGCGGAGCGATAGACCAATATGTTTGATGTCAATTATAACATTAATATATGCTGCTGTTAAATATACATGTAAAATTTAGCGCATCAAGACAGATAAAAGAATATTGACTGGATTAAAGGTTCGGCAATGTTAGAAGCATCACATAGGATTATATCAGAATATGAGAAGAGTAATACTATAAAATATTGATATCTACTGCAGTAGTCGCATACACTGCGCAGCATGAGATAATCAATTATAATTTTTGAATGATTGTTCAGGGCAAGGAAAATTTAATTACTCCACTAAAATAGAAGTACGCATTGTTTGTTCTATAGGTTAGGTTGAGATTGATAGATAGCTAGTTAGCCAGACAGACAGTCTCTCTCTCATTTATATATATATATATATATATATATATAAATGAGAGATAGAGAAATATATATATATAGATATATATATATATATAGAGAGAGAGAGCATTCAAAGAGCAATAAGTTTAATATCAAATAAAATGAGCATTATTATTAGACACTGATTAAATAACTATTTCTAATGAAATATTGGCCGTTACTTGTGAAAATTATTTAGCCCAGGGGTGTGCAAATTGCGGCCCGTCGAGAGAATTTGTGCGGCCCGCGAAGAGATTTGTCAACGTAATGAAAGTGCCGCCCGGGTGATTAATTGAGTGTATCCAGCTGAAGTTCGTGCCACGATCCCAAAGATAGTGCGGGTAGTTTTTTCTACTATATCGGATGCCATTAACCCTTACAAGACGGTTGTAGCTTAGTAACACTGTACTATACAGACTGTGTGATACACATTACTAATATACATTGTAATGAAATTACCACTATCTGTCCTGAAAGTAGAAATATATGGTTTGTAATATAAATTTTAATAACTTCTAAAATAGTTTCTTGAGTGTAGTAGTAATGATGTACGCAGGTCGGATGCAAAAAAAATCGTTATTAGGTCCTACTGTACTTGGCTCCTTGATCAAAGTGCCTGTGGCCCGCAGGAATTGCGGGAAAGTTTAATGTGGCCCGGCTAGTCAGATAATTTGCACACCCCTGACTTAGCCTGTATGAACATTACATATATATTTTTTACTAATAGATTACTCCAAGAAGTTTGGTAGATTTTACTTTTTTCTAAACTTAGTAAAAGGCTATCGTTATTGCACAATTATATTGAAATACGTAGATAAAGAATCTTTGAATGTCGAACAAAATAATCCTAACCAGTATACTGTATTGTAATCAATGAAAGCCATGTGAGCCAAGACTAGGCAAATGTTTGAATAAAGAATGGTTAGAATGGTTCAACATTTTGTCACTAGATGGGGATGCAATGTAGAAGACTGAAATTGGCATGGAAAACGTAATTTTGCTAAAAATATAATACGTAACACGTATGTTGCAGTTTCAATTTTTCAAAACTTTTGCACCATCTAATTCTTTCGCGCATGACCCGACGTCACTGTGCGTTACCACTGACTCACTCATCTCCTTTATCGTCGTATTATTATATAATATAATGCATAATGTAATATAAAAATATAATGTAATAACATGGTATGTGAAATGATTTATTTCACATAATGTAATGTAATATATAATGTATATACATGTATTATGTTTAGAGATTTATTTGTTATTGCAGTTATTCAAGTTCAAAGGAGAAGTCTACGACGGATTGTTCATCAGCAAGTGTGTGGCTGGAGGTCTAGCTGGTTTGGCTGTCGCTATATCATTGGGGTTGTTATTGGTACACAAATTTCTTCGTACTAGGCCAAGCTGGACGGTGGGACCACCACTGAAACCTTAGTAAATCTCATGAGAAGTCATCATATGTTTTATTTATTTACATGTTTTGCTTATTCGCTTCAAACACTTTCTTGGTTGCCTCCTACAACTATGTAATTGGCATGGAATGAAAAGATCTGTACTGAACTCATACTATTTTTGGAACTAAACAATTTTAGAATGTAATTGTTACAGTACCTGGGTCCTATAGCTCTTTCAAATTTGAGTACTGTGTGAAATACAGTTATTTATTAAGTGTACATTGTACAACGATTAGTATGTACATGTTTAGTTATTACTGTCAGAAAAATTTTATGAATGCTGACTTGTAGTTTTTTCAATAAAGATCTTATAGCGTGTTTGCAAATTTTCGGTTAATGTTGTTTACGATAGACTACAGATTCATAATTATAATTACTATCGACCTGTTATTACTGTCTCTGTTGTGGTCGACTTGTTGAGTTAATTAACCTCCCAAAAGTCAAATTGTTACATTTCTTCGTCATGACAGATGTTTTTTAAGAAATTTTAATAGTTCATGATTGTGGTGTAGTCTGTTATACAAGCAGAATAAAACTAGATGGTTCTCGGGTATTACTGTTTGCAAAATTTCGCAGTAAGTAATACGAACTCTAATGCGATTCTTTAATAGCATAATAGATGATGTTCAGAGGTCGGAATTATAGATTTAAATCTAGCATCTAGAGAATCGAAGAAAATATGAACTGGTTATACGATCATAATTGTCTTCGCCAAAACTACAAAGAAGACTTATTACACAGTGAAATTACAGTATAATATGGCGACATCCAGTGGCTGCGATTAAAATAACTGATATAATTGTCGCAGTACAAAGCACAATGTATCTGACATGATTTTTCCGTTGACATTTGTCTGGTCTGCTAATTTTCATTTGATGGCCTTTGTCTTTTTAGATCAATTTTTGACTCTTTGACCAGTGTTCCTTTGTCTGGTAATACTTCCTTTGACTGGTCGTCATTTGTTTGTGCCGGTGTTTTAATCGGTGGCCCTTTGTCTGGTGGTCCCTTGACCTACGGTCCTTTATCCGGTGGTCATTTGGCCGTCCATTAATTCAGCACTGCATTTGACAATTTTCAGTAAGTTGCATTTACTCCACCGCGCAAACTCTCACTTTTATTTATATAACGTAATTAAATCTTGTTCATCTATGAACTTGTAACACTGAACGTTTATTGTATAGACAGATACACGTATTTATTGATTAAAGCCAGTGTTCGCGGAATCATTATTTATTTTGTGCCATAATGGATATTGATTTCTGCTATATTACGCTCAACATTTGACTCTATAAAACTTTTAAAGTAAATTACGTGGCGCCAATTCAACGCTCATAGCTGTAGCAATAAACTCTTATCTAATTAAGTGAGAAAATTATATTTGATTTGAAACAGCATTTAAGTGCTTAGAAACAGCTTAGGCGAAACAGTACATTTTTCATAATAGACACTTGAATTCTGTTGTTTAGACTAGACATGCGTCAATGTATACAATCAACCAAACAAAATCAGGATCTGTTGCAGTTTGAAAACAATTACGTTGTTAAATAAATTTTTAATGGCGTAGTGCTACTGTTTATCAGCGTCGCACGTATTTCGTTAATTCATGTTAAATGTTGACAGTGCAACTATTCGTTTACAATCAAAGAATAAAGAATAAAAGCAAAACAAGAAATGATTCAGAAGAAGAAGCAGAACTTTGCCTATGCAGGAAACATGAACTGGTTTTTGATGTTTAGATTTTCACAAGAATACGACGTGAACAGACAGTTTTATTGTGCTTTGTTACCACATCCAGACAATTGTTTATGATCTGATGTATCGTACATGAATTTCCTTAAAAACTTTTTACACAATATTTCTTTTCAGATCTACGTGATTAACTGGCAAGAGTTTGCAAATTGCTCATTATGAATTCTTAGTCGGAATTACAGCTTTGCGTATAAGCAATGTATAAAGCCAAATGAGTGAATCATTATTGATTACGTTCTGGTCTCATTAACTCCTGTTTATGCAAATGCTATTAAATGCTAAATCATTTGCAGATTGCGTATTGTGACTGATTCCCTATTCCTCTGTATTTCTCAGGCGAACATTGAAGTCTGTCGGAAGATTATGCTACATTACTTGCACCGTACGGATTATTTTTTTATTATTTGTTTGCTTGCATGCTGGACAAAAATATATGATGCGTATATATATTATTTTCCTAGCTACGCTAATTAATGAGCGCGGAGGAAATTAAGACTCATTAAGACCTATCCAGACAGCTAATAAATTAATTGTCATTATTATAAATTGCTTCTACTGATTACATGTATAAAAGTTTTTGCATACGCCTGCCATCCAGTCTGTCCGTGTAGTGTGGAATAAGGTATGTGTGAGTTTCGGTATGTCCCTTTGAGTTTGGAATGTCTTGATGTGATTGTACAAGATCTAGACAAGCGTCTGTTGGTCTGGACGCAATTATGCACTATATGCAGGTCTGTATGTTTCTAGGCGTATGAAAGCACCTGTAGGTATTTGGACTCTCAATTCTCTGCTAATCTGCGCCGTTTGAACTGATATGGAAGACCGGATGTGCAGTGTGAACGCTCCTGGACAAGCGTTTACGGTCTTTGCCGAGTTTGCGCAGCGTCTGGATACAATACCTCGTCTGCGTACGTGCCTTTGCAAGGTCTAGACGAGTTCAGCTGCCTACAGATATTTTGCGGACCTCTCAGACGTATCTACCTACACCCGGGTATACTTCTGCAAAACCTGAGAGAACTGTGTTGAACTGGTCAGTCTCACGCAAATGTAAATAAGACCAGTTAGCAACGCCGGCACTAAAACAATGTTGGTGAATACCCGGTTATGCATAACGTTGCGGCATCTATTATCTCATTAATGTTCTGATTGTCTCATTAACGGACTGTGCGCATGTGAATGGCTACTTTTTTTAGACACTGCAATTTAAAAACTTTAATTTCGCATTTATTTGAAGTTAAAACAAATTTTAAGCTAAATATTACTAGCGCAAAATTTGGAATACTGGTGCAGTTCACTGGTGCAGTGAAAAAACGAGAAAGATAGTTATCATGACGATGAATTTAGAAATTCGAACGAGGCACGTAAGATCGACGCCATTTAGAAATACAGGCAATAAAGCAGACTTGATAATGTTATGTTGAGAGTAATCCTGGGCCTGCGTCTGACGAACCTGCAACAAATAAAACATTGATGTAGGTTTTGGTAAACTTGATAATATTTTGGGAAAATTTAATTCACTGGAGGAAAGAGGTGAAAAGTTAAGTACAGATACGGATCAAAAATTTGCGAAAATAGATTTGCGCGTCCAGCAGTTAGTGGAGACCCTAGATGACCTTGAAAATAGAACACGTCGAAACAACCTAATTTTTCATGGGATCGACTATGTTGAGCCCGAGGAAACCTGGGAAGCTAGCTAAGCTATTTTGTTGGAGGTCCATAGATTAAGCAAGTCTGCAGCAGCAAGAAAATCTGCGCCCATCATTGCAGCATTCTCTGACTTTAAACAAAAGGAAGACATTTTTTCGCCGTGAATAACAAAGAGAGAGCAACTTAGTTTCACAGCTCAAGAGGAGTTTTCCCCCAGAACAAGGACGGCACGTAAGCATCTACTGAAACAAATGCGCGAGGCCAGAAAAGAAGGTAAACGAGCCAAAGTGCGGTACAATAAACTGATTGTGGAGAATAACGTGTTTATGTATAATCACAACTTGGGAGAAATCCAGGTTGTTGAAGCTTCTCTGCGGAAATTCAACAGGAGTAAACCTACCGCTAGCAGTGAAGTTAGTAATGATCACCTGTCTGGAGCTGGACCTGTCCTACGCTCATAGGTTAATAAGAAAAACTAGATACAGGTCAACGGGGTCAGCAGAAACTTACATTTGCTACGTGGAACATTGATGGCTTTGGAACATTATGCGAGAAAACTAAAAATGAAGAATTTGTTAACACAATAAACCAGTTTGACCTTATTGTACTCGTTGAGACATGGCTACCTGCACAAGTGTCGTTTGATGTAGATGGTCACGACGTATATACGTTCGGACACGAAAGGACTAAAGTTAAAGGCGGTTAAGCTGTAATTGTACGTTCTGAATTGAATCAATATTTTAAAATCGTCAAATGTACACATCCTAATATAGCTCGGTTTAAATTGACATTAACAGTATCCGTAGAAAATGTTTTATTTTGTCTTGTTTACATTCCACCTAAGAAGCCTGGGGACGTTGAAAATCCTGTACTAGATTTACTGTACAGTGAATTGATAGAATTAACGCAAGCGATAATAATTTTGTTCTAATAGGTGATTTTAATGGTAGAATAGCAGAGTTACCTGATTTTGTTTTCAATGAAGAAGTAACAGGTGAAAAGTCATACACAACTGTACCATACCCAGAATTTTATCAAAATAATAATGCTGAAGTTTTGTCAGGTAGAATAAATTAAGATAAAGTTATCAATACACAAGGTAGACAGCTTATTGAACTATGTCAAGAAGCCCGTTTGCGGCTCTTAAATGGTAAGGTAGGAAACGAACAAAAAACCAGCAAGTATACATACTACCATCCTTCTGGTAAATCAACAATTGATTACATAATTGTGTCAGACAGTTTACTTCAAAATTTTACTGATATGCACGTGGCACCTCCGCAAGAGTTATCCCACCACGTGTTCATTTGTACGGAAATGAAAGCTATTGTTCCTGATATAGTGGATCAGGACGTGCGAATTTATTTAAATCAATTTCATAAATCTCTTAAATGGGATGAAAATTGTGCTGCAGTTTATCAGAATTTATTAATGTCACATAACCGTGAAGAACAAATTAATGAAATATTTAGGCTTTGTGAAGACAATAATGTTACTAGTGCCGCAGCTAATGTAAACAAATTAATTATATCTAATGCTTTTAAGCCTGGTATGAAATATTCGTAACCCAAGGTCAGTTTAAAGGGCTGTAACACCTCCAAGCCATGGATGGACAACGAATGTAAACAAATACAGACAAGGTTAAGACATTGTTTAGGCAAGTTTCGTCGTTCTACAACAAGTAAGTTAGCAAGCGATGCATATTTTCAAACCAAAAAGCAAAAAAGAACATTGTATTCAAACAAAAGAAACGGCAATATCAAGCTAAATTAAGAATGAAATTGACTGACTATTGTTCTGCCAATTCGAAGCAATTTTGGAAACTGTTAAAAAATTCTGGTTATAAGACTGTCACTGTAACAAAAGTAGAACCTTTGACGCTTTACAATCATTTTAAGATGTTGGCAAATCCCGTTACAGATGCACAGTTAATTAATTTTGACAATGTTTTTTGGAACGAAGTTAAAAACTTTATAGCTAGTTACAATTTTGATGAACAATATGAGAATGACGATTGCTATTTTAATAATCAATTTGAAATGGGGGCATTACGGAAATGCTTAAGTAACATGAAATCTGGTAAAACATCTGGTCAATTGGCAATGATTACATACCCATTGAATGTGTTAAGGAGGGATCGGAAGAACTACTAAACTGTTTACTGTAAATGTTTAATACGATATTTAACACAGGGTATTTTCCAGTAGAATGGTCCGAATCTGTTATTCTACCTATACATAAATCAGGCCCCCGTAGTGACCCACATAACTACAGAGGCATTAGTCTTTTAAATGTTATTGGCAAGAACTACTAATTGGAAGAACTACTAAACTGTTTACTGAAAATGTTTAATACGATATTTAACACAGGGTATTTTCCAGCAGAATGGTCCGAATCTGTTATTATACCTATACATAAATCAGGCCCCCGTAGTGACCCACATAACTACAGAGGCATTAGTCTTTTAAATGTTATTGGCAAACTTTTTAAAGCTTTAGTGTCTAGAATCTTGGGATAGCTATACCTGAAATACAAGCTGCATTCCGGCTTAACTATAGAACTGCTGACATTTTTATTTTAAAATCCATTGTTGACACATATTTAGTAAAAAATGAAAAACTATATACTTGCTTCGTTGATTTTAGAAAAGCCTTTGATTCGGTTGATAGAAGTTGTTTGTTATACAAACTTAGTATATTAAGAATCAAGGGCAAAATCTTGCGCTGTATACTTGTACTAAAAGCTGTATTAAAACGCAGCATGGAGTCACAGACATGTTTTCTGTTAGTTTGGGTGTGCTACAAGGATGTACGCTTTCTCCTTTGTTATTTTCATTGTATCTTAGTGATTTAGAAGCATTTTTGCGAGTTGAAGAAGTAGATCCGGTCTTACTTGTTGTTACTACTCTATGTTTGTTAATGTTTGCCGATGATTTAAGTTTAATGAGTAGTTCCAAACAAGGTTTGCAAAACCTGTTAAACCTGCTAAGTGAATATTGCAGGAAATGGAGACTGTCAGTAAATGCTTCTAAACAAAGATTTTAATATTTGAAAAACTAAACACTGTAGTGCCTGAACAAATGCCTTTTTAGTATAATGGTAATATGTTAAAACACTGTACTGAATATAAGCATCTAGGAGTATATTTTACTGAAAATGAATATTTCAACAAGGCAATAGATCACTTGATATGTCAGGGCAACAAAGCCAAGTTTGCAGTTCACTGTAAATCAAAAACATTTGGATATTTTGACGCCAGTCTAGCAATGTCGTTGTTTGATATTTACGTTAAACCTATCTTTGATTATGCATGCGAATTCTGGGGATATAAAGAATTTGATAACTAAGAAAGGGCATGCTTAAAATATTACAAATCAGTGTTAGGATTAAATAGCTCAACTCCTACACCTGCTGTCTTGGGGGAATTGGGCAAATATCCCATCAACCTATCAATTAAAATAAGAGTCATTAAGTATTGGCTGCGTTTAGTTTCACTACTAGATGATAGTCTGTGCAAGGAAGCTTATATTTTATCTAAACAATATAATTTGCCGTGGTATTTAGGGTTAACAAAAATCTTGTCTGATATTAATCTAGTGTTTTTATTAGGAAATGATATAGTGCCATTGTATATGAATACTTTGTAGGAAGGTTGCTGAAGGAAGGTTACAAGCACGCTATGTTACCAATTGGAAAAATTCACTAACCGAAATGTCAAAGTTATCCTTTTACAGTAAATTTAAAACTTCTTTTAAATTTGAGTCTTATTTGGTAAATGTAAAGAATGTTAACGATCGTATTGCAATGACTAAGCTTAGAACAAGCGCTCACTCACTGCCTATAGAAACTGGGCGGTATATAAGACCTCCTTTCCTCGAGAGGAGCGTCTATGTACCAAGTGTAATGAAGTCGGTGACGAATGCCATTTTATTCTATTTTGCTCTTAAATTAACACCGTCCGCAACTTCTTTGTAAATGCAATCACACGTTCTATTCCAGACTTTTATTTTTTTAATATTGATGACAAACTAACTTGTATGATGTAATCTCATGATGTCTCTATTCAATGTGCTGTAGCTAAATTTGTTCGCATTTGTATGTAAAATTTTGTTATATGGATGTTTGGTGTTTGATCGGCCCTATTGGCCAAAAATCAATAAATTACTACTATTGACGAAAAGGCACAGTTGTTGTTCTTGCATGTTTTTATCTGTTCTGTCAGGATTTCAAGATTGTATGTTTGTGAGACGGAATATACAGTACGGGAGACAAGAACGAGATGGGCTACAGAAGTATTATAATATTATACACCGCCGGCATTAATTACTCTACATCTATGTTAAGTGACAATAAATTTTGCCCAATTCACCTCAGAAAGCCCATCTCCGCCCGGTTCTCCCCATATAAATGAAAAGATTTACACTGGTCTGCCGATTTTATAGTGTAATGAGTAATTGTTAATGCGTTAATACTTGTAAATTGACCAACTGCTTTATTTTAGAAGTTTTGCTTTTAGTAGTAGCAATTTACATTTATTACATCTGTAGAGCTAGTTTTTAATTACAAAACAAAATTTGTCAATAGTGCACGTAAGTCATTTTGAAAACTGGACACAAAAGACAACAAAAAATTTAAAAGCAAAAATAGATAAAGTTGCTGAGACCATAAGCCTACGTTTAGTTTAAGCTTACATATGTCTGAATACTGGACTGCCTGTCAGATTTAACAAACTGTGAGAAAAATATAAATTTATTTTATATTAATTGTTACTGTAATCACTTGAATTCCGCGAAACTTATGAAAATGTGATTGGAAAACCAGGTCGCTTGTTCTTATAGATTTTCGCTTAATTTGCAGGGTGGCTGAGTTATGTCACGTTGTTAATGTTATTTCTGCATCTCTCCGATCAGGTTTGCTGCATCAGTGAACGATTCAATACGTCTTGGATATATTTCCAACCTAGTGCACCACAAGTGTTGTAGACGCTATAAGGAATCACTCCATGACAAAAATCTTCCGATTTGTTCGGCGAAATTGAAGAAGTGGCCTATTCATCATGCTCAAGATCAGACTCAGAGGTTACTAGAGATTTGCTTTCCTAATGACAAACAATTCATGACCGCATTACTTCATGATCCTTTCTTCATTTGTATTCTGGTCATGCAGCCACTGTGTAACTTCTCGTGGTAAAATAACGCACCGCACAGTGCACACATGGCTCTGCTTCAGTCAGTGTATATAGCCTCTGTCAAGAATTGACTTGTGAATGATAAAGATGCGTCTGATAATAGAGAAAAATCGGCATTGCCGTGAATTTATGGAAAGCCATGAAAAGGAATTTATGTTGACTTCGACGCTCTAAGCAAATGATAAATTTTATTCGAAATGAGCTATTATTTTTTTTTTATATGGAAGAGCCATAAATGGTGCTGGAACACTAAAAACTCAAAACCGTTACAAATTAAGCTGGTGGCAGACGAATTTAAAGTGTGAGCAATTTGCAAAACAATTATAAATGTAACTATAACGTTACCACGTCGTGCGATAAAACGTGTTAAAGAATTGAAAATGTGATGTCGTCCTGGGAGAATCGTTCGTAATTATGTGCGTGTACATGTAGGTAAGTAGCAGCTTACTTTTAGTTACTTTTTTGTAAATGTTGAAAGAAAACTTAACTCAACTTGCAAAAAACACAAATAAAACAATAACACCCAAACTATTAAAGTTCCTCAACACAATCGACGACAGGTTTTACAGAAGGTAACTGTGAAAACTATTTTATTTAATTCTTTGTTTGATGTGTCTATATTGGTCTCATTTTTCTTCCACCCGTTTCTTGGACACTATTTTACTTTGTACCCACGTGGAAGCCTTCTACTTTAATAATCTTTTACCACTTGCATATTACTAAAATTTTTGCTTCCATTCTTTCTGAATCTGCATGTTTATGATTTCAAGTTTTGTTTCTATGACTGGGTTCTATGCTTACAAGTACCAGACGAAGTGCATGTATACAAACAGTTATTACTCTAAAATACGTACACCTGATACATGCATCCTTTACAAATTGGACATTATCAGGCATGTATAACGCTAACGCTAAAAACGACATAATCCATGTCATAACAGCTTGACTTCAAGTGTCCCGTTGCTCCATGCTTAAACTGGCTATGCTTAGCGTTCATATTAACGATCAACTACGCTTTTTTATACTCCTGTCATGACCACGTTTTAATTCAATGCTTAGAATATACTAGTGCATTTTCGCTTCTATTACTTCTATGTGGGTTATTTTCAAGATAACGGATGTTGCTTTACACAGTTGTAGAGCTTAAATTACGATTCTAGCCAACAATTATAGTATAGTTTATTTAAAAAATTATGTTAGTTTCACTGTTGTAACACTGTTACTTGACATTTACATGGTGGTATGTTCATCCTAGGTCATTCGTATCGTGTATCTGAGGCTCTCCCTGAAAGGAAAACACGCAGCCACGTTGTGGAATATCTTGGCAGGTTGCTTAAAACGACTTTATTAGGTGCTCAGTGGGGGGAGGCTTGCTGCGGACGATTGCAATAAATCGTTCTGTCAGAACTTCTAAATCACTAAAGATATATGTTTCATTTTTAGTCATTTAGAGAAGGGGGAGGGAGGAGAGAGGGGGAGAAAGAGAGAGCGAGAGAGAGAGAGAGAGAGAGAGAAGAGAGAGAGAGAGAGGCGGGAAAGAGACGGGAGAACGAGAGAAAGAGAGAATGTACGGGACTACTGATGGTGCCACATCGCCTGCAGTGATATGTTGTATAACTGGTGCACAACGTGGAGCCTTAAAATTAATGTGCAGACAAACATGTTTTAGGCAATTCAAATACTGCGGCAATCACGTTCCCTAATTTAAAAAAGCGATACAAAGTAATACAATGTGTCTACTGCAAAGTTTTGGATGTGATCGTAGATTTATCATTCGCCTAACACAACGCTTACAATTGATATAGTGGCACAAGCGTCTGCAATCATCTTGGCAGTTATCTTGAAATCCTACTTGAGGCGATTGTTGTAGGCATTTTTAAGCATTACCTATGGATTCCTTGACTTTGAAAACCTGTATTTATACACCAAAATCGTCATCTAAACTATCCACGGCCATCTTGTCGGCATCTTGCAAATGGTGGTTATATTAGCTATTTTTCGTTGACCTCATATACCAAATTGAGCAAAAATTAGTAAGTTTTTCACCATTCTGTTAGACTGCATATGTCGGGGCCCTTCAAATCCAGCGGCCATTTAGTTTTTCTTTATTAAACTGTTAAATCGCTTTGCATTTGCATATTTTTGGGAGTCTAGTAGGAGCTTTTTAGATTCAGCAAAGTTGAATTAATAAAAATAATTTACTTTTTGTTTTTGTAATATATCTCGAGATGAAAATTGCATGCTCAGCATAATTTCATTTTGTGTGGCGGCTTTTTTTGAAAAAAAGTAACCTATGCGGATTCTTTATTTCCAACTACCCTAGACTAGTCTTAATTGCTTCTTAATGATAAGTTTTCTGGGAAATTTCAGCCTTTTCATTTATATGGTTCGCAGCCATTATAAACTTGGCAGCCATTTTGTTTTTTGCGTTTTTGACCCTTTTCCGCTATATTCCTTCTGTATTCCCTTATTCTGAAAGTTCGTTTAGTCAAGATTAAGAACCACCATGTAAGGCGCGGTAAATTTTCTGACCCGCAAATGCATATATGCAGGCCTGTATGTGCATATTATACATTTTGTCTTTAGTAACGTTTATTTTTTGCTGGCCCATTTGTAATGGTGGTTCAATAAACAAACATTAGTGTATATATATATAAATAAGAAATTGATCATCATCATTGTCATCATCATCGCCGTCCAATAGTTGTTATAAACTACATATTTCGAACTTGTTATACAAGATGAATGAAATTTGAGTTACGAATTCTAATCCGACGAACATAGTCGGGATGATCTGTACTAATGAATCGTGTTTATAACAGATTATCTTAAATTTATCGTCCGCATTATCGTAATCTTTTTAGATTCTATACAATGCACACTATTTTTTGTTCGATTATACAGTTCTTACAATCGCACATTTCATAGTTTCAATAGAATGCAGGTATATCGTGATACTCCGTGTATTTCTTCGAAGTCCAATCATCATATTAACCCTTATAATTGCATTATGAATTATTAATTGACAGTCTTATTAATGTCGTTTGTTTAATTGTCATGCTTCGATTAGTTTGTGTTGCCAGCAGAATCAGAGCTGTGTGGCAACTCGACAGAGGTGAGCAACTCAGTTACGAATTCACACCATTCCTTGTCCACATCCAATGCAAATCATATTTCGCAAATTATCGGTCGTGTAAAATCAGCTGTAATTTGGCATTTCTAATGTTTGTCCATGACCATGGCAAATGGGAAAGATGGGGAACCGTCGATGCGTGTATGATGTGATTGATTTTGCTTGGCGCACTCTCTAGCTACTGCTGTACAGCTAAAGCAGCTACTGTCTCTGATGATGCGAGTGCCAATGTCGTACGTGCTTTACGAATTAAACGCGCGTCACACGCTGTTCTGTGTGAGAAGCCGCTTAGACTAAGCCAATGTCAAGTCAGTAGAGAAGCAAATGCCAAAAGACTAACCGCAAACTGGGCTAATTATTGTCGAACTCGAATCTAAAGCTGTCCTCATCAGTGAGTCGTTCTGCAGCTAGGAGCTCTTCGAGTTCCAATCAGTACGTGCTGATAGCATTTGCCTTCAGGGCTGCTGCACAAATTTCTCGAGTTAAAGTGTTCAATTTGTTTTTGAATCCGTGGGAGAAGGCTAATGACTATAGATTGGTGGGGTGATCAGAGTGTGGAAGTCAATTTCACTAGCAGGCTTCAACTCTGCTAGATTTGAGATGAAACCCGCTCTGCTGTAGTAGCTGCTTGCGATGATTGAAACTGTCGTCTGCTGTCATGTCAGACCTCGCTGGCTCATTGTCTGGTAATGTACGAAGCAGCTGTGAGAAAAGATAGGAGAACAGTTTGATGAAAAGCCAGAAAATATCTCTCGCTGTTGATGTCAAGTCACATTACAATGATTTATTGATGCGGGGATTAAGCACGGTAATAACGAAGCCAGGATATGTAACCAGACAGCAGTTGTAGGCCATGAGCAATGCTGGGTAAATATTTCCACATTTTCGTTAAATTCATTACATTACATTGTTTTCACTACGTTTTCTGTGACTCGCAAGTGATCGACTAGTCACTTAATGGTCGTTAGTTACGTTAATTAATTGTAATTTATCTATGGTAGTGTTAAATGGTTGTTTCTCTACCGATGTACAGGGTGAGCATAACCTTATACTAGGGGAGTACAAACACGATGAGTAATAGTACTGAATAATTTATTACATCAAACTTTCTGGACAATAATGATTCTATATTAGCCTCATATTTAGCATGAAAGCCTTGCAGCCTGAGTTCTTGAGGGTATGACTCTAGTAGCAACCTGAAACTATGGGCTTTAATTCTTTTTCATCGAGTTGAACGGCCTCGAAATGTTCTTTGTCTCAAGTTCCCAACACAGTCAAACGCATTCCAACTATCCTGAAAGACAGAGCGTGTGCTAAGATAATCAAGGACCATGCCGCTAATCAGTGTTCTACAGACAAACTTGTGAGACATCTGCAAGAAGTGTTCTAGGTTCTTGAGTTTTCAGGTGCTGCTTGGATTATACCTGTCATATCAAGATTGTAGGCTGTGCAAGGCACAGGAGGCTTCCACGGTATCCACATCAAATATTGAGGACTGCATAGATTCTCCATTGTTTCAGTAATACTTTGATGTAATATGCGGTTCTATACTGTAACTTGTTGTTTTTGTACCTCCTAGTAAAATGTTATGAACTACCTTGTAATGTACATGATGACGGACATCAATAAATCTATCAGTTTATTCTTTGGTTAGTCGATTTAATTATATACATCAAATATGTAGTAATAATAGTTGTATTTTTATTGTCATTAAGACCAAGAAGATTACATGTACATTTACAACAACGATACGTGCAACATGTAAAATTACAAACGAAACAAATATTAGTTTACTAATTTTGCTAAAGTAGGCCTATAGCACAAAAAACACAGCGACGTCAGTGAAATTTTTTTAACTATTAACGCCCAGAAAGGTATTAACAACCAGATAATAACAATTTAGTGATAAAATTTTAGCTGACTTGATTTTCACTTACATAAATAAATATAGAATATCGTTTAAAAATTTTCCGCATGTTAAAGAGTTCCGCATATTACGAAACTCCAAAACATTACTTAAATTTAGATTGTATTTTCTCTCACCGGTTTTGTTAGTTAACAAACAGTAAGGTCGTGTTCTTCACCTTACACTGCGTTACTGCAGGAGCACAGCCTTTGGTCATGTGGAATAGGTGGCCTATGCCAATGTCCGTCTCAACTTTTAGTCTGTGAGAAGACAAAATGGCTAAAGTTAATTCTAAGGGCGTCTAGAATAGTATATTTATAAATTTCATGTTGTTCTGCCGAGGGTTTTAACTTTAAGTATGTAGTGAATCTAGCTTTGTCTGACTTTCTCTTGTAATGCATTTTAGGCTACAATATAATATTGTAATTGGCTTAGTATTGGGCAATGGGCCGTTTTCCCTTTTTACAACTTTTTTGTTTCTTGCTTTTATTAGCGTTTTGTCTTATACGTTGCAGTGAAACGCGCTGTTTTTCCAAAATTATGTATACAGTTGCTTGAAATGTCTATCTAGTCATTACCATTTCAGAAATTGACTTACTAAGGTGACGAGAAGTCACTTTTTGACGCACGAAAATTTCCAGCTTTGGTAAAGTAATGAACGCAATCTTCATTTGCAATCAATGCAACACTGCAATGCTTTTACATTAATACCGGTATGATTTGGACTCCTATTTCACCTTTAATTATACGGTGCAGGAAATAACAAGTCTGCTAATTAATCACTGCCCTCTGCCCATCATATGTAATTATGCGCACCTATGAGCTGCATCATTGCACACATTGCTTCATGCATGGCTTCATGTATCATTTTATGAACAGGTATAATTCTAGTAATTTACACTACACGCTGAATTATAGCTATTATCTACCTTGCAACAATTTGGCTGAGCGTTGATAACTTACACAGAATGTATGAACATGACAAATAGCTAAGCGTCTAGCAGTTGGATTTATTTTTAATAAAATTTTAAGCGGTAAGCGAGTAATACAGCTATTAAGTGAGGTATTTGCCATATTGCTTGAGACGCATACGAATACAAAAATTACGTTAGAAAGAAAACATGTCGCTGTACTAACATGATATAGATGTGTGGGTCGAGAGTCTGATGAATTTTCTTTCTAAGAATTAGTAATGACAGACCACAGACGTCATTAACAACTATGTTTCATTACAGTAGCTGAAACACAATACCAGTAATTTAACAACGAAATTTTAGAATGTCAGAATTTTATTTTATTTCAAAGGTGATGCAAATATAAATATCAGTTTTAAGACGTGTGAAGCCCAATCTAACAAATCGGCGTGTAACTAATTACTCACAAAATGTATACGTAATGTATGGAAAAAATTAGATGTTGTGTGAACGCTTGTGGTAAACTAATGTTAAGGCTTTAATTTAAGTCTGTCAATTTGTTTTACAAAATATGTCAAACAAGTGACCTAACAAACTTCATCATTCGTTATGTGTTTCACCATTTTAAACTGATTTATCCTTAAAAATATAACATTTCTACTAAGCGTAAGTTAAATTAATGTTTTTACTGAAGTAATAGTGGAAGTGCTGAAAGAACAAGCTCAACGTAGTTTGGACTGGAGCAGGCTTCTGATAAATAAAGTAACGTAAATTGCCTTATACTATACAGCCCTAAGTTATCGAAGATGCACATCAGTGCACAAATTCAATGGTTCAACATCTACGCTTTTCAGCGTCTATCTATCTCATAATTACAACACGAAGAAGATTAGTTTATAATCACTCCATGGTGTAAATCAGTTTATATACCACCAGTCTATCTTTTGCGCGCCTGTGACAATTTGCAACACAAACTTATTACATCGTAATTTTTCTCGTACACATGAAACTGTTTTGCGCAAATATAGCTGATGGCAAACAGCGAAGTCCTCGTCGTCTCTGTCATAATCAATAGTTAGCAAGGAAATTCATGGTAGCCATTCTGAGGGGACATTCCACGCTACGTCGTTTGTCATAGTACTTTCTCGCCGAACATATATTCTAGATCAATAGCCATAATGGGTCTGGCATATGTGGAGATCTATGTGCAATCACTTATACTGGTACCGCCTATGAAATTTTTATTTCTATGATGATGCTTGTTTCAGACAATCTAGCTAATTCTTGAACGATCCTTTGAAAATGGAACAATAGTACCATTATAACTGATGTTTGCTAAAAGCACACAATTACTGATATTGTCTTTTTGTGCTTAAGGAAATAAAAATCACTGTTAATCTATGATAGGAGAAGCAACCACATTCAAAAATACCGCTTCTTATCAGTAAATGTAATAGACAGTGATTACAGTTGTCAAATTTAGAAGGAAGAAGACTCTGAAAAATTGGAACCCCCGGAGCCTTGTGAGATTCAGAGCCATGCTATAAACTAAGGAAAGTTATCCGTTGATATTGGTATTAAATTGACTATAATGATGCCGCTTGGTTTTCGCGAGAGAAAGTGAAAATTGGACGAATTTAAATACGTCAGTAGATTGTGGGTAGAAAGTAACTTGGGTCTGAAACAGTGGGTCATTTGGCGTGAGCTGTAAAGTCTAAAGTGTAAAACCTAACTTCAGTTATCCACGTTTCCAAGTAAGACCGGGTCAATTAGCTATTTCATTCTGTCTGCGTATGAGGTTACTGTTGTGGTGGCGGGTCAGGTAGACAATCACATTATGGGTGACGTTTTCTAACCCATTCCGCTTATGTTCGTTTCTGATGCATAAAAGCCTCAAACTGTACATATTCATAGACAACACATGCCCTGAAACAAGACAAGGCACCCAATTATTAAACTTGTGCAATTATGCTGTTAACGGTAAATGTAATTGTTATCACTGAGCAGTGTCCTGCTAAGATGCAACTCAAAATTGCCTTCGTACATACATTTATTCCTCCGCACGATTAGATTTGTTTGAAGGGGGTAATGGTTCAGAATACATTACCATCTCATTACTTGGTTCCTGGGTGGTTAATTAGAAAATATCGATATCCTACTTGTATTATCTGAGGCTCGTGTGCTTAATGGATCGTGAGTAGAACAATTACGTGTGGTAAAATGAATGATTTTTATTATATGGTAAAAAAAGCTAATGTCGTACACTGGCTAATGTCGGACCTTTCACTTCAGGTTTTTACTTAAAATAACAATGTACTACAGACACAGCTTTTCTTTTTATCTATTAATAAAGGAGAAGAAGAAAATTGTTTATAGTATTGCTGCTTTGTTATTTTTAGTAAAAGCCTGTCGCTCGCACTCCGACATTAGCCAGTATACACTATTAGTGCATTTTGCCATATTCATTCAAAGCGTTTGTGTATTGTTGTTTTAGGACTTAGGTGATTTCTTTGAAATAAATATTCTGCAAAATCTAACAGGAAGTACAGTTAAAACTGCTTTATCCTAAGCAAGAGGAAATGACGCAAATGCCCTGCAATTTGACAGCGGCAACTCATTTTACACCAACAAACTTGAGAATGGTTTTATTTTATAGTTTCCAAATTAAATTTCTTCGGAGTGAATCGCTTAATAAGTTCTGAAATTGAGTTGTGGCTTGCATAAAATAATTCGTCATTTGACAGCGTTGTAAAACACCAAGCATATTATATGAACTTGTGAAAAATTGATCTCCATAATTTTCTACTTGCATGTTTCATCGTTGTCTGGGTAATTGAGTTAAACTAGTTTGTCATGATAATTTATTACGTTGGTCATCGTTCAGGCGTAAAACGTAGCCATTGTTGACTGCATCCACAAGAAATGGTTTGCTGAATTTAAATTCTGCTAAACTTATAAATGATTGGTAAAATATGGCTTTAGCGCCCCAGGGCGATTGGGACAAGATCAACCAAAATGTCGTCCTGAAAAGGTCGGTTAAGCGAATATAGCTGATTTCGGTTCAGAGAAAGATTTAACGATACAGTGTATATATATTATATATATAACATGAAGAAATATAAGAAAAAAACTTATTTGAAGTACTGGATTCACTTTTTTATGCTTTTAGAATCAGAGCTCAGCACTTTAGTTTGTAAATGTTTGTTATAGTTTGTAAAAGGTAAAGCGCATTTTGATTCCTTTACCACATGAAGATTTCTAGGTTAAGCCACGCTGAGTCAGCGATTTAATGTCGCATTACTTTGGTAATTTATGAAAAACTTGAAAAGCCACTAAATTTTTTACTCACGTTACTCAATGGATTTAGCCACAATCAGCAATTAATTGAGGCTGTTCCTCAATGCTTATTAACGTTTACTTTTGGTGTGAAATAATAAACGGTTTATCTTGTGTGATCAGTTTTAGAACGAACTACATGAAACAGACAATAAGTCTAACACGTTTAATTGAAATTTATAAAGCTCCCTTGGACATCTCACTCGAAATGTGTTCATTTCAACCATAATAATACAAAATTTGGATGTATATTGTATTATTTTTTACACAAGTTTTAGCTTTTTATGTTTTTGGCGGTTACCTTGGCTAGCGAAAGAGAGCTGTGCATAATCGTCACTTCCGTGTGGCTGTTCGTTCGTCCGTGCAGAGAAAGAAGCTATCTAGAACCATTTAGTTTATAATATCAAAAAAGCCTATTGACACTCCCACTTAACTTAATTTGAAGACGAAGGGTTAAAGACCGTCTTTCTGTGCTGGCGAGTGGGATCTACGCATATCTGTACATCCGATTAAAATAAAGAATTCCAGTTTGGCAAGTTTGGCAAGAATACCATGAAGACGTGCAATTAACTGGACGTTTGCTTGGCAATTAATTAATATTTCACGTCGTCACTCTAGTGCATTTAATTCCTTTCGCAAGTGTTATGATTACGTTCCTGATAACATCTTAGATAATATTCGGACTAAAAGGGTAAACAAAAATCGGTATTCTTGCTATGTGGCCCTCAGCCCTGCGTTAAAACAACATGGAATTTATTTGTCTTACATACTTGATTTTCTACGAACAAATTTTAATAGGTTTATGCTGTCGTCTCATCATCTGAGGATTGAGACTGGGCCAGTGTAGGCCACCCATTTCTCGTGATAACAGAGTATGCAGGTATGATAATGTCTCTGTTCAAGACGAGTTTCATGTTATTGTACATTGTAGATTATCTGAGCCAATTAGAGATGATGTGCATTCAAACAGAGTGCAAGAGCTATTCGATTTAGAGCCTGAACTATGTGGTAAATTTTTGTCAGCAATTTTGAAATTTTACTCACGATTAACTCGCTGCGCTGTTATTTGTTGTTAACATTTTTTTTTAACTCCGTGCCAAGTTTTGTAATATTGTTGATGGACTATAATGTTATTAAAATACTACTACTACTAGGGTTGAATAATCAGATGAGGGCGGTCAATTAAAGCCAACGAGAACGTGGGATGCTAAAGTTTGCAGTAAAGCTAAAAATGGCTATAACGTTTAGCAACCGAAGCCAGGCAATAACCAGTACATACCTCACGCAGTCAAAAGGTCGTGTCTATCGCTCGCCTAGCTGGTGGTGATGTGTTACAGCTGCTTTAATGCATATTCATGATTCACTTCATATAAATACTGTATAGTTATAGTAGAGGTTAAATTTTACTCTTGAGTAATTTGCACCATACTGGAGTACATTTATATATACAGTATTTAACTATACAGTATTTATCTGAAGTGAATCATGAAATATATATATATATTTGTATTTGTTCATATTACTGATATTTTCTCGCGTTTAATTCGTTTTTTTTACACAATTATTAAATAAAATGTGCTTACAGCTGCACTTAGTAATAACTATTAGTATATATGTTACAGGCAATGTGTAAAATTCATTTTATAAAATTCCTAAGCATTTCATTGCTGCATGTCTGTCACTTACCTTACTTTGCATAACTTCTAAAAATGATACAAAATGCATAACGTGACTTTGGCAAAGTGTAAAATGAACATATGTTGTGTTGAATCGAACTCTTTCTAGATATTTTGTACGTTACCTAGACATGGTATAGAATGCGTAAAACAACATGCTCAATGTACTAAACCAAGCAAGCTGTTCAAGTAAGCTGGCGTTTGACTGTTTTACTGGTGATGAGTGCAACATCCCCGTCTCTGATATGCTGCTCAGTCATTACTTTCCATATCTAGGAAGCCGAGGGCTGGATTCATTAACTTACGAATTATTTTTTTCGCAAAATTATATATGCAAAAGAACGTTCTTAATGTTACGCACAGATTCATTAAACCAGTCTTACTCAAAATCTTCTTAGATGCAAGGTTTAGAGCTTGCATAAATACAATTCTGCGTGTTGTGCATAGTTTAAATGGCTACGACTGGTGTTATCATGGAAGAAGAAGAGGTAATGCGCAGAGAACGTATTTCTCGCAATAGATTAAAATTAGACCATTTGAATGAAGGTTTTTTACGAATTATAGTTTGCATAGCAGATCTAAGGCTGCATTTCTCTCTCTCTCTCTCTCTCTCTCTCTCTCTCTCTCTCTCTCTCTCTCTCTCTCTCTCTCTCTCTCTCTCTCTCTCTCTCTCTCTCTCTCTCTCTCTTTCTCTCCAGCCAGCCACAACACACGGCACAGAAAAGGAACGGCAGAATTCGCGGGTACGAGAGAAAACCAACCAACGAGTGTAATTACCACACAAATTTCCAAGCACCTAAAACCTTATATGACTTGGTTCTATTTCACACATTTCCTAAAATAAAATTGGTATTATATAAAATGCATACGAAAATCGTATCAGAACAATTGAACATTTGTTTGATTTTTATATTAACTAATATTTACTTAACATTCTATAAAGTGCTTAGGCAAAGTATGTTTAAAATCTAAGTTTACACATTTTGCCTAAACAGACTTTTGCATTATACAATTATAATGTCTTGTAAAAGTATAGAAGAAATTATTTTAGAAAGTTTACCTAGTTTGTTTTGGCACACTATAAATGCCTAAGCATTCTATAGAATACCGGGTTTCACACATTGCCTGTTACATATATAATGGAATTTTTCTCTAAGTTCAATTTTGCTAATGGTTAATTATAATCGTGCCTTATACGTTTACGCTGTATTTGTGCGCGTTTGTAACTGATTACTCGCATTTCGTGCTTCTAACATTCGATTCACTTAGCGCCAATTATTGATTTATAAGGGAAAATTTATTTTACGGCTTTTTATGTAGGTGTTTTACGACGACACTTAATTTTCCGCTCTTGATACGCAATCTTGCTGTACAAAGTAATATCAGACATGCAGATCACTGCGCTAATTGCTTTTAATTAAAAAAATTATCCAAGGTTTATTCAGAAAGGCAAGAAGTGCATCTATCATGAACATGCATACGGTGATTGTGAGTAATGGGTTGCGTCCTTTGAGTCAATACAAAGAGATTTCTATAGTTTAATTTCGAATCGAGCTTTTGATTAAGAAAATTTGATAGCGTGATGAAAAATTCAAACACAAGTTATTAATCTATTTGACTCAAAATTAGTTCTAGCGTACAGATGCTTAGATTAACTGCAGTAATAAGGAAATGACGTTTGCAATATGCAATACTCCCAGACCCTTGCACAATTTTTCAGCAAACAATCCTCATTCCTCAATTTTAAAAATTTAAAATGGTCAAATTCACAATGGCGGCAACCATTAAAACTAACAAAGTTCTTTTGCTTTGAAAGTCAATCTCTGTGGAACAATGCATTTGTTATATGCTAACAGTGACTGTCTTATTTATCATCATCCATCCTAGTAGACCCAGGGAATAAGCATTATAAGCGTAATGATAAGCCTGAGGAGCTTTTCCTGATTGTGCACTTTGCTTCTGTTGTTCTTATAGGAATGGCTGATTGCTGAGATTCGAGCATACGTCGCTATTATAATCCTTGTCGTTTATCATGTTAGAGCCGAGTTTTTAATCATGGAGCGGTTGCCGCGGCAGCAGGAGCATTAGCAGTGTTGGCCTTGCATGTACACGTGAGATTATCAGTTATAAGAAGCTGTCAGTATAATTTTCTACATTTTTACCATTTTTCATCAAAACGAGCATACGCTCATCGTGTACTGTTTGATGACAGGTTGTGTTTCGTCTTTTGAATTCTCAAACTTCACAGGTAAATGAATTTTTCTTTCCAGCGTTGTCTTCACGCATACGTAACCAATTTGGTGGTAGTCCTAAATCTAAGAAGCATTTGAATTATACAGGCGCTGTCATTATTTTTTTAACTGCGGCACAGCGTACTTCGTGCAACCGTACCAAAATTTATATATTATGTAGTCATTGTATGGTTTTAATTGTCTTGAAGGTGGGTCGGAAAGGTGTATGAAGAGCTTGTTGATCTGGATCCCACAGCCATTGGTTCATTGCACATTGTTATTAGTGGGTCGTCATATATTAAACTTTAGCTATAAATTAACATCGTTTAAATGAAAACGAAGTAACATTGCCAAATAACTGTTTAAACTTTTATTTTTACCTTTATTACGGTAATTTTTTTCTTTGGCAAACAGAGAACGGCAAGAGATGATGAAAGTTTAATAATTTTAATTTATTCAGGTACAAAGATACTATAAATATACAAATTATATTTGCGAGAAGTTTTTCCACACATGCAACGTTTTAAACAACAATTATTGATGAATGAAAAAATTAAATGCGACAGTAAGTTTTTACCTACCTACTTTAGTACTGCCGTTGGCAACTGTTAGTTTGTTACGGCAACCTACGACTCGATTAAACAAGATATTTCTGGGAGAAGCCAGGCGTAAAAACAAAGTATTATTTTTATGGCAATAAAATTGAAGATGTCTAGAGCGTCACTGATTCATGTGATTGATGACCAAGTTTGTTCCATGGATTTTTCGTATAGTAGACGCATCATCTTGATTTTTACTTCATTGAAAATGACAGCTAAAGTCTAAAGAAACTTTTATTCGCCTGGGCGAGAATAAGATTTTTCTTGTAATTACTGCTGCCTGCCGGTGCAAGAGCAATTATATTGCTGAAAGCACTTTGTGAATAGACAGAAATCCTCACAAATTAAAGTTCGAAACTGTATTTTGATCTTTGAACTCTGCAGCAAAAAAGATAAAGGCATTTAAGATAAGAATTCTTATAAATGCCACAATGCATAAGAAATTTGAATGGCTCACAAACTTGTAGAAAACTAGGCATGCATAATATGAAATGGACGCGTGTTTTTGGATGTTGAATGCAAGCAGTCATAATAAGCGTTTGCGATCTATATATTTTATTTAGTTCATATTTTTCATGCAGTTCAGCACACTTTGAGGCAGAACGAGTAATCAATTGCCAGGCGTACTAGGGCGTACATTACTACCAAAGTTGATAGTAAGTATGATTGTAACTATCAATAACGAGAGAAGACCAAAACGTGCCTACTACTAAAGATATTATCATCTAAGATAAGACACCGAATCTATCGAATCTATACAGATGTCTTTCTCTTTTAGGAGCCATCCAGAAACAGATTTCTCGGTGATCACCCATCTATTTACTAAACAGCCCCGGCATTGCTTACCTTTCATAGGCAAGCACACACCGTGACGACTCAACTGTTAAACTCTAAACCTTCTACGATTTAAGACTTGTGGAACTGAAAAAATTTAAAGCCGTTAGATACTAAGCTTCATTCTAGCAAATTACTGTTAATGTCTCATGGTGGCTAAACCTGGAGGTGAACCCTGCTCAGACAGACTGTTCTGACATAAACGTCAGTCCGGCTTTGTTGTGTGCAAACAAATCTGCGAGTAAGATGTCTGCGTTGCAGTTAAATGCTTGTTGAACTTGTCCACAAAAGCGACGAAAAGTCTTCAATTATGTTACGACACTCTCAATGTCTGTTTTTAGACAATTAAGAGAGCATTTACTGCGTCATGTCTGCCATAATGAAACGTATTGACTACAACGCTATGTAATGCATCTTACTGTTTAAACGAGCCGTCAAACGGCGACTTGGTAGGAAAATAACTTGGCAAAACAATCTTCAGAAGAGAGAGATTATCAAACTATTGACGGCTTCGTTTGTCCTTCAAATTCACTCCAGCATTAGTCATAAAATTAAGTCCAAAGTTTCACGAAGACGTTAATTAGTTAGTTATTGTCATAGTGCTAACTTCTGTTCAAACTGAGCAAAAATTGTCAATGTTCGCAGACTCACTCACTCACACACACTCTATCTCTCTTTCACTCTCATTCGTTCACTCATTCTTTCTCTCTCTTTCTCTTTCTTTTTCTCTCACATACCCTACAAATAAAGGATCTCAGCATTGCATATATGTAAATAGTGTACACGTGTGTAATTTTAAATTTGAATTAAAGAACGATAATATATAATAATGATGATGATGATGATGATGATGATGATGATGATGATGATGATGATGATGATGGTGATGATGATGATGATGATGATGATGATGATGATGATGATGATGATGATAATAATAATAATAATAATAATAATAATAATAATAATAATAATGACAACAACAATAACAACAACAACAATAACAACAATAATCTCTTTCTGTTTCTTCCTTTCTCTCGCTCTGTCACTCTCTGTCGCTCTCTCTCACCCTTTCTCTTTCTCTTTCTCTTTCTCTTACTCTCTCTCCCACTCAACTATATCACTGAAGCCTAACGCATTGTTACTAGACCACAACTGCTGCCTTTGTTTGCAAACTTGATTAACGGGTGATTTAATCACAAGAGGTTCGTCACTCATCGACGAATATCTAGGAGGTCTCTAAGGAATTCGCTAACTCGCGTGTACACCTCTCATGTTTACCAAACTTAACCATGGCAAAGGACTGAGTAGAGATTCTAAACACACCAGTAATTGCTTCACCGAATACGACTATTAGATATTCAGGACCACACACTATAGGTTACGAAGTTACGATAAATGGCCTATTCACACTGAATATGACTCGTACGTGTGGCCCTTGTAGTAGTTCTAGGAAGGTCGTGCTGATATAGGAATTGCAAGCGCACAATTGGGACAACGCAATGCTGGACACTGCTAACAACATTGGGCAATTAACACAATAATATCTGACACTTGTCTACATACATCCAAAACTGTTTGTAGTGTTGTCAAGGAGAGTTTTAAGTACTCTACCTTTTGTTCCTAAAATTTGTTTCATCAAAAGTAGGATACTTAATTTTTATCAAAACGAATTTTACTAAAAAATTTGGCAGACATAGTTACAAAAATTGCCGATTATGAACAAAAAAACACATTTTTTATTTGCCTAATCCTGCTCAATACACTCATAAGGCTCACATCAGCTCATTATACAGCTCAGCAAACATTTATGTAAGGCAACGATGATAAGATATCATTATTCTAACACTAGTCTGAGATTGGTACATAAGTACATAGTATTACGTACAATTTAACAGGGTTAAGATAATTCTGTGTTTTCAGTATCTCATCTGAATTATTCTGGATAAATAGCTAGCCGCTATATTGCGGTCCTTCACAGCATTTAGATATAAAAAATACGCCATGCTTCTGGCTGCTGAATATAGTCTACTGCTGCAAATCAAGCTATATCAGTTTATCCTGGAGATTCGTGCAATAAATTAATTATAGATGCTATAAATTAAGATCTTATAAATTAATTAACTTAGCAGAAGAAATTGGATAATTTTGATTGTTTTTCTTTAACATTACATTACTTATATTCCTTACAAAGTTTTGTTTGCTTCTAATTTACAAGCATTATAAGTCACTTGGTAATGATACCTTCATGCGTTTATTGTTCATCTGCTTTTATTGCTTTGAACATCCCAACAGCCGCTTTGCATTCAGTTCATTACGCTGTCCTTCTCAGTCGCTATAGATCATCATGTATTTTTTCATAAGTTGCGTCGACGCGCCTTTTGAATATGTAATGAGACATGCATATTAAGTGAGCTTCCTGCAACACTACGCAACATTTACATCTGTAGCTTGTTACATAATCAGTCTGCTAAATAAACATATAATTGTACCAAAGAAAAAAAGCAAATTTGGCTCAACTGTTGTACATAAAAATTATTTAAATACTCTGTTGGCCAACATTTTTGGAGGCTCATGCGAATATCAACTAGCATCACATGATGTTGGGCTTCGTGTAAATCATAATTTCTCTAATGTAGGAAAAAACGCACAGGAAAAAGTGACTCAAAGGAAATGTAGGAAAAAATGAGACATACGTTATTTTGATGCAAAGTAATAATTTCTTTTAAAAAATAGGATGCGCATAGTAGGAAGCAGACCTCCGACAATATCGAAAAGCCCTAAACAAGCCCTATGTCTTTTGGTAGAAAAAAATCAAAACAAAGATAAAGACGCGAATATACAAAAATGCCTATATATTATACAAATATAAATATAATAATATGCAAAATATATATTATATCTGTATACTTGTATATTATATTATGTCTATACAGTATACAAGTATTATATAGAGTGGCAAAAGACAAAACATTTTGTTCATTAACCAGAATTATAATCAACAATGCACGAATATTCCGCATAGTTTCATACATTTCTTTAACCATTTGGCGATGGTATACAAATAAACGAATTTACATATGAAGTCAGCTTATATGGCTACATACATGTATAATCAAAGCATTATACAGTTTTTCAGGCGAGAATTTCTCGAAATGGAACCTGTAACTAACGCGTAGTTATTTGTTTTGGTGGGGATAATAAAAAAATTAATTACCCTATCTTGTAGCCAAGTCCTGTAGCTATGACGCTCCCTATAAGACTACCACGAAGTGCTTTACGAATGTTTTATACGTGGTATGTCGTCAAGTTTTGTGAAAAAAGAACCAGCAAAAACGCCTATTTTGGCAGTTTTCACCACCTTCCCTGTCCAGGAAACTGCTTCAAAACGCATCTTTTTTGTTTCCTACTCCGTTCTTCACAAAGTTTCATGGAAACCTGTTAAATACTTTTTGCGTAATAGGAGTACTGCTGTATAACAGACAAAAATAGCCAAACAAGCAATCAACCAATCAAACAAACAGCGTTGGAGCACAACTTCTTGGCAGAGATAAAATTAATTAAAATAATTATCTCCCAGAATAACCGTAACCCTAAACAGGCGATTTTTTCCTATCTTTCCACTTGTGCTCTTTTTTCCTGTGCCATTTTACCGTTCACCTACCATTTACAGCTTATCGTAAAATTTGGGCATTTCATCACCAAATTTATAATAAATGAGTCGTACAAGAAAAACTCTATAATTAAACAATGGTTATAAAATTATATGTTTAAAACATAAATAGCTTTCAACTTAATTTCCCTGTTAAGTGCATGTTTGCATGAATGCAAACAAAATTGTAAAACAATATATTCATTCTCATATCCGTATCCAAAATTAAAGTTAAAAAGTTGCATTCATAAGAATATAAAGTGCCAAAAGCATTTAAATGATACCTTTTTTCTTAATTAAACTTCGCAATTTCAGCAACATTTTCCAAAACATAAGCAAGGTGTGGTATTTCTTGTATTCCGCCAATGTTCTGGTTTTTAGTTATACGTATTCCCTACACTGAAAAAACACATCTCTATCGTGATAGATGAGTTAGTATTTATCTGGTAGTCTGTTTTTATGGTATATCCTAGATGTTTGTGACAAATCTGCACCTGCGTTACTTGTTCATTAACAGACATGGCTGCCTCCGCTTGAGCCAAAGCACCGCTATAAACATTTTTTGATTTTTAGTGTTAATGTTCATACAGCATTGTTAGATTCTCTAGTCTCTCACCGCTCGTTTTATTTAACGTTTGTTACAGTCGCTACCTTTCACACATTTATTGGTAGGTTGCTAATACCATTGGGAAGCGCTAGGCAGCACTGTGTACGACTGCTTTGCATCGGAAAAGTATGTAAAAAAGAAAAAGATTAAAATATGATAAAGTTGTGGTGAAAAAGACAAGTAAATATTCATATATTAAATTACAATACGGGTAATCTATACTTTGCCTAGAAAAG
Organism: Tubiluchus corallicola; assembly: GCA_030141605.1. Classification (NCBI taxonomy): domain Eukaryota; kingdom Metazoa; phylum Priapulida; class Priapulimorpha; order Priapulimorphida; family Tubiluchidae; genus Tubiluchus; species Tubiluchus corallicola. The sequence goes on from JAQGDQ010000292.1 coordinate 104,042, forward strand.
GCAGTGAGTACAGAACCTGGATGCGCCTATTATACGCTGTTACATTAACGCTGCTGCATTTTCTTCAAAGGCGAATTATTGTGCTGTAAATGGAAGATGAAAAGCTCTTTCGGCGTGAAAGCTCCCAGCGGGGAAGCAGGGCGCTGTAATTCAGATCCTTTACTTTTAAACCACACTGCTCAATTTAACTTGGCATTTGATAAAGGTAGATTTAAGACATGGCAACTCAATTTCGCTGGAGTTGAAAATTGGCCATGACAATGTAAGAAAGTATCCAAATTACAATGCCTATGCAGTTGGTATTACTATTAAATACACGAACAAAAAGTTGCAGTTCCCACTTTAACTTGATTTTAAACAACCGTTTACTTTTAGCAGTTTCTTCCAGCAAATTCAATGGCTTCAGTTCGAGTTTCAAACATTTTATTTGTCGTACTGAGTGATATCAGGCGAGTGGTGCAGTAATAATAGGTCTAATGACAGAGCCCCTGGGGTCCGTTTGCAAAAAATTGCTATGACGTTTCTCGACAAACTTTGTCCTTTAACAAAACTCTTCGAATTTTTTATTTCCACTGCGTTTTTGAAGTCTCGACTGCACTATTTCAACACAACATTATTTTATTCAATATCCTACAAATACAAGTCTACCTAACACTGTGATCGCGTGTTTTTATTTGAAATGCCAATACAAAATATTACTGCCTTCATCTAATAAAATTATCCATAGATAATTTCCCAGGTTCCCACCTACAAAATTTGTGTGCATATCAGGTTACAGAGTGAAAACAGCATCATTATTAGGAGTGAAGAAGTTTACAGACATCACTTACGTTAGTTATGTAGAATAACTGTTGAAGTTTCTTGGCATAAATATTATTGTAAGCTCTGTTTAATTGAATTTATGAATAAAATCACCTTGATTACTTGCATCGGACTAAATTAAAAATTGAACTGAATTGAATTGAGATGTAGTTAGAAGCACTAGTTTTGATACGGCAATAAAACATTGTGCGTATAACTGACAGATGTGTTTGTTTCGTGCGCACTGGTAACATCGTCTCTGCTTAGTGTTATAAAAAGCAATCTATTGAAGCTGACAGTGGTGAAAATACTCTGGTTCTTGTCACTGTGCTTACCTTATATGCTAACAAGGAGCTCGATATTAAGTTAACCTTTTCGATCTTGCAAATAACCAGTCGCCAGGGAGCAGGAAATTAGAATCTCAAGAACCTATCGCAGTAACCCCAGCTTCTTGAAGTTGGCTGCTAGTAAATTGGCTAAATTCTTGCTTGCTTATCGATAATCTATGTTGGCCTTCTGTAGCATATGGATTTGTAGCGGATTTCTTCGCTAACGTCGGGTAGTATGATAGCTAGTATTAACAAAAAGTCACACGGTCAATAAAAAATAAAAACAATAAAGGTACCACGTTTTATTATATTGCTGAGTACTATACTCAGGTGTAAGAAAGCGAAAAAACGGTACAAGAAATGATACAATTTTACAGGCAATTTTTTTATTTATAACACAAACATCACAAAGCACAGAATACATCACAGAGCACATAAAAAAGAAACCATAGGAGAAAAAGTACAAAAAGCACAATATATCACTAATAAGTATAGCAGCAGGAAGATCAGGTATGTGGCAGAGAAGTATGGTTTCTGGTTTCGGGATTGATTTTAGGTTAACTGTACTCATCGGAAATCAGTTGTTATATTAAGCTTCTTGTTGCTGTCTCTGGAGAGTCTCTATGACTTTTCGCCAATGGTTCCTAAACGCTGACTGTTTGTTCGTCTTTCTGCTGCCCAATTTCATTCCCCGGGTTTCTTGTTTGTGGAATTCTAATGCCAGAATACTGTTTCCCTGAAAACTACGACCTCACTCGATTCAAGAAGAATATCGACACCTATTTCTAGCAAATTCTATTTTTCTAAACATATTTCCATATCATCACCTGTTTGCTGTAACGCTTTACCTTGAATGGTCATTAACCATTAGTCTTATTTGGGGCAATGTGCATTAAAATTGGCTACTAGTACTGGCACGTGAAAGATTTAGGCAACTAATTTTTTGTGTTAAGCAGTAGAGGAAGATGGATGAAACTGATTGTGGTGTATTCTCAGAACAGGCAGATTTGCACGCTTTTGTGTGTGTGACGAACGTGATGCAAAGCAGTGATTAATTATAACTTTAAATATAAAACATTATAAATAATTTAAATATAAGATATTGATATAGCTTTAATGTAAAAATTGCTAAACTTCGTTAAAAGTGGTAAGAAAATAGACTATTATGAGGGATAAATGTGATTTAAGTTAACAGATTTATTAGAAACAATTTCCTTTAAAGCTGATTCAACTATATATGAGTTAAGGGTACTGTTTGAGAAAAAAATGCATTATTAAAATCAAAAGCAAAACTAGTTTCATATATGGTTACACTTTTCTACACTTTCGTGTGTTGGAATTTTTGTGTTGGCAGTTGTTTACTATATGTTTACTATAGTTTTTTACATTTGCAACCGTTGCAACATTTGCAACCGTTGCAACATTTGCAACTCATAACGTCTAAGCTACTTTGATCATCTCAGGCCACTCGTCTATTGGCGTGTCACTCCTCAGTTTCCTAAAAGTAGGTTAATTAATTACATCTTGCACTTTTGCCTAAAAACATTTTTGACTAATGTTGACAAAATTCTTGGCGGTATCCTTGTCGTAAAATTGGCAAATTCGTTTGTGTTTTCCCTGTTTTTCCACATTTGATAATGAACACCGCGATTAGTTGTAATTTGTTCGAAGTAGTTGTTTGACCCCTGGTACTTAGGAAAGAGTTCTATTAAGCTGGCGTGCTGAGGCAGAAATATAGTGTGAGCTAGTCCAGCGCCAAGCATTGCTACCAAGATGTCAGTTTGACTGATCAATTATATTAGCTGCACCATATCGAGAGTGTCCATCTGGGCCGTGCGAAAGTGAATGTTTGGAAACTGTTTTAACGTCTGTATAACCTAGGTCTCCTTGGAAAATTTTCGTTTAATTAACCTATTGCATTAGGTGGGTCGCATATAATCACGGCGTAAAATTAAGAGTACATTCGTCTCCTTACAATTAAAATTACTGTACACGTAAGGATCTAGCCCATGTCCTTTTAGGAAAAAGCATCTGAACTGTTCTATCAATGGAATGCTTTTGATCTGCACTGAAGACTTGAAAAATGGCGTATTGTACGACCGCATTAGCCAAACCAAGTTATGTACTTTGACGAGACTAGAACTGAAGTTTCCAACTATAAACAAGTTGCAAAAACCTAGTCCATGACTTCTCAATTGCTGTCTTTGGGAACGCGTCCATTACAAGAACATCCGTACGCGATAGTTTCTCATTGAAGAAAGTCATCATGGAAAAGGCGCTGTAAAACTCCATCATTTGAAAATAAATGTTGTCATATTCACTTCGGCGTATGGCAATCGTTAACCCAGGAATATTTTTACATGTAATATCTTGGCACTCAGTATCACCTATACTAACCTTTTGCATCCACTCATTTAAAACACTTTTGCCAAATGGGGCTTTTTACGACAACGAACAATAAAGTATCCAGGATCAAGCACATATGTTTTTCCCTTTTCTGAGAGATTAAGGTAAACTGGTATTTCTTCTCCACCCTTCTCACCATGACCGAAGTCTGTGTGCAGCACCACTTCTTGAAGTAGTGCAAAGTTATTGGCGTAAGCCTTGATTTTACCGTCACATTGTTCAGATTCTGTGCTTTTCCATTCATCAAATACATCGTTATCAACAGGAAGGCAATCATTAGCATTTTCTCCCCGGCCTCCGAAAGACGATCCATTTTCAAAAACGTCCGAACCGCTTCTAGTCTTCAAGTCTAGGCTTATATATATATATATATATATATACATACCATACTTTGGAGTCTTTTAAAACACCAATATTAAGACTGCCGCGTGTCTTTAATTGATTTATAAACGATAATAATGAAAACGGCTGAAAGTACACGATAAGGCAGCAGAAGCACAGAAGACACATCACACCTAATCCTCCAGCGAATCTTTCTCAGAAACCTGAAATCCATTTTCCCACGGAAATCTTAGGTGCAATCCAGCCAAATGACTATAAAAAGTGTTATAATTAAAGTTAGACTACGTCAATGATGATGATGTTTTATACTTATTTGCTTCAGTTTTGTTTAAGAGGACTACTGACGTTAAGCCCTTCTGGCGGAACACTTATGTTATATCGCCGCTCAAACATCGAATCCAAGACACAACGGCGATCATACGTTCACTAATAAAACAATAAAAATATAAAAACGTTTACAGTAGCATTAACATCACTTTTAAACGACAGTCAACTTAATTCAATAGCACAATTTTCTAAATTTAATTTCCAAGCTTATACAACTGAAATAGCTCTTCACCGTGAATTCCATTAAGTTTACTATAACGGCTTTGACGTTAAAATAAAGCCATTAAGCCAATAACATTCTAATATTTTAGCATCAACCCTGATGCTAATAGAGATCGATAGTAGAAAACAACGAATTTCCTTCATATCAATTGTGTGATAATCGAAAGATGTCTTTTCCAAAAAATCCAATAGTTGATAAAAAATAATTACGGGTTTCCATTTTACTATTGTTGTGGAAAACGCTTTCAAACTTCCAGAGAAAAAACTTCTTAGAGAAACATTTTTTTCAGATGCTATTTTGACACATCTGATGTTTAGCTTATCAGGACTATGCAGAGATCATAAGCTTTTTGGTAGTTATGTAGTTGCAGTAGTGACTCCCCTAGTGACATTCCATATGAAAACAACTTACAATTTTTTGCAAACAAGATCCTGTACAGAAAAAATACCTAGTTCATCTGCAAAGGTTTATAAAAATTCTGGCAATCAGAGTCATAATTAATTAATGACATAAAAGAAATTTCAAAGATCTGAAATTAATTTTTGGGCTATATTGAAACGTTTGCACTTGAGCTTTTAGCACAATCAAACTTGGTCCGCCTGTAGGCATGCTAGACCAAGTTGAATGAAGGTAGTTATGTCGTGTGGCACACTAAATTAAACTCAATGACGGGTTTTTCATGTTAATTTGTGTTTTATGAAGTTGGCTGAAAGTTCGTTATGCAGTTAATACAGATCTCCTTTCACAGATAGAGGGAGTTGTAATTGCATCTCAGAACAGCAATGTGAGAACTAGAAGTAGAACGGGGTTGCAATTTTCAGGTTACTTAGAGTTCTAGATGTTAACAATAACGGGTAAATTACAAACACTAAGAGCTGAGGTTAGTGGGGATCTGTGCACTTCTCGAGCCGTGAAAAGACAATTTGTGCGGAGTACGAGCAGAAGTGAACAGGTGGCAGGTGGATAGTTGTGTGGAGTCTTAAAAACAACTTTATAACTTGCGCATACCTATCACGCAGTATTTGAAGTATTTAGATTTTTATTCACTTACTGAGCTGTAATTAGTAATTACTTATTGTTGCCCGCTTTGCTTCAAAGCCTTAAGGTTTTTCAAGCAAAAAGTGCACTTCAACCCGCACCTCGTGATTAATCATCCAGTAAACCTTTATCATCTTCATGTTGTTCAATGGTAGGCCTATTAAAAGTGCTACAAAAGGCCCAAAGATTGGCAAAAAACTTACTTCTGCATAAAAGTGACATACTAATGTGGCTGCAAGCTTCACAAGTTTGCAAATTGAAATACAAATATACATGTAAATGTAAATTTGTTTTTTTGTGTTATATACTATCGCTATACCACCTTTCACAAAAAAATTGTAAACAAAATAAAGTTATTTACGCACAAAAAGTTACTGGAATAACAACAATAACACTTCAACTAGCTATTGAATATTTTTAAAAAATTGTAGCAAGTTAACAAAATAAATGCATAAAGTAAAAAAATAAATGAAAGACATCATAAAAATATTTTATAATAATTATTACATCACTAAGACCAAGTCACTAACTAATATTAGATAGTAAGTTAACAAAACTCAGTACATAACATCTATACCACTTTCATATGCTCGAAAGTTAAGTTTGTTCTTGGAAAAAAGTGAATTTTAATAAACTGTGAGTAATATATTTGTGAACGCTTAATCTTCCTGCATAGGAAGCGCATAGTCTTGTCTGTTAAAGCAGTATGAAACAAATTTAATCTAACAATTACACACAAAAACTATGATTTCACTTACTTTTTCTTATTTGATACACTATTTGGTATTCGGAAAATTGCAAAAACTAGTACTTACGCCACTTCATTTGGTATTCGGAAAATTGCAAAAAATAGTTCTTACGCTACTTCATATTTGTCACACACAACCGTATTGCTTAGGGCGTTATAAAGGTGTTATTAACTAGATGCTCAACCAGGAAATCATTCTCCGTGCATTACGGAGAATGGTCGCCGCATTTTGTTAGTAGGTATTTACATGTCACAAACGCACTGTGTAGTTTACAGTTGCACAGTTTTACTATAAACTGTGGCAGTAGTGTCATTAACTGCACACGTGTGTAGACAACCAAATTTGCCTCATGAGCAAGAACTGAAACAGACAGTAAATCTTGCAATGGCAGAATTCAGGACTTGCAAATGTCCATTATCCACAAGTGTGCAACAAATCTGGACTGGGCTTTTGGGCTTTTCACCAACCCCTCCTAGGGCTTCAGCGCTATTACAACTGATAATATAATAAACCCTTGACACTGTAATACCAAAAAAATAACACAAGTAATAAAAATCAACTTAAATAGCCGATAATCTGATAATGTTAACTAATAATGAATAAAAAAATGCACCACGAAAGATCCAAAACGTATTAATGTGATATACGATATACTGTAACAACAATTACAAACACCAGTATGGGCTTAGACGTTTGGGCTCCGCACAATTGGGCCCCAAGACATTTAGTTAATTTTATTTCATTATCGGTTAGTTATTACATTATGTGTTAATTTTGTTACATTATGCGGCAATTTTTTTCTGTACTACAATATCGAACGTTTATTATATTATCAGTTGTAAAAAGCATTTCCGTCTTTCCTCCCATTACAGTTTAGCTGGCTCAGGCGTAGAACAAAGAACATAGAACAATGGGTTAGTGGAGTGAACTACATTTAAAAATCTGCCCGACGCCCACAGACCCTGAACCTTTGACCACAGGACAGAAGTCACAACATTGCAGGGTTCCTGCTATGAGTTTCATGATCATAACTTGCGTACATTTGTAGTTATTAAGTGAAAGCCAATATGTTTCAGATTTTGATTTTGCTATAATGGTAAAACCTTAGTAGAGGAAAACACTTGTTTATTTGTCCTCCCGGGACGGGTATAGAAGTTCCAATCACACCAATTATACAATGAAATTTTACTTCTTCTTAACACGAATACGCCTTTGAGTTTTTATGCAGCAGTTACATGCTAGCAGGGGTTACAAAATTAGTTGGTGGTACGTGAATTTGCGAAACTCTTGAGTGGTTCCAAAAGTGGTTGTGGACAAGAAATCGCGTCGCCATGTCATTACTGTCTTCGGAAATATTCCATCCGCGATTAGTGATGAAGCTTACTCGTGACTACACTTAGCTCACATTGACTATAGTACACATTTGAGATATGACTACGTCAGAGTTTTAACTGCAGTCTTTCACTTAGCAAAATCTGTCTTTAAGATGTTCTATAAACAAAGAACGCTGTATGTAAAATACGGTAAAAAACATCAATAACCTTTCTGTGGCAGAATAAGGTATTGGCTTGCTTGCAATGTGCTCTAAAGTATTAGTATCCGAACGCTTGACAGCCTTGACTATGAATTAATTGGAAACTGAATTAACAATCACGGGATTATTTTTGTTAAATCCAGCCAGTTTTTCAGACATTTCTTTGTACTAGCAAAACGTGCTTAAATTCAAAAAGTCTAATCCTACTACAACTATAATAAATTTACCATGCGCGGTAAATTAAGCCTTTCTATAGCGTTCAAGGATTAGAGCGCAGAAGCGGAAAGACATTTGTAATAACACTATGTGTGATCGTGATTCACATGATCAATATTCAGAAAAATTTAACAAGCAACGCATTTGTGTCCGCCTGCCCCAGCTAATTAGTTTGAAACCTATTATTTTTTATACAGTAAGTAAAAAAATCTATATATTTAATACCCGAGCATCAAGGTTTGCAAGGATAAATACAGACTAAGATGAAACAGAACTGATTGAAAGCCATCAAATGAATGAGGCTTTACAAGATTTTTTTGGTACCATGCACATATGCAGTTTAAATCAATTTAAAATTAACTAATTAAAGAACTTTAATTAATTAACGAATTACTGAAATTTTTTGTTTTGAACTGACGACATCCTAGCTAATCAAGTTTCAACTTGGTTGGGTCATGCGAGCATGCAGTTTAAATCAACTTTCATTAATTAAGCAGCTCTAATTTATTAACTAATTAACGAAATGTTTAAATTTTTTTGAACAAAGAACGTCTCACTTAATCATCCCACCAAAATTTTCTCATGTCTTAAATTTAAAAACCGACTTTAAATAGTCCATGCCTTAACCGATTTTTTTTCTTGCAGGAAGAAGATGGCGCTTCAAAGTTTGATGGTGGCGCTAGTGTTTGCTGTTGTCAGCACGTTGCAAAGAGTCAACCCACAAATTACAAGTACGTATAGAGTCAATTTTAGCTTCCATAATCTGCACTAGCAGACTCGTCTGTAGTATAGAAAATTACTCTTTTGTGAGTACTGCAATATCAGTTATAGTGATTTTGTGATACTGGCTGTTATAGCAAATTAGAAATCAGCAGTTTAGCTCTACGCTTCTGAACTCGCGACAAGGATGAGGCCACGCGACAGTAACTTGAATGTCAAATTGATGTTGATCTATCAAGTTTTACATCGACTACAACCCCGCATACAGCTATCTTTCTAGCCTCCGAATGAGTGCCATGTCTCTCAAACATTTGGCTTGCCATTCCATCACATCAGGGCAAACATTATTGCAAGCACTCAGCATTTAAATGTGTTGATCAGTTAATATTGGAAATTCCTTGCGGCACGCTGCGTGGTCCATTATGACTTCAGTAAGGCAACTTCATATACAGCCCACGAGGTTGACCTTAATTGAATTGGGCAAAATTATTATTATGAACTCGCTCAGGAAAAAAATGTTATTAACGGTCAGATTTTCTGCTTATGGCACCTGTTAATTACGTCAAAAGTCAGGGCTGGCTTGGCGTTAAATCTAAGCTTAGAAGCACTGTGAGTAGCATTTATGCAGCAATTTTTTATTGAACTAATAATCGATTATCGGTTAGGCCTATTCACAGGTGCCTGGCTTCTGTAACTTACTGAAGAAAGCACGGTTTTATGACAGAGAAAAGCAGAATCGACCGAGCACACGACAACGATTAGTAACCTATAGTAAACAACGATTTAAGACTGAAACATGTGCAAAAAACATGAAAATGTCCGAAATTTTAATGTACTGCTCACTGAGCATAGCTGTTGGCCACGGTGGCTTGTTAGGGACACAGTAAAAATAAAAAATAATGTACTAACTCGAAATTTCGACTTAGTATCTCGAAATTCCGACTTAGCAACTCGAAATTTCGACTTAGTATCTCGAAATTCCGATTTAGTAACTCGAAATTTTGACTTGGTATCTCGAAATTTCGATTTAGCATCTTGAAATTTCTACATAGGATTCTATACAAGTGCTGTTCTCGTGGTGAAGTCTCGCCTAGATATCCGTTTCAACGATTCTAATCCAGGTATTCCCATTTCACACACGTGCGGGTGTGTGTTAGAAATTCCCATTTCATTTAACAAGGGTGAAGATATTGAATGGTAGTCTGCATTTATGTATGTTTTGCAAGCCCCGTTACTGGCATATAACAATTTTTATTGCAGCCTACGTTGTAATTTAACTATTTTAACAGTGGAAAGCAAATTAGTTTTCTTTAAAAAAAATATGTTGTTCTTTTTAATTTTTTTTAAAAATTCCTGTTTATTACTAAGTCTAAACCTTTTGTTGGCAGACGGGCTTAATGATATTTAACTAGTTGACAATGTTTCTGGCGTGGTCAGAGACTGAAGATTTTGCAACAATAGTTATCAAATTTAGCCTTAAGAATGAAGAAATGACAGTTTTCTTGAAAATGCTTAATTTCTTTAATTGAATTCACCTTACTTGAATACATGGGAAGTGCATTTCACAATGAAACCTCAGCATTTAACTGTTCAGCCCAGCACCCAGCACCCTGGGTCAAAGGTCAACCAATCTTGGCACAACTCATATCATTCAGTTTGTCTCGTTGAGACCTTTCATTTGATATACAACAATCTACTTCTCGTAGACCCTGGAAGGCGTTTGTCTCCTCGACCCCTATTTTGCCCCTAACTGGGTCACAGGTTAACGATTCACATTGTAACCTATGCCATTCGAATCGCCTCATCGAGACTTTTCATTTGATGTGCTACAAGGTGCCATTGCTCAACACTCGGTGCACTTCTGTTAACCCCATTTTTCGGTTTTGCCCCCTAGCCCCACGACACCACCTAGCAACAAACCAAATATTGTGCCCCTAGCCCAAAAACTGTGGGAGCAGATGAATCATAAAGCAAAATAAGTGAAGACTTGCCCGCTTCGTGACTTTTGACTCAACAACTCCGGTCACATGTTTACGTAGTTAACTTTGCCCAGAGAGTGTACCCTGTGAGTTTTGCGTTCCTAGCCCTCAGCATGCAAAACGTCACCAATTGCGGGGACCCAAATTTTGCATTTTGGCCCTGCCCTCGGGCGTTTAAAGCTTGTCAGCTTTTCAAAACCCCTGGTGCACACCTGTCCCACAATGCTCAAATACTTGTGAAAAAAATGGAAAAAACCGAAAGCCTAGGAGGAGTTGAATCATAAAGGAAAAACTGACCGACGCCCACTGCCCTTCCCCCTTGACCAGTGGTCAGCGGTCAACATGCTGTTGTACGTCCCCCGCCAATATTAATAATAATAACCGGATGAAAAACAATAAGATTTTGCTATAGCAAAATCTTAATAATAACCGGATGAAAAGCAGTAAGATTTTGCTATACCCAAAAGTTCACATTTCAGCTTCATAGTTACTTTATGAAGCCATAATTACTTTATGAAGCTGAAATGTGAACTTTTGGCTATCACAGCATTTGCATCACGTGTTCAACGCTGAAAGTTTTGGCACCATTGTTTGGTACTAGACATATGTATAAGGTTACGGACGCTTTTGAGTCATTTTTGGTTTTGCCGAACATTTTAGTGCCAAAACTGATGTCCAAATGAACATCTTCAGTGTTGATTTAAATTATTTCCTCAATGTTGAACAAGTAAAAATTTGTAAAAGTTTTCTAAGTGTTATTTCATTTTGCTTCTTTTATCTTTTAATTAATTTTTGCCCGCAAATAACAGTCAGTGTTGTAGTTATTTATGTGTTTGTAATACCAAGAGGGAAATACAATTTAAATGCGTTATCTCGGATTCATAGATCACGAAGAAGACAAACGATAAGCACTTAGTGAGTATGCCTTACAATTGCTTCAGTCTTTAACCAAAGTCGAAATTTCGAGATACTAAGTCGAAATTTAGAATTATTAAGACGAAATTTCCAGATACTAAGTCGAAATTTCGAGTTAATAAATTAATTTTTTATTTTTACTATGTCACTAACAAGCCACCTTAGTTGACAGCCTAATTATAAGCAAACTACAATATTATTTGCCATTCTTTGGCTTATGTGTATTCTGTTGCAGGGCCAAATTTAGGCCTTATGGGTCCGATGCACTTCAAATTCGGCACTAAATATTAAATTTCATGGGAAATAAAAAATAAACTATAATGAATGATAAACCGCATTTTTTCGAAAAAATATGCTAGCTGCCCACGAAAACTACTAAGCTTTTCTTTATTTATACTGCTGTACAAGATATTATTATTATATTCACACTAAATAACAGGCCAGCGGAAGAGTAATAAAGTTTAGTTTCCCCGCTTTTATTCACGAGCAGCTACAAAAGTTTAAAATGAATCTCATTCAATAAAAATGCATAACAGCTATGCCAGAGCAAGTCGAAAATAAGTTACTGGCTAAGTTTTTGAAATCATCAGATTGGGATACGTAAATTTTCTGCATAATCTTTGCAGCCTTCACCAAATTTACAAGTTAATCACACATTACAGTATCAAAAAAAACTTGGGCACCTTGAATAATAAATTAAGTACTTTGTATTTTTTAAACGAATCTAATGTTTTATATTTAATAAAATCCCAGTGATAAATAACACTAAATTATAAAGTTATTAATTAATCGTATCACTGCCTATTGTAGATATTGTCCTTTAATTGTATAAATCTAATCAAAATATTTTTTGCAAAAAAATAAGTGCCCAAGTGGCAAGTCATGTGTCACATTTATGCATAGCACTACAATGTATACAAGATGTCTTTCCTTCTACACTTAGAATCTGCAAAATTTTTAACTAGCTCATCAAACTGTATCATCTTGAGGACATTGCTCTCGAGATTCGTGGGCCATCGTGTTTTTTTTATCAGTGCCAGTTTGCTGCACGACCTTCTCCCGAATAGTACACCGGGGAACGTATAAGCAAGCCCTTCAGCATGTATTAAACCGACAATTGAGATAAACAGCAACATGACTTGAGTTTAGCAAAGGCTACAAACTGGGCAATTTCCTCAATAACACTGTACCGAAGTCTTGAGGATAAGTACTGATGCAATTGTTATACAACTGAACCTTGGCCTCAGTTTTTGTCTCTGTATCAGGTAGACTGCATAGGTTAACTATTACATTGAACCCGTCATACTTTCTAGGTATGCTCCTCAGTGTTGTTGTAAAGCAATAGACAACTGGTCGAAAATGACAATGAAAGCTTCACGTCCAAATTTTTCTCGGGGGAAAAAGAACTTATATAACATTTTTTGGAAACGAATTGCTTACCCTGGGGCCCTTCTGGCAGGGCTGAGACAATTGCCTCCTATGCCCCGCCCCCATAAATTCGGCCCTGTTCTGTTGTATAGAAATGTATAAGGAAATGTTCCTAGGATTTTATATATACTTTCTCCTTTTCTATTTAAGTGCAACTTTTTTATGAGATCATGCAAAACGTTTAAAAAATTGGGATATAATGAATTGGCATAATTATGTTAAACATTAATCAAAGTCAATTTTGATATGTATACTGATATAATACTCATAATATTTGCCAGTGCATTAGTATATAAACAAGAAACCCATAAACAGGAAGAAAAAGAAATTAATATCAGTACTAGTAATTTTCATGTTTTTCTGTTATTCTTACTGTGTCACTTTTGTTAAAGATAAAAAATAGAGTACAGTGCGATAAAATTGGAGGTTATTTCATACTTCGAGGTTAGGGGGCTAGTTTATTAATCTAGTGTCGACTTAACTCCCAAAGTTAAGCAATGCTGAGCATGATTAGTAAGTGGATTGGTAACAGCAGGGAACCTAGATATTTGTACTTATCTCCTCAAAGACGGATACATACGCATCAAACATGGCTGGACAGAAAGGAATTACAAATTTTATAGACATCCAATTTATATTGTTGTATTTTCATCATGCTTTTCTTTTTAACATTTGCCTTGTCCTGCCACCTTCAGGTGTTTTTGCTAAAATTGCTACATCTTGCTCTTTACTGTTTTAATGTTCATTGACTTCCACAGCTGACATGTATGTATAATCTCTAACCTGTTTTCACACTTGAGCTGATTTCACCTGTAATTTTGGTCATTTGTTTCCCTACTTTCGACATGACACTACTTCAGAATTGAATTTGCAGTGAAATAAAATCTTAAAGCTAAATTCAGGTTTCTTCAAGCGAATGGGATAAGATAACTCTTCCAATTCAGTGTCTCATCTCAGAGAATTATTCTGATAATTAGCTATATTTCAGTCCTGCTACAACATGAGAAGTTAGCCATGCTGCTGAACGCTGGAAAGTGCCAAACAGTAGAAAAAATTATTCAGCTTATAAATTAATCACAATAAAATTTCTTATCACTGCATTAAATTTCTGTCGGCTGTAGATACGTTATGCAGTATTTATATAATGGTCCTTTATTGCAACAGCACATCAAAATGTAAAAAAAAATAACTACTAGCAGAAACATTTCAGGTAAGACATTTTTCGTCATACGTGTCTCAAGTCTTAGCTTGCCACATGTAATAATTAGTAAAGAATCAGCACTAATATGTGGTGTGTATGAGAAAGAAAATAAGATAACCTAACAAATTTATGGTTAAACTGCAAAATTAGTGAAGCAGCTGTCAGTGGCCATTGTCAGTGGCTACAGATAAACATCTGGAAATAGATAAGTTAAAGACAACTTAGATCTATGCAACACAAAAAATGTTAAATATAATGGTCTGGAACAAACATGACTGGCATGTGAGGTCTTGTTGCTCTTTGCTTTTCTAACTCAAATCTGTTTCGTTCCAACAGTAATCGTTCCTCCTCAACTCTTAACCGGTGTCGTTCCACATCCAGACGCAGCTTCTCGACTTCTAATCGTTCCCTTTCTGTGTTAAGACGTTCCTTCTCAAGATGTGGTAATGTCTTTGGAAAATTTCTGCCTGACAGTTTCAAATCGGCAGAAACAATAGGCACAGTGGATGGACGATGTGGTAGCTTACTGATGTTATTATCAGGTGTAGAGGCATTGTTGCTTGCTAGTGTAGCTCCTCTTACCAATGTTGGCATTTGTAAAGCAGGAAGAGTTGTATATATAGGAGAGCTTATGTTTGATGGCACAACAGATACACTACTGTCAGCATCATTAATTTTGCCTCTTATCAGTTTTGGCATTGCTAACATTCTACTGTGAAAATTCTCACTGGCAGGAGACATGCTGGATATAATGTCCAAACCATCACATTCAGTTTTTCCTCCTGCATTAGTGGTTATGGGATCTTCATCAATTTCTACATCACTCCCTTCAGGTTCAGTTTTTATCATTATAGGGTGATCGTCATTTTTGTGATTGTCCCCAACAAAGGAATTCAGTATTGCAGTTACTGTGCACTGATCTTCACAGTTACTATGTTCCATACTTGTAGACAACTTGTCATTTCGTGACTGTCCTGTAAAGTAGGTGTTAATTACAGCTAACACTTTCTGTTCGTTTGGCGTCAGTTGTAAACGTTTGCTAGTTGGTTCATCAGATGATGCATTCTTGATCTCAGCTAGCCTGTGTTTCATGTTAACTCTTTTCTTTGTATCACTCTGATAATATGTCCACTTAGACCGACATTCGCTCCATGTTCTCTTGTGCTTGCTGACCATATTCACCTACCAAAACACAAACAAATGCCAGTGTCAATAATAAATACACGTCAATTGTATTCAAACAATTCTATCTTACTTGTAGCCAAAACGTCTGTTAAAAATATTATGTTTTGTAACTAGAATGGCACAAAAAATACGATGGCATTAAGTTACTTTATCTTATTGCTTTGTGATTAATAATTTTGAATGCCTACAGAAAACTGATATAATTGAATTATTCTCTGTTAAGCAGGCTGGCACAAACAAATTTCATTCACCTAGATTTTTTTTAAAACACTGCACCCCAGATAATAATATTGGCTTCCTCTAACCTGGCTTCATTTAGCTTCCATTAACATAGCTTCATGAAATCAAACTTTAGCACAGCCGAAGGCAGAAGCATGCTTTCTTGGTCTTATCAGTGTTTATAATGAAGTAAATTATCTAATAAAACCATCATCCCAATTTCATCGCCATTTAATAGCAGCAATGACTGGCATCTTATTATCCCTGAATAATATTTTGAGGACCCAAAGACATCTATTATAATTATAAAATGAAATCTAAATAACTGAACAAATTTGAGAGATAATTGTTCGGTAAAAAATAATAAACACATGTACACATGTAAATGAACACAAGCTTAGTAGTTTAAGCTCATTACTATAGTCTAAATTTCTTTGTTTACATTTATCCTTTTACAACAACAGCAATTCCAGCTTACTGACACCTCACCCCACCCCACCCCACCCCACCCCTGCCACACCAATTACCTTGCAGAGAGAAAAAATTACTAAGACACCTCTGTTGGTTCAGTATCTCGTCCTAGAGGATTTTCCTTGATAATGACCAAGTTCCGGTTTTACCACAGCAATCCAGCATTAGTAGTGTTAAGTGATGCATTCTGGCTTGGATAGTGTAAACTGTATGAAAAAGAACCAGCGGCTGTCTTCATGGCACCATATAAAATATTGTCAAAAAGACTGTTTTCTAGCCAACTAGGTAGCAGCACCATACAGTATAAGCATAAACTTGATTTTAAATAATATTTCAGTTAGAAAATTTACACCACGTGTGTTAATATTTTGCTAACGGAACCATGGTCAGAGGGTAAGGCGCTGCAAAATTAGTAACCAAACTCCATACCAGGAATTGTGTGCCATTACGAAGAAACTTCACATCAAACAGTGCGCAACAGTGCTTCAGAAGAAACACTCCCATTCAATGCACAATTCATCAATGACTTTAACTAAAATAGGGCGCCAGCACGGCAAATAGTGATATGATAGTATGTTTTGTAACATAACGACAGATATTCAGGGAAGCTTATAAGCCGGTACGTCTTTAAACAATGGAATACCTTGCAGTTAACTACGTCGCTTTACAAACTTTTTTTAATAAATAAACGCAGTTTCTTTCACGTTACGACCCTCTTTATATGCTACGACATACCTTTTCGCTGATTGCTGTCCACGCCTTGCGTTTTTTCTCTGTCATTCCAACTGCCTGTCTGCCATACTTCTCAAACAAAACACTTGCCTCGCGAGCTACTTCGTCCACTAGAACGTCCACTTCCACAGGCGCGAACTTAGGACGTCTTGTCAACTTCTCGCACGGCGGACGAGACATTGCGTTAAAAGTGGTCAAACGATACAAATGTGAGTAAAATTACACGTGCAACGCCGCCATTGCAAACTGTGCAAGACGTCGTTTTGCGAGCGAGAAGGCTGCATGCGATCTATATTTAGCTCGCTGTGTATATAATATAACGAGCGGTGTAGACTAAAGGTCGTTGGTTACGCCTAGCCGCCTGCTTGTTTCGATCTACAGCAAGACGTCTTGCCTGTACGATAACGACATCTGTAAAGCAACAGCGAAGCTTATTTTTTCGCTCAATTTAAACGTAGAAAAAAATGCAAAACTTATTATACTGTTGTTATGTTCATCATTATCCATTCATAATTACTAAAATGCAAGTATATCAGAATTCAGGAGTACAACAATAACGGATATTATAGCATTATGTTGTGGGTCTGCTTTGCGGTGTAAGTGAGCCTAGCAGGTAGCTACTCAAATTTGAACACCGAACACGTATTTGCGTGATCACATAAAGGAATAGTAGGAAACAGTTGGGTGTTACAAATAAAAATAATTATTTTGTATTATCGAACATTCAGTACTTTTTGATAATAAAGTCCACAGAGAAAATCGAAAACTCAACAATGAAATTTTATTTTTTTATTCATTGAAATATTTGTATAAACAATAATAACCATTTTATGTCATCAAATATTTAGTACTATTTGATAATGCCGTTTACAGAGGAAGTGAAAGATTGCAATAATATCTTTCATACATTGATCTATTATGTTTGTATAACTACCTAACTCCGGAATTGCATAGAAGTTAGGCAGTTGCTGTTAGAGTTCCCAAAATGACTGTAAAACGAAAATTGTAATGTAGTATTATTTAAGCTAAATATAAGCCTGAGGCCACTGTGCACACACTTGTAGCTGTGTAATCATTAGTTTAGCAATGATTAAGTTTTTTGCAACTGAATAACTCACACTTATTATAGGAAATTAAGATTGATTTCAGCAAGCTTTCTTGTGGATGTCTTGACATGGTGGCGCCTCCCAGTGAATGTTTACAGAGACGGGGCTTCAGCAGCTAAGCATTCGCGGGCCATGGCAGGAATCCTGGGAAAACTTTGTCAGGTTAATTATTCCGAGTTGCAGTATGCATCTCCTTGAAATTAATCTCGTAAGTGAATTTCAATTCTAGGAATGGCTTCGTTCTATTCTTCTTCTAGTTACCCTGCTTACTTTTTTGTTGTCCCCTTTTCAATTTTGACTTGCCTATTCATAGTTGGTTGAAGTGAATGCCGAATGCAGTCAAACCTGGATTGGGTTTATCGGTCATACTGCCTTGTTTTGTAAGAATCTTGTCAACTTAACGTAGAAACACTTTATATGTGCACAAAAATAATAAGAGATAGTTAGCACAACAAGGTTTGTTAATAACAATCAGATCTCGGAAACCCAGATATAGCTGTCTTTATTTGCTTATGAATACACAATAGTTTTCATTAATTTTAAAAGTATGGGTACGTTTTGATCGGTTAAGTTCTAATCCGATTTTCGATTATATCAATAAAACTTTGAACTGCATTTCATTTATTTACTCGTACTTATGTTCATCGTAGTTAGACTAGTTCAGACAGTTAGCTAGACAGGTAAAAGTAAATTTTCATAGGAACATCAACATCTAGAATCTCTTGGAGTTGCAAACTTGCAGCTCTGTGCTCTTTCGGTTTGAGCCTAAATGCCACAATGAAATCCGTGAGCTACAAATAAATTCGCTGTTCCCCCCCCCCCCCACTCCCCCTACAAACAAAAACAGCGCAGTCGTCTTATTGTAGAAAACGTAGACTAATTTATTGTAATGCAATTATGTCTCCTTGAAATGGAGGTAAAGTCGTAGCATTTTGTACATTTGTTGTCGTCCTAGTCATCATTATCATTTTTAATTTTATTACAATGTTATGTTTGTTTTAATGTACAAAATGTTTTAATGCTCTTGTTGTCGTTCTTGTCCTTGACGTTGTTGTGTTGTGATGTTTCTATGGTTGTCGCTACCATTTTCATTTTTTCGTTGTTGCTATCCTTGCTGTCCTTGCAATATCAGACTTGTCATTGGCATTGCCCTTATGACTGCCATCGCTGTCGTCATTGCTGTTGCTATTACTTTTGAGTGTTAGGTAAGCAATGATTACAGGTTTAATTATTACAGGTTTTGAATGTGCCCGTAATTTAATAAATGAAAGCATTGAAAAATTGAAATAATTAATAAACGAATGCCTGAGCGAATGGTGAACGAATGAACAACGACAAACGAACGAACGTGCATACCGATGTAGAAAGGAAAGGAGGAAGAAAGCATGTAGAGAGATAATTGAGGTAATGTATAAACAAGCAAATGAGTAAGGAACTGGACAATTATCAATAAGCTAGTTAATAACTATAACAATAATGATGGTGATGATGATGATGGTAACAACAACAACAACAACAACAACAACAACAATAATAATAATAATAATAAAAGAAGAAGAAGAAACATAACTGGCATGAGTTGAGATTTTCTGCTGTTGGTTGGTATTGTTATTCTTAACGTGTTTCTAACATTAAGAATTTATTGGATTTATAAGCAGGATGTTTCTAGCTGATTGATTCAATTTGATTGGTTTACTCGATGCCCTTAATGGTCTAGCTGCAATCTGATTTTCTACTTTCAATTATTCCTCCTGTTTAACTTACATTGTAAGTTAAATTCTGAAAACTGACGAATTTCTCTCTCCAGCTTTTGGCAACTGAATTTAAGAATGCATTGTTTTGTTTTCTCTGTGGCTTGACAAGACGCTCTCTGCATTCGCGTTTCTGAAAGACGACGCAGTCGTTTCTAAATTGCACTTCCTTATCTATAATCGTCATTCCAGCCAGTTGATTGTTCAAGCCAATCGAGTTTAAATTTTGCTCGGATATCCAACGAATTATTCGAGAAAATAACGCAGCCTGCTGTGATTTTTTGCTGCATTCAATCAATAGTGTGCATTGACATGCAGTGGTCATTTATTGAATGAGTCTATGCAGCAACTGAAGCCATTTAGAATTAGGTGTTGACGTACGGAGCTCGAGTTAATTCTGATTCGGTTCTTCTGATTAAACCTATCCAAATTCATTCGCATTTTTCATTGTACTTATTAGTTGCAGAAGCAGACGTGTTTTCACGTACGTGACGTCATAGCTCAAACTGTGCGCGTGACGTAACAGAATTAGCCTTACATGTGTCGCCAAAAATCACTGTTTATTCGAGGGTAATGTAAACGTGAACACTGTTTACTGTAAAAGTAAACTATCGTTCTGCTAAAAACTATTTACATCATTGCAGCGTCGGTCATTAGCGGGTAAATTATAAGAATACATTGTACGAAAGCTACAAGTAGTGACGTACGCCTTAAGCGTAATGCATTCTGAACGTGATAAATGTGATTACTGAAAGAGATTATTGCCCCAAGACTTTTCGCAAACATTTTTGATATTAACAACGAATTTTTCAAGTGACAAATACAGCTTACACGAAAAGTAGATTACGTAATCGCAAACAAAACAATTGAATTTTTGTGCTTGTCTCCAGTTGTAACGCCGAAGTTGTAAATTTTCCCGAAAATGCCTTCTATGGTGGTTGTTGGCTTTGTCTTTTTGTTTATCATTGTACTCATCGTTATCATTCTTCTAATTATATTGTGATTCTTGCAAAGCTGTAGTCACAAAGGAGTGCTTGCTAAAAGTAGATTGAAAACTGTCAGGTAAGATTAGAAAGTGGCTTAACGAAAAATAAAACATTGCACTGAAATACGAGATTCTTTTTAACTAAGCCAGATTAAATGAAAGCTCATATATTACATGGAATTATGTTGTTTACTGGCTTCTCTAAATTTTAGAAAAATGTAACTTTAACGTAAAGGAAATTAAACACAGTAACAATATTTTGAGTAGTCCAAAGCACAACACTGATTTTTAGGACCTAATAAAAGGACCTAAATTTTATTATTTTTTTAATGTGTTTGTTATATGTAACCACATAATGATATAACTGTTACTACATGTATGCTAATCATATTCTACATTCACGTTTAGTTAACCTTTTCTGGATTACTCTTCAGCAACAATTTTCTTTCTTGTTGTCTTTCCTGCAGCAGCATCAACCTCTTTTACCCAGTCACCATTTCTATGCACTTGCATAATATGTGACATATAACACGTACAGCAACTGCAGGTTCTATTACAATAGAAAATCTAAGTCTCCTGATTCATTATGAAACTAATTTCCTGCGCACAAAGCAGCAATATGATGAATTAGTGGTTACAATTGCCACTAATTGGCAATTTATTCAGAGCTGATCTAATATTGCTACAGGGTCTTCGTTAGTTTCCTAAAAGACCCACGTTGGTAAGCTGTGCTGGATTGTCTACATCTACATCTGATCAGGCACTGTCTTTTTGGGTGACTCTTCAAGATGGCTGCTATACAAAGGTGATACCAGCAACTCTGCGATCTCATTCTCTACTGCCTTACTGACATGGGAATCTAATCGCAATGTCATCTGATCATTCTGCTTGTTATCTATCTTCTCGAGTGCACATTCTGATGTTTCCTCTAACACGTTTTCTGGTTCGCTGTTATTTTTCTGAGCAGTTCCAGGTATTGGTGTGTTACTTTCAACACTGTCAACGCTTGGTTTTCTTTGAGTCTTCGCAAAATGATGATCAGATGAGTTTTCCAAATCGTCACCAGGTTGAGCTGGATCGTCTACATCTGCAGCCGGTAGAGGACTACTTTTATTGATTGCCTCCGCCAAATGACTGTCATGCAAAGTTGCCGGATGAACAACTACCACCTCATTTTCTACACCAACAGTGACCTGCATGGAATATGGTGACAGCATTTGCGGATCATTTTGTTTCTTGTCCAAGTTCTCAGATGCAGATGTTGGTATTTTATCTAATACGTTTTCTAGTTCCATGTTGCTTTTCTGAGAGGTCCCGGGTATTGCTGTGTCATCTTCAACGTTACCCTGGCTCTGTTTTCGTTGATTTTTCGACCAAACCTTCTGTATCCGTCGTCGCTTTCTTTTTTCCTTCCAATTACAAGGGCCTAAGGGAGGCAGAGCTGTTGGCGTTTTGGATCCAAACAGTTCTCCTGTGAAATGCCTCACAGAGCTTTCTGTCCTAGGAGAGTCAAGTAAATGCTGTGCGCAACAACAGCTATAAACACAAAGAAAATGTATGGTTTTAGGTATTTATATTATATGTTTGGATAACTACGAACTAGTGGCACAATAATAGTGTTTTCAGCGTTTTCAAAGCAGAATGCACCGTTGATGAGAAAAAGACTGAATGAATGCAGATCCAGATCCGCAAGCGTGACTATGTTTGGCCACTGTGGTTAAGTCATGTCTGTAACTGATTACTTGTGATCACATGTAACTTACAAGTCTAGACGTGTACGGTGCTCGTGGCAAATTATCATTTGACTATGCCGAGTCCAATGCGGATTACCCGACACGTTTGACTGAGCACTTTGCCTTATTTTAACACTTGGCTCCTATCTCAGACTCTTAAACAACTCCAGCTGAGCACTTACCCGAGGTAACTACCCTGCAAGTTTCGTGATTCGAAGTATAATAACTTTATAGTTATTCAATGTTATGCATTTTGGTTACTATCTGGGCACATTGGCGTACGGGGCGGGAGGCAGACTGCCCCCCATTTTTCTGGTTTAAAAAAATTCGGGTAAAATTGATGCCCAAATTCGGGCAGAACTGCCCTTTATATTTTCAGAAAATAGTTTTTTCAACTTCGAAATTGATATTTTTTCAGATTTCAATCGTCATCGCCTTATTTTTTCCTGGAATTCAAATATGGCCCGAATCTTGCGAGAGTAATATTTATGCCATGCAGCTGGATGCCCGAATCTTGATCTCACAGGAGGCGTCGTCCGCGCCAACTCCGGAGCCCGGACCGGCAGTGAGAGTGGTCTCGAAACAATTAGCACTCGCAAAATTGAAAATATATTAGTCGCTGGGTTCTCTGCAGGTCTCTGATTGTTTATAAAACTCTTATCACTTCCTACATTTCAATAATGGCTAATAATTAATGTTGATCAGCTTCATGAGTTCAGGCTTGTGTCATCAGAAATGACGCCTTTTTGTATTCGCTATCTGGAACCTAGTAAAGTTGTACTTGTTGAAACGGGGGCCTAAAAAATCGGGTGAAATTCTAAGAATTCGGGCAAAGAATCCTCTGCCCCCTCCCAAAATTCAGGGACCCCGCACGCCTATGTCTGGGCATCTTAAAGAATCTCAAATATTTAAAAGTTCAGTACATTTACCCATAGTACCTATGAAAAAAAATTCTGTTTTTCTTTTTTTTGAACGTAACTCAAAGTTATAGCTGGAGCTGAATGACAATGGAAAAACTGATCGATGTCCAGTGTTCTTGACCGTTTGACCTAAGTCACTAGACCATTTTCAAGACGATAACTCAAGTGTCTACTTTGCAAGTTTCGTGCCTTTGCGTAACTACAGTTTTAGAGTTATTCAATATTGTGACTCTAACTTGACTGTGTTATTGACCCTTTGAATGACGATGATGGAAAAAAATCGGCGTATGGGTTTACTTAGTTAGATCCTCGCACATCGCGCACGCAGATAAAAAATGTAAGTGACCAACTTACCAAAAGCTTCAACAGGAATGCACGTAGAAAACTGAAAAGCTAGGAATAGGTAACTTGCCGAGGCAATATGTGACGACAAAAGTTTAATATCGAAAGATTATAACCGTTATTTTAAGAGACGGTTTTTTATTAGATTTTTTAATATTAGAAACAATGATACTTCCGGCGCCAGACTGATGTTACAAGGCGCGGTTATATAGGCCTATCACCTTTTCCATGATAAAGCTTAATTTCTACTTTGATAAATTATCAATTTGTAATGTTAGCTGCCATCTTAGATTTTGGCTGTCATTTTGAAATTTCATGCTTGCAATAATTCCCACCTCACAGAAGATGTAGTACACCGTAAGTGTGCCATACTCCTTGTTTGCATCACCTTATACACTTATCTTATTCACCTCATCTATTTGCTACTGTGGACTTAAACTGTGGAATTCATCACCATCAACGTCAGTATAATATTTACTGTTTCATTGCCAGCTAAATAGAGTAGAATAGAATAGGATTTTTTACTTGGATAAGTAGAAACATAAGGCTATTTCCATTACAGTTCAAGTGTGGTTAGTAATTACTAAAAATAAAAATACGATTATAAATAAAAAACAAGAAATTAAGAAAAGCTTTATAAAACAAACTCAACACAAACACATTGCAATACACCCACAGTAAAATTAGCATATTAATTACTAAAAACAAAAAAATACTATTATTAAAAATGAGAATTTAGGAAAAGTATTGTAAAATAAATAAAACACAAAAATAATACATACAAGCTAAAATTAAACATATTAAATTTTAAAAATAAGAAGCGCTATTATTAAAATATGAAATTAAGAATTGCAGAGTAAACAACATACTGCAATACATCCACAGTCAAATTATGCACAGTAATGAAATTTAAATACAAGATAAGGCTAAAAGCGTATAAAGTTTCACAAATTTTATAGTTTAAAAGTGTCGAAATGTAAACAATATCGTCTGCTACTAACATATGAAGTTAAGAATTGCAGAGTAAACAACATACTGCAATACATTCACAGTCAAATTATGCACAGTAATGAAATTTAAATACAAGATAAGGCTAAAAGCGTATAAAGTTTCACAAATTTTATAGTTTAAAAGTGTCGAAATGTAAACAATATCGTCTGCTACTAACATAATTCAGGTCTCCATAACTACCTATTACAGGCCTACCTGTGTGACACACCAGTTATAACATTGTGTTCTTTGAGTAAAATGTACAGCGCGTTGTGATCTCATCCAGCTGAATCTTCCTAAGCCAATCTTCCTATCCCTTTGAACAGTCTTTTATCTGCCACCTTTACCCCTGACTGCACCGCTTTTTATTATTACATAAAAAATTTTCCTCTTAAACTGTCTAATACGTTTTCTTGTTCTGTTTTTTAATTGTATTTCCAAATTACTAACTTGCTTCCTTCTGAGCTTTGACCTTCAGTTATGGTCCTTAAAAATTGGCGACAATTGATAAAAATATTTTGGCTAGAACTCTAAAGAATGATTTCATAACGATTGCCAAAAATTAACATACAATTTGAACGAAAGCGAAATTTAGTACATAGGATTCAGCCGTACTTAGCCCACTATCTTAAAAATAACATACATACTTCGCCACAATTCCTGTACAGCCAAAACAGCAACTATTATAACATTTCCCCCACGTTATACAACAGCGTCTACAACAAGAACGACAGCAGGACTGGCATCCTCTTAAACAATGAGAACAAGTTAACCCCATGCTCTTCACATGATCTGGGGTGATACCTCATGATTGCGCACACTAATTCGCGATGTTATACTGGGCTAGAAACCATAAGATGTTTGAAGATCTGCACACAACATGTACGACAGCAATATCTTAAATGAAACCATCTAGGCAGAAAGAACTTTCAATTAAAACGTCATCAAATATAGTTTGATTGTTAAAAAAATTTTCATTGTTTGGCGAATTAGAATTCTTTTTTATTAAGACTTGTTTTGAATATGTCTGCTACTAGCAGCATTTTGTTGGCTCGTTCCAGTTTCAGAACCATAATGTCAGGAACTACTAAATATAAAACAGCGTTTTTCCTTGTATTTAGTAGTCCTTGCTACTTGGTTCTGTGAAAGTCTTTACAATTATATAGAATGCATTCACACTCCATAAATAAGAAGGTACATGTGGCAACTGTCTATATTGCAAAACTTGGATTGGATTTGCAAACACGTTAATTATAACTTACAAAAGCTAAATAATAATAATAATAATAATAATAATAATAATAATAATAATAATAATAATAATAATAAAAATCACCTTTTAGAACAATTTTTAGTTAGCAAGCATTGTTAGTTTTTTCAAAACGTAATGCTAACACTTAAACTGTCTCTCCAGCAAATATCTAATGACATCTTTTGAGCAAAATCTTAGGTATATTTGCGCAGAGCCATCTATTTACTATTCAAATTTCTTATGAGTTTTGTTAGTGAAAGACGCCACGTATTATACAAAAAGCCCAAAATAAAAAAAGATCAAGGAAAACTGAAACCATACATTATTTTATGTTAGCCATTTTACGTATACTCAATTAACAATCACAAGCTTTCGGCAACTTCAAAGAACATTTCAGACTTGTACAAAATAGGCCGAATCTTCGTTATAAATGTTTGATTGAGTGTTTTCTGAAATTCAGTGAAACTTATGTAATTTTATATTACAGGCCAATAGCGTACATCATCATCCGCTATCATTTTGAGTGTAGCATCTCATATTGATTTACCATCAGGGCAGAATTGGTGAAATGCACTGCATAAATATGCATCTCAGTGATAGATGAAATGAGAAATTTATTTTGCGTAATGGATGTTTTACAATGCAAGATTTCAAATGCACAACTAGTCAAGGATAAGTGCAGAAATTCAACTAGCAGTGTAAATAAAAAAAAACAGATCACGACACTACGTTTAACAAATTAATGTACCTATCAACAAATCATTCACAAGAATCAATACACCAATACTTAATTAAGATGTTAGCAGCAACGTCTCATAACAATAATTAATTTCACGCAATGGTTAATTACACCAATTAATTACGTGGTACATAATTAGTTTCTAAGAACACTATGGCATTAATTTTTAAGACAGAAAAAATGATTGTTCAGACCATACTCATATTGATTTATGGTTAAAAATATGCATTGTTTCCATTATAGTTTCCAAATTGTTTTGCTAATTAAATCTTAAGTTAAAAACATAATTAGAGGCCTGCAGGTGCACTTAGCAATGTCTGAACTTTTCACAAATGTTTTAAAAAAAGCGAAAATTGAAATGGCAGTGAAACACAAAAAATTCGGAAATTCTAGTTGCAGGATTTCAAATATCTAGTTTATCGGGGGGGGGGGGCTAAGACGTGATTTCGCGAGGGTGCCCTGACGTCATAAGTGGGTTCTCGTCTGTTGCAAAAATATGTAGAGCTGAGAACACATATCACATGTACACATATCACAAACTAAAAAAATCGGGCCTCTGAGATAACAAAGAATTCATTAATGTGAATCATTTTAAATCGTTAATTTCCTTTCTGCAGTATGGAGTTATGGTCTGAAATAAGGAGTGGATTTTTTAACGCGACACAACTATCGACAAAAATATTATATATTTATATTCAGTCATTACCCTTTGGATCAATCGAGGTGCCAGTATTTTCATAAAATATGATGTTCAAATATGGGCATTTGCTGTGTTGCCCTGGCATATATAGTTTTTAGGGTACCTTAAATGCCCCACTAAGTACTCCCTAGGGTACCCCCAAAATGCCCTGGTTAAAAATAATTTTAATCTTATAACGGATCCCTGGAGCATCCTAGACTTTAAACCTAACAACGACAGACAATTTAAGTGGTATTGACTGCGGACAAACACCATCAAAGCAGGATTGTCCAAAATTAGGACCTGCAATTCATATAGCGGCTACATCTGGTTTACTTGTAAATGATATGTAACCATATGTAATCATCCTTGGAAGCTTAGATGGTACCTGGTATCTGCCAGATACCCGAAACATAGAGCCAGGTTAACGTCTGGACTGAAATACCAGTCGAAATAAAATATAAATGATTGGTTACCAAGTCTGGAGATGAATAATAATGACAGACAGGTTAAGTAGTATTTACTACTCGCCAGATGCCCTAAAAGTATGGCTGTCTAAATTTGGGACTGCCGTATCCCAAGTTGGTCCTTTATTTAGGGCTTCTGGTTTGTACTACTTCATTGCATGTCATTACATACTTCCAACTTTCAAGATGATTACGTATCATTCACAATTGTAGCCACTACATTATTGTAGGTCCTAATTTCTGACACTTCTACTTGACTACTTAAGGCGTATGACGGGAGATCAGTATCACTTAAATTGCCTGTCATCGTTACGTTTGCGGCTGAAGATAGATCACTTACATTTAATTTTAGCCGGTAACCCGTAATGACGATGCAAGTCCTAATTTGACGAGACGTTCAAGGTTGCCTGGTAGTCAAACTGTCTGTCATTGTCAAACACGCGCTCCAGGGATCATGAATTATCCTGTAAAACTAAAACCGATTGGTATGTTCTAACTTTGATCTAGGAAGACATTTTAGGAGTATTATAGAAACTACATATAGCAATGGCACCCTGGCAGACGTCTATTTAAACTTGAACTTATGTGACTAAATGTTGGTTTCTCGCTCCATTGATCTGAAGCGCCTGGCTGAGGGTCTAATATTGGTTTATGTGTCAACGATGAGAATAAAAATAAGGAATATTAGAATTTCCTGTGGTCTTTAGTCTTTATTAGTTTTGGTTTACAAATCTGGTTGCCTACCTATCAGACTGTTCGTTTAGCCGTCCGTCTGTATGTTTACCATTCTGTATGTATGCCTGCCTCTAGAGTCTTGCTAACAAAATTAACATAGTAATTTCTGTTAATATTGTCCATTCATTTGCCACCATTGAAGAAGTGTTTGTTGCAAAATGATTTCTTGTTTGTCGAGTTATGTGCCATCCTACAAGTGTCACGCGGTTTAGTCATTCGCACGGTTTGTGTGTTGCGGAAGTGGCTTCATGGAATGGGTTAACAGGCTGCAAGTCATTGGTTTATTATCAAACCGTTGAGGACCAGTCGAATCACACGTGCCAAACAAAAAATGCACTTGTATGATTGTTATCGCTATAAGCACACTGTGACGCTCATGCTTATTTTAGGCCAGGTTATGTAACTAGTTCCTACTGTTATAATTCCACCATTTATAAAAGAACTTTAGTTAAGATGTTTAACGGTATAATGACAGAAGCCAACTTGTTCTGAAATCAGATTTCACCTGTACATTCAATGATACTGTTTATGCATTACTACTATATCATGTGACTGAAGCCACGTAGACGAAATTTTGGCTGTTCAGTTCGCCCAGGTATTCCGCTTTAAGTTGTCGAGTTAAGCGGACGTTCTCATGTCATGAAATGATGGTTTAGTAGTAACGGTGCTCGCTTGTAGAAAAGCTATCTGTCTACCTGGTTACGACAGAGACGATAGTCGCATTTTTGCGATGATGCTTACCTGTTGCTGATTATATTTTCCTGACGCTGATGATACATCACTTACCAGTTGTCGATGATATCTGCTGCTGATGATACTTACCCGATTTACCTGACGTTGATGATACTGTCGTTGGTGCTTCCATGCTGATTACAAAATTGGTAATCCTTACCTTGCGACGAGTGCAGGAGCTTGGATGCTACCCCATTTTGGCGTCATATAAGTGGAGGCGTGTACATCAGGAGTCGTCAAAGTTTGGAGACGTCGTCGTCCACGTAATCAGCTCCATCAAGAGGTAGTGTAGTCAACCGTTCTATGGTGCACCATTCCTTGATCAAGCCCCTGGTGAGGAGATGCTGCGGAATGGGAGCAGGAGAATAGTCGCTTGATGATGCCAAGACTGGACTGGTGAAAAACATTACGTTGTTCTTTTCCTTCTTAGCCGGCTTAATCTTTATTATTAACAGTTGTCTCGTAATGTGTTTTGAAACATTCATTAAATTGTTATATTATTTTATTAATTCAGTGGTTTCTTCACAGTGTTTTCGACTAAGTGTTTTATTCTTTACCTAAGGGTTACACTTAAGTCACAAACCACATATTTACAATAACGGAACTTAGACTACATCGTCACATTATGGTGTCAGAAGTGGGATATTTGACTTTATTTGGTGTAACTCGGTAAGAATAAAATTCTTTGTCAGCATTTTGAGAATTTAATGATATTTACTTTCAGGTAATTAGTTACATAGCTAATTTTCTGGGGGAATCTTTGGGCAAAAGCATATCGAAAGAACATAGCATCTTCCGTTGAGTGAATTTATTGATTACTCAGTTGAATGTGTTTTGTCCATTATTTAAATAGGTTTCCTGCAGATTTTGTAAACACTATAATTCCAGGTGTATGCCGACTTGAATGCCGATTTGTCCTTGATTACACTGTAAACGTTTCAAGTGCTAGTGAAACCGTTATTTCGTTGCAGGCTAGTCAAAAGTCTTGGCCTAGATTTTGTATATTCCTAGTTTGCTACTTTGTTTGATTTGCACTTACATTACCCCTAATATACAGTATTTTTGTATGTCTGTATGCGTTGAGCCAGTGTGTGTCAGTTGAATGATAGATCTATAAATATTCTGCGAGCATAAAGTTTTTTCACTGTAACTACTATTTGTCCTATATTATCCTGTGATTAGAATGTACGCGTTTACGTGGAGAGTGAATTGCAGCAACTTACTGTACCTGTCTTAAAGCAGATAACTGTTGAACGTAGGCTAACTTTACCACTGGGTGCAAATAAGGCCGGAATAATTGATATAATCATGAATGCACAGGGTAACCCTGTGACGACAGGTGAACCTAGTGTTAGACCGAAAGAAGTTGAAGGTGTGTCAAGCACACCGAGTGTGTCTGTTGCGCAGATGAGTGGGCGCAGACGTGTGTCTGATCAACTGTTAGCAACTCCCCCTCCTGCCGACCTTACCTTGCATTCTGCTATTAATGGTAAACCTGCGGATGATGAGATGACAGAACGTTCAGTACCTCTTTACAATATTGAAAAGTTAAAGTTAGTAGAGCGCGAGAAAGAGCGTGAATGGGAACGGGAACAGAAACGTGAAGAAAGGCATGAACGTATGCAACGTGAAGAGAGAGAATGGGAACGTGAGCGTGAGGAACGCAGAGAACGAATGCAGAAAGAGCAGTATCAGTTTGAGTTGAAGCTTCGTGAGCTGGATGCCTCATCTCCAAGTCACGTGACACAGGTTCCTCCTCAATCACCTGATGGCATACTTACTACAACCGCATCTCGAATACCCCGTGTAAAGTTATCACGTGTATTTACAGAGGAAACCGATGATCTGCATACTTTCTTACAGTGGTTTGAAGCAGTAGCCAAAGCTAACGGCCTTGAAGAGAAACACTTTGCTGCATCGCTGGGCCCAGCTTTATCCGGAAAAGCAGCCCAGGCTTTTCAACAAGTGCCACTTGACAGCATGCAAGATTACAATGTTGTAAAGAAGACTTTGTTAGCTGCCTATGTCCTCTCCAATGACATGTATCTTGAGCGTTTCCGCAAGATTACTCGGAGACCGGATGAAACATTCCGTCAGCTTTTAGTACGGCTTGATCAGGCTTATTGCTTATTATTATAAACAACACGTATTTATTACTCCAAAATAGTGCCCTATGACGTCACGTAGTTAGTAATCTTCAAAAAAGATAGCATCGAACGTGAAACATTGCTTGAGACGTCAAGAAAATTGGTGTCATTAATTTTATTTGAATACATTGTTTTGATCGTGGTGCCCTATAACGCACTGCTTATCGACATAGTCTGTGGTCATTACGGCTGCTAGAGGTTCATTAAACAGCAAATTTAGTAATTTACAATGGCGTTTGTTGCTGAATTTCTGTGATTAACTGCACTTAATAAGCAATTATGAGTTGAATAATTTTCTTTTTGATCTGAAGATCTAGCTTTCTTATAAATATTGCATTATGGGTGAGAAAAATAGATGTATGATCACTGTCCATACTTATCGATTGAAATTAAGCATCGCTAAGCCCGATTAGCAAATGAGTGGGTGACCGTCAGAAACATTTCACTGGCCACATTATTACTGGCTATTTATCTGGTTGGGAATATATTATACATTCGGTTGTAGCGAAAAGCTATATCTCTACTGTTGAATAACATTATCTGAGTTCAAGTCCTGCTGCAACTGCCAACATAATCTTTTGTTAAATAACGACTTGTAGTGTGTCGAAATGTAAAAAAGTCACATGTAAGAATCTTAGTAAAATAACGATAGAGTACATTGTTTCATTTGATTAAACTGACTGACTTAATCGGAGAAGGCCTGTGTTATTAAACCATTAAATGCACAAAATTCTTAGACTGACGGGCCTGAAGCGCTCTTTTGCGGGCATATCTAACTTCAGGAAATCATTCGTCTCCGCGGAATTAAGCTGATTATTGTGGAAACTGTTCTCGTCGATTTCATTTCTATTCTTATCTGATTTAAATGGGAGTCTGTAATATAGGCTAACATTAGAAGTGCCCACCAATGTGTATGCCGCCACTTAACTGACAACTCCACACAAGCAGTTCTTTATCGTCAATTCGGAACCGATGCAACTCAAGGCCCATTCAAAAGATGAAGGACCGCGATGCAGCTTACTAAAAACTCTCGATTGATCAGATCTCTTTTCCTCTCTCGTTCGACTGTTATCAGTTTTATTGATCTAGTGGCTGATATGCCGTAGATAGAAACATATTGATCTGAACTTGAATGACTTTCAAGAAACTGGTTTGGGGCGCATACATATTCATTCGGTATGTCCAGTCAGCCTCATGTAATGAGATATGAACTAGAAGTTAGATTAAATAACCGCTCTGAAAATGTGTAACCGCTTAAACTGACAAACTTGCTAGTGACGCAACGGTTTAGTTGCGCTTTCCATCAACGTTACCCTACAATATCTTATGAATCAATATGAACATAGTCGAGACTTTCGAAGCTTCTAACCTAATCCAGTACTTTGATAACCAGTCATCCATTAAATTTTTGATTTATTACAGCAAAATCTAAATAAATCATAAATCTTATGATGGGCCCCAAACTACATTAAATTGAATTACTGAGCTCAATGAAGTTTCGATCTGTATGGCAATAGATTTACAGATAACATTTGTGACAAACCATCTCCAAAAATGGAATTGTTCAACCGCTTACTTTCTTCAAAACAAAACAAAAACTAAATTTCAGTGCAAAACTATACGTTGCGAGTGCAAGATTGTGATGCTTTGAAAGGTGATAAGATTTCAGGCCATTGCTTAAGCTTGGCAAAAGCAGTAGCATGTTTTTATTCTCTGTAACCTGATTCATTGGTTCACTGGTCTCTGAGTACACCGGTATTTTTAATAAACGAGTCACTTGGTCCATTGTGGGCAGAATACACTAATGGTTAGTTGATTTCATCTCTTAACTCTCAGGAAACAGAGCAAATGTTTACTGTTACGTCACTCTCACTCTACAGTTACATTACAAACAATAGTACATGTAATGTACCATGTGGCTAATGTCACGCAATGACGGACTCATTTTACTTTAGAAGTGTATTCTGCCCTTTTCACTTGAGTATTACGTTAACGTTTACAACTTGTGGGACCAAAGTTGTACAGTTAGCTCGTAAACGGCTCTACAAGAGCAATTAAGGCAAAATGTTCTTTACGGTTTGGTCAATAATGACAAAGACGTCTAAGAAAATGTCATTTGCTTCTTTGTCATTTTCGTCCAGGCTCAGTAACAAATTGAGTTATATTATTTTATTTTCGCACCAAGCGTTTAAATTGTTTAAATATCAAACCAACTACACATTCAAAATTAATTAAGCATTATTAATGTTGTGCACTATAATTCCTATAAGTAGTTGATCATTATTAGCGCATATATACAGCATGATTAGGCCCTACGCCAAATTTTCTACAGTATTTTCTTACAGATTGCGATGTGGTATTTAGAAGTGAGCCAGGTCGACCTCGAGACGGAACCTTCCATTCTCCCAATTGGCCAGATTCTTACAGTCCACATATGCAGGTAAAAAACCAGTATTTTTTAAAGAATTTGATAAAATACTTAGGCTTCAGATACACAGGTGCATGGCTTACATCTTCATATAGCCTTGTTTAAGATCATGGTTAAATTGACGCAAATCATGCTTGTATGTTTTAATTAGTAAGTACATGATCGATACTTCAGCGTTCAGTTTTGATTTTATGGATTTTTCTTTATGTCTTTTCCTCTATACACAAAGGTTATACATTTATACAGCTTTCGAATCTACATCTAGTAACCAGCTTTTGTCCTTTTGAACCTTTAATGGCGAAAATAATTTTTATGATTCCAATGAAACAGTAATTTGTTACCTTATTCCAGTGTATGTTCAAGTTCATCGCTCAGCCGGGAGAACGGGTTAAAATACAATTCGACGACTTCAGGCTTACTGGACATCCACCTGAGTAAGAAAATCAATGTTGTACCTGCTTTTCAGAGCTTCCATTAGACTCTCCACTCACTTAAAAGCAATTAGCTGAAATGAGTGAGACTGAATGTTCTTCTTTGATACGCAAAAGTAATATATTCATACCTTAAAGAGTAATAGTGCATCATTTAATTAAAGATTTTTTATGTCTTTCACATTTTTTGCCTGTCTGTCACAAAGTTCATCAACAACAATATAAAAAACCAGAACTCATACAAAATAGATGTTCAAGGAAATATAAGGTGAAACTCACCGCAATAAAATTTTAGTTTAGTTAAATGAGTTTGTAACAAAAAATAGGGCAAAGAGTTTTTGGCCAATTTGACAATGTGTACAGTTTTTAAACCAGTATGGCGATCAGCAATTTGTGAGTCTTACGCTTTCTGATGAAAATCTTGTAGAATGAACGTGATGGACATCATCAAAATTTCTGAAACATCTGTATCATCTAGTTTTACTAGCGACTAAATGAACTGCCGATGACCTGGCGCCAAATCAAATTCTAACTGGATTTATATATACAGCTGCTTTTATGATCAAGCAAGTCTTTTATTGGTTTACTTCTTCAAGGTGCTCTGAAGATTATATAGACGTCTACGCTGAACTTCGAGAAGCCAAAATTAACCTGAGTGACGTCTCGGTAACAATCAGCGGCAGGTGAGACAGTCAATTAGACCATCATCTTGCTTGAATCTGTAATCCTTTACTGCAATATAACTCAATATATGACAGCTGCTCTTGCAATGACTTTGAGCGTCATTGATAATGAACTCAGGCAGCACAGAACTGCAAACAGGTTTAAGTGCCTGATTTATGTGTGGGTTGTGGGTCAGGTCACTTGAGTGAGGGTTGAATGCAAGACTTAAGTGACCCAGGTTAATATTATGGACATGTCTTGTTTGGGGCAAGTTTTGTATGAAATCGTGTTTACCACTTTGCTTGTGCTACTGTCTTGAAGCACTCTGTATGGAGACTCTTCTTAATTTCGGGATATCGGTATCAGAAATGATATTAATCCCGGTTCTCGATAAAAGAATCTGCATAGCCAAATATGTCACCGTAATTAAAATAATTCTTCACGATTGTAATTTCGAGATTATTGGTTATTATGGAATAAGCCGACAGATATTGATTTTTTGAAACCAAAGTTGACCAAACGAAGAAAACGCGAAACATCGTGAATCAGACCGGATTTGAATCAGGAAACTTTGGTAGTGTGATTCCAGATTAGGAAATTCTGTACACAATTGAGACTTTGGTAACAGGTGCAAGTTAAGCTGGGTCTTATACACGGGGTGGTATCCTCTCACAATTCTGTGATGCAAACATACCATAGGTTTTTGACAGCATGGGTTTTAACAAAACACATTACTTGGTGCAAAACGCCGACTTTGAGTTTCGTGAAGATAATGATTTTTCAATTTTTATATCTTACCAACTATTTACATCTTGTAGTTTTATACCAACGAGCAAAAGTCATATAAATAAGAAAATGATTAAACAATTTTATAGGAATACTAACTGCATTTATATTTATCAAATATATCCTCCAAACAAACCTAACCTAACCTAAAATAACATAACATAACATAACATAACATAACATAGCATAGCATAGCATAGCACAGCATAGCACAGCACAGCACAGCACAGCACAGCATAGCATAACATAACATAATATATATTAATATACCACATAAAACACGTAAATAATACCAACAGCTCCAGCAATAGCAATCTGCCGAATTCCAAAGACTCGGCTATTAATATTCCTAAAGCTGAAAATCTAGCATGAAAAAACCTGAAATTCAAATTGCTTTAGTTATTATTCATACGAGGATAATATGGTTTCTTCGCTCGCTCGACAAAGAAATAACCTTCAAGTATGGCTATAGATAAAGTTAGTTCAAGTTAAGAAAGCGGGAAAGAGTTAGAGCTAATGGCCTAGTAAACTAATTTTCCAAACAGCAGGAAATTTGACGCCGGCTGGAGAATCGTAATTTCAGTGCAATGAAAGTTTCGGGCGATTCTGAGTAGCTAACAATGAGTGAAGATGATTTACGTCATTCAGCGCTGGTTTCTAAAAAAGAGCGCAGTTTATCAAAAGCTTTAAAGAACTCACGTTGCTATTTTGTAATTCGCATGTAAATAAAATTTTCATTCAATTTTCATGTCGTTTATCAACGTTTGATTTCGCAAATTAAAGCGCAATAGAAGTGTAATCTAGAACTATCTGTAATTATTAATATAAAAAAGAGATCTACCGCTTCTAAATAGCAAATAGGAATTATACTGAAACAACCTTGCTGCAGAATACGGGCTATTAATGACTACAGTTTCAGCAACGCTTAATCAATTTATTTAGGTAGATTCTTCTTAGGGTAAATGGCTTTTGAAGCTTATTGACGCGAGAAGGTTTGTTGTTAAACTTTAGAAAGTCTCTATAAGTGTGACATTTTCTCACGTGTCATTGTCTACGTCAAAGCATAACACACAGATTGAAGTGCCGCGATTCCCATGGCGAACAAAGTGACACGTTTACTTGTTTTGTACAAATAGCGAGATAATGAAAAGACGGCCAGTTATTCCTAGAGCCTATAGAGTTCAAAACCACAAACTTATTAACAAAAACTTAATTAGACGTTTTTCTTTTTTTGGCTGATCTACGATCAAATAAAATGCATTCAATTTTTACACAAGAAGCTGCAATGTTGGTTTGACGGATGTATTTTTTACTACAGGTACTGCGGAGTTATAACACCAGGTGTTCGTATTTCATTGTATCAATACCTCATTATCAGCTTTATAAGTGATGTGGAGAGAAGCTCACACGAGAGGCGTGGTTTTACTGGAAAATGGAAGTTCATCAGTGATGGTACTCAATAGCGTTCCACGCGTTTTCGCTAATGATTTTATTTATATTAACACACCAGGTTCATTTCACATGTATGTTGACTTACACAGCTATGTGAATAACAGAAATGTGAAGAAAGAACGACCACATGATATTTTACACTCTCTCCCCTAGTTAGTATTTTCCTAGTGTTATCTATTATGTAGGCCTATTGCTCGTCGAAGTTGCTATAAAGATACTAAGCAGCGGCATGTGGACCAACCAACGGTGTGTTAATCGAAAAGTTATGCAATTTTTACTGCAACTTGCTTTGTATAGGAATTAATGCATAGTGTTGTAACTACGTACAACACAGAAGAACATGATGCCGTATATCTAAGCACTAATGTTTGGTACTTTAATTCCAGATAAGTATCGTATTGGAACTGTGGCTCCTGGCAGTATATGTGACTTGACCATAGGCTCACAAGAGTTAGCTAGTGGGAACATATTATCTCCCACCTATCCAGGCACATTACCAAATTATATCAATTGTACCTATTTACTGTTGGGACAGCCGGGGGAACGAGTGAAGTTGCACCTTACAGACTTTGACTTGTATTACGGGGGAGACCAGTATGTATATTCATTATGAGTCTAAAACCTAACAATAAAGCAAACCAGTTTTAGTTACTAAAAATGTCTTTTATTCCGCTTTCAGTTTTACATTTCACAAATTTAAACTGTTTAATATGAATTTACACTCATGTAAACGCGTTAATTACTAATCCACGATCAAATGAAAACAATCAGAAAGCCATTTTGTTTAATGAATATTATTCAAACACGAAAATGCACAACTCTCAGTTTATTGTGTTTTGAAAATTGGAATATTTCTCTCTTAGACCTTTCTTCTGTCTTTTATGAACACCATGAAGCCACAAAGTCCACAGAAAAACACGAAAAACACAAATGTAGAAGAAAAGCACTGCGCTGTGCTATACTCAATTAACTATCGTTCAATAAATTACAAAAAACCAAAAAAGTACATTTCGATGTTTTTCGTGCTTTTCTTTATTTTCTTTCCACCTGAAGATAGCTCTCAGCGACGCACTGGCATATCACGCATTTTCAAATTATTTCCCGTGGAATTTATAATTTATATCTCATTGAGCTTTAACCAATTAAGCATTAAAATCACATAATAGCATTAGGTGCTACATACGAACTCTGATTCTTTGGATATGTATTTGTGTTTTCACTGTGGTCGTATCACGAACGGCCATAGGTCACTATTCAAACCTAAACGGATTTATAATTTTATTGTACACTGTTGCAATTTTATGTTTATTGTTTCTTTTTAGTTGCCCGTATTCGTGGCTGAAAATACATGACGGCTCGTCAAATACTGCACCTCTTATTAACACGATATACTGCGGCTACAAGAAACGAGGCAGCATCATCTTCTCTACACAAGAAAATCTTTTTATGGAATTTCATTCCTTGAATCCACCATACTCAGAGAATGTAGGATTCAATATTACCTTCCAGTTTAATAGAAACTTTGTTAATCTAGGTAAGTATGACATTGCAAAAGCACTGTGTTATGAATTTTACAGTGTTGATAACGATGATGATGTTTGTGGCGATGGCGGTGGCGTTGGCGGTGGTAGTGGTGGTGGCGGTGTGATGGTGATGGTGGTAGTGATGGTGGAGCGGTGGTGGTGGTGGTGGTGTTGGCGTCTCAGCTCGGCACTCCTGCTACTGCTGGCGGTGGTACTGGTGCTGGTGCTGGTGCAGGTGATGGTAGTAGTAGTGATAAAGGTCATTATAAAAATGGCAATATAATAGACTAAAATGTTAGTAGCGGAACGGGCGTCAAGTCTAAAACCTATTTACTGATTTATTGAAACGAGTCTTACAATAAATCGTTCCCTAATTTACATTCTCTTGGTATATATTCTGAATTTCTGAACGTCACCGCTCCTTAATTTTTAAAATAATCGTTAAGTGATCATAATTTGTCTAACAGCAAAGTGCTAGAATTACCGTAATCTAGTGATGAAAAGTTTATTTGTCACAAATAAATGAGTTTCTGTTAAGAAGATTGTATCTGAGAGTGTAGGTAGAAGGATGATTGTTATTCCTAGTGGACAGCAGAGTCTGGACTTTTGGGAGTTGGATCCGCGATTCGTTTGTATCTGTCAGTGTCAATATACAATCTCGTGTCCAGTTTCCGAATAGGCTCTGCGATTGCGATTGCGATTGCCATTGCGATACTCGACTCTCTCCACCTATCAGAGGCGGGCACCTTTATAGGGTGCAAAGTCTATTCTTCTTTAACGCTGATCTTTTATTTGTCTTTTCCAAGTTTAATGTCTTTATTTGTCTTTATCCTGTATTCCATACATTCGTTCACTAGATTTCTAATTTCTAGCAATCCTTCCT
Source organism: Tubiluchus corallicola (assembly GCA_030141605.1). NCBI lineage: Eukaryota > Metazoa > Priapulida > Priapulimorpha > Priapulimorphida > Tubiluchidae > Tubiluchus > Tubiluchus corallicola. The sequence continues at coordinate 143,601 of JAQGDQ010000292.1, forward strand.
TTTCACTGTTCATTAATACATCTGAGTTCAAATTTTTTTTCCATTCTCCATATCTATAACATCTAAGCATATGTTCAGTAGTGTAATCATCTTCCTCACACACTGGGCATAATAACTGATCCTTAAACTCATTCTTGTAGTTCCCTTTAACTTTAATCATATTCAGTCTTATTTTCAATATATCTTTAACCTCTTCTGGCTTGCATGTGTCTATGTAATTTTGTCGTTTCCACTCGGTATGCCTTAAAAATCTTAATTTAGTGCTGCTCCTGCATTTTTCTGCACATTCACTCTTTATACAACATTCAATCTTATTCTTTATTTCTTTCTTCCATTCAGACTTTTTCATGACCTGCACCCTTTCTTTATTAGCATCTATGGTATATTTTTTGCAGTCTCAACTACTTCATTATACCATGACCTTTTATGTACACTGTTTATTTGCATTTCGAGTACCTCTGATGCTGATCTCTTTGGTTTACTAATCAGTAAATTCCGATAGAACATCAATCTCCTATAATTTACTTTATGTTTTAGAGGCCATATGCCTATTTCAGTTACTAATCCCCAGTATGGCGTTGATTCACTAAGTATAAATAATGTTTTTAAAGCATTTGCTTGAATCATTTCTAATTTCTCCCAATCAGTTGCTGTCAAATTTGACCATGTCTCAGAACTATTTAACACTGCACTCACTGACAGAAGCTCGTACAGCATTAGTTTCACCCCTACTGAGCAATCTCCCCCTTTCAGCTCACCTCCTATTGTATTGATGTAACTAATTATCATTTTGTTTTTCCCGGTTCGTTTTCCCAACATTGTTTCATAACTACATTTTGTATTAATCCAATCTCCCAAATATTGGTATTCCTCTACTTCCTTAACCTCTCCGTTCCTTAGTGACTCACATAATTCTGGAATCCTTTTCTTTCGTGTCATGTTAGTTCTCATATATTGTGTTTTCTGTATATTGAATGATAATCTTTTGGTTCTTTCAATTTCTTGACAGTTTTTAATCATCTGCTTGATTATAGTTTCGTGTCCTATTCCGACAATATCGTCAATGAATAATAACATACCCACATGTATATTCCTGCCCATTACAGTCCCTGTTGTCACCATCTCATTAATCCGGTTTATTGCAGCACAACATAGTAATGGTCCCAGCACTGTTCCCTGTCGGACTATTTCATTTATTTCTATCTGGTCTGTTTTTCCCAATGTTGCTGCATTTCTCAATGTTGTTCAAGTTATGACTAGCTAGTCGTATCATTTTTGTAGCTTATTTTTAAGCTACTTATTGGTCTTACATAATCTGTCCGATGGACATCAGTTATTAATTTATTACAATGCTTATTTGTAATAGTAGGTAATGCTGTTTTTACAATTGTGAATGTATCTTAAATTGTTGAGTTTGACTTGTGTAATTGTGTTCTTGATAACGTGGTATAGGTTTTTTATCAGTTTTTCATAGACTACCCAGTAAAATATAAAAAATATCATATAAGTATCTTATCTATAGCTTGATCTCTTGATTTAAGTAACATGCTGCTTTACTGATAATTCTGTATAATATTTATTTAAATAAAAAAACAAAGTATTATTTTTTACACCCCCGTAGAGGTGGATGTCTTGATGCAGTGTGAACTGTGCGATTCTCTGTTGATAGACCTCTAGGGGCTTTTTATGTAAATTTGAGTCTGGAAATACATTTGTGGTGTAACGGTTAACATAGGTGCCCATAAAGCAGATGGTCTGAGATCGATTCCTAGCGCAGATGGAAAATTTTTCAGACTATCTAATTTAGTATTTCTTTCATACGCTAACATAATTTTGTTATTCGAACTTCACAATTATTTAATTTAAATTCAGAAGTGGCAATTTTCAAATCAGATATAGATTTATTTATTCTATTATGATGATGTTTTTTGCTGTTCTAGATTTCATTGGCCGTCCATCGTATCATGTTCGTGGTACAGAATGTGATCAGTTAATACTAAGTCATGGAGGTTCAACTGGGACAGTCTACTCACCAAACTATCCCAATCAATATGACAGGGGAATCGTCTGTAGATATTACATGGATGGATTAGAGGTAATTGAGCTAGATAATTATCTGTCATTGGCAAAATTTACACACTTAATGGCACACTTAACACAAATTATAGCTAACAACTCGATGCTGCAAAGTCTGGACTCACCATTGGCAATGAATGCATCATTCGAGAGACTATATTACTTCAAATCTATTTAGTGAGACGACTCACTGGCACTGGTCAAGTATACACTGAAGTAACTTCACTGAAGCAATCAGTTTGTCACTGCAGCTTAGTAACTATATTATATTGAGTTTCTGACTGAAACCTAAATACTTCCCATGCAGTTGGTTAGGTAAATTAATGGATAGGGCGGGCATGGACAGACTCAACATGGTGAACTAGTGCGCGTAATTGGTAATTATGAATGTTGCTTTAAACATGTAATCGTGAAAATAGTATTATTAAGTTCGCAAAGAACGTGAATTGCTGATTACATATAGCAGATGTAAGATGTTAGTAGTAGATTGTTAGATGTATGGACTGAATAATGCACGAACGAACAGACACACACAAAGAGAATAATGAATAAACAGATGGCAAACTGGCAAACAGATTGGACCAACTAATAAACAAAACGAGGGGTAGCAAACATCATATCAGATGTTTAAAACCAGACACAAGGCTCCACGCGTGTATTTTTATGCACGAATTCTTTATTGATGCGTGATGACGTAATACTGGAAATTTGTTTACAATTTAAAAGTTTATGAAATAGATGTTGACAACTGACTTCATTATTTCTGCTATCATTATTTTGCCGTTGGCCAACAAATTATAATTAATAGACGTTGAGCTGCTTATTCATGGAGAATTTTTCAGACAGTTTAATGCATTGCTGTAATTAATCTTCAAAACTGTGATCAATGGTTGCACTGTTGATACTGTACTAATTACCCGTCTCAGTCAGTTTATAGATTTTTATGAATAATATTTTTGTGAAGTTCTCTTACGCATGCGCAAAACGAGTTGAAGTGTTTTAGTTATTGGTACTTATGATTTACAGTTGATTAGTTTTGGTTTATAAATTATTACAAGCGAAAAGGAAAATTTTCTGTTTATATTAAATTCTAGATTATATCTACTCTTCAGTAAATGATATTGAACAGTATTGTGAAATTGTATATGGGGTTGAAAAATTCAGATTTAAAACTACATTCTGTTTCCTTCTGACACTATTTTTTTGCAAAAATACGTAAACTTATTCCATACTAGCATGAAATTTTGCAAAATAGTTGAATACTGAAAAGTCCTGCATACTGTATAATTTTATGTGATTCTCGGTTACATTACGGTCAATAATTTTTAATAAATTCATATCAACTATAAAGAGCGTGAGGTAAAAATCTGTTTTATAGCCGTTGTTAATGAACATGATTAATTTAGATACGTAACAAATGCATCTAAACATGTCATTACCACACAAACTGAATGTTGCTAACTAAATATTTCTGTTTAGATATCATAATAATATCGAAATGTGTTACTAAGATTACATTTAACCATTAGAAAGGAAAGCACAATTTTAATAAACCAGCAGTGTAATTTGACTGCAGGGTTCTGGTCAAGTCACGCGCGGTCAATACGAAGATACTCATTAATTCCATCTTGTTCAAGTAATCTACGTCTAGATAGATATTGTTTAACCAAACCTAGAGACGGCTGAAGCAAATAGTCTGGATAATTCTCGTATGTGTCAGGGACCATGAAGCTTCCATTTCTTACTGTGGCATAACAACAGTGATCTACATCGCAATGTAGGCCTAGATGTAACAGTGGACACATAAGAGTATTATTTTACTTTCTTGTATTATCCTAGGTGGCTTTTTATATTGAACGACGTCGCTTTTTGTGAGTTTCTAATTTACTCTTTGCCTCTGAAAAAAATTCGCTTAAATTCAGTTTAGTCAATACCTAAAAAAATTCCTAATCCTAACCGTAATAGATCTAACTTTTATAACAATGAACCAGCTTATTGTAGTATTAGCTGCTATATAACAACACATTATATAATGGCACTTTGCTCCGGTAGGGCCATTCTACTTGAACTTCATGTTAATTTTGACGAGTTTTTTGCAGGATGACCAAAACTTGGAAAAAGTGAGCTTAGTCTTCCAAAGTTTTGATATACCAAGAGACGACAAAAATAAGTAAGTAATTATTATTTTTATAAAAAATTGCAAATATGTGGGTGAAAATGGGATTGGTTTACATTTGGATGGCATAACTTCATTAAAGCTGATAATTAATTGGTGAATTAGATGTCATAATGTCGGTCTCTTACTTGTTCTCATCCTCGGATTGTAGTGCTGAACGGGTTCACCAAGACCGGTTTCTTTTTAGTGAGCTGTTACAAACAGATTTAATAAAACATCTAGTTCGTTATTTCTCACGATCTTCATTAGTGATGGCTCTAAACACTGCTCGCCTTGCTCACCACGAAGTCAAAAGACTTCAGTTGTATAAACATTGGTACTTCGCAGTCCATTTTCGAATCATAATTAATAAAATGATACATCTTCTTCTTGCTTTCTTTCTATATGTTGTTTTTAAGCTTTTTACATCCAACTCAATGCGCTCTGAAAGTGCGCTACAGTCCCGTGTTACACTTTATTAGATGTGTACATATACAATGAGCATCCGCAAAAAAACTTCCGAATAGAAGGGGAAACAGCAAGGAATTTGACCGTCTGCGGAGTGCTGCATTACCCCCCCCCCCCGCCTAGTACATTTAGCTGAAGTTAGCCAGAAAACTGGAGAAAATGAAGTTATGATTATGTTTACAAATAGTAAAAGAATAATATTTTTCTACAGATGTGATGATGGACATATAGCTATATATCTGCAGGGACAAAATGAATCATACGCAGCAAATCACCGGTGGTGTGGGAATAACACGCGCCATCTAGTGACGTCGAAAGGACCTAGACTCTTCATGGTGTTTCATGCAGGTTCCTTACAAGGTGGCGGATTTAAAGCTCAATATTCCTTTCTTACAGGTAGGAACAATACATTACGCTGTTGCCACAGTGAAATAAAACAAAAGTGCACCATCTGGCAAAAAAGCCAAGCAAATTGTTGCACACACTGTTACTCAAGGTACTGATTTTAAGTCGACAGTCATTTTGCCTTAACTGATATCAAGTTTGCAGGCTCATTTTGAAGCTACAAGGTAATTTAGAACATTTAACCTAAAACAAATCAGAACTTTTTTGATAAGCAAGCAAACTATTCTGCTTTGGATTCTCTAGCACTACTGATTAAATAAATTAGTTGGAAATGTTTTCCAAATATACAACTCTTTGCACTAGTATGATAGCATACAAACTAAACTGAATTTTTGAACTTATATTAGATAGTTGACCTTCAATTTCTAAATTTTTCTAAATTATTGCAAATAAGTTTTTTTAAGTTTTATTTGCCTTATGGTGTCCTCCTTTTCGTTACTGAACCAAATTTTTTTCACTGGCACATTTGCCTTCAGTCATCTCTTTGTCAACGTTTCTGTGGCAAATAAGGTTAAAATATAATAAATATACTACTTTAACTCTTTAGATTATGGGATACCAGGGACACCAGCTCCAGATGGTTCCTGTCAGTTTTATTACAAAAGCTCTAGCCAAGAGGTTGGCAGTTTCAAATCTCCACGTCATCCACATAATTATCCTGATGACACAGACTGTGTTTACCTATTTCAAGCAAAACCAGGACAGTTCATACGTTTGAGGTTTGAGAAGCTGGCGCTTGCTGCTCATGTACAAGGAGGGTAAGTTTGATGTTTCCAACTGTTTCAAGTAAGGTTTATTCAGAGATCTGTTTCTGGCAATATTTAACCAGGTTTCATTTCCAAATTCTTTGATGCATTTTTTATGTAAGCACTGTGTGATATGTCTCGCACCGAGCTTAGACCGAAATTTGCTTCTCAAGGTTTCGTTTGACAAAGTTTCGTAAATTTTATTTTTATCACTCTAGCTTTCTTTCGTTATGGTAATTCTATATTGGGAATTCGGCAAATATCCCAGCGATTCAGATAAGGGTTAATAAATACTGGTTGCGCTTGACTTCGCTATCAGATAATGCACTGCGCAAGGAATCTAATGTTTTGCTAATGGTTAAAAGAAGTACTTTCTGATATTAATTTCTCCTTTTATTAAAAAATGATATAGTGTCACTGTGTATGAATACTTTGTATATTGCTGAAGTAACACAAGCTTCTTATGTTACTAACTGGAAAATGTATTAGCTGAAAAGTCATTTTACAGTAAATTTAAAACTTCTTTTAAATTGGAAATGTATTTGGCAAATGTGAAGAATGCTAAAGATCGAAAAACAGTTGCTAAACTTAGAACAAGCACTCTCTCACTCACTGACTATTGAAATTTGGGGGTCTATAAAACTCATCGCGGCAGTATATATTCCAGAATTTTACTTTTTAAATATTTTTGACGAATTAATTCGTATGTCATATTATGTCAATGTTCGCAAATGCATGTAAAATTTTCTTATATGCATTCCTGTTATTTAAACAGCTCTGTTGGCCAAAAATCAATAAAATAATTATTATACATGTCCTACAGAATTGAGTAGTAAATCTAATATCCGACAGATGGCGCAACAGCCTTCGTTTTCAATCATCAAGTGGGAGCAGACAAATACGATTAAGCAAAAAAACTTCTTTAAATCCGATTACATCCAAACCATGTAAAGGAAATAGTTCTATTGTAGTTTGCATATTATAGTCTACTTTAATAGATAAATAAATCACTGTATTCTTGATAGTCAAAGAATACTGAAAAAGGTATTTCCCTTTATTCATTAATCAAAAGACCTTGAATAATGAATAAAACAAGTCTGTGTATAAGATAACAGGAATTCGGTTTTTCACTTAGTAATTAAAGTTTTGAATTCCATGGAGAAACGAGGTTCTAACGTTTCTAACGTTTGTTGATTACTGATGTATATTAAAATAGTAATTGACCGATTTCCAGAAAAAGTACCACTGTTCCGGGTGTGGGCGAGGGGAAGTGCTATCAGAGTGGTGAATTCTGAAGGCATCCGAACACAGACACGCAAAAACCCCAAATTGCCTTCTCTCGGAAACAGACAAGCAACAACAAAGGGTAATATAGATTAAAGGCATAATTTTGTTATTGTAGGATTTCCCGAGGTGCGGACCTCTGTAAAGAAGACTGGTTAGAAATTTGGCAAGTTTGGCCAGAATCTGAGGGTGGTCGAGAGGTGTTGATGGGACGCTATTGTAGAGAACTCGTACCAGGACCTGTAGTTTCTGAGCCTGGCGTTACCACGTACGTATAAATACATACTGTCATCATTAAAATTTTTATTAAGAAGTAAGTTAATGCGTCCCAGTTTTTGTCAAGGACATAACCACTTTCAAACTTGCTTTATCATCGCCAGTAAGGACTGGTTGGATCATAACTCCGTCAGGGCTGTAGTACCTCACTTGACAAGTAGGCCTCGGCTTCTGGCGGAATTAATTATTCTTTTGTAATTACAAAAAAAGGTTGCATGGTAAACGAGTTGCAAACTGGCAGGTTCTTCTTGTATGCTATAAGGCAAATGTGACGAAACCAACTGCTTGAACATTAGAAATAGAAAAAATGTGAGGAAAGGGATCAGCCATCCCTATTGTCAGTTACGGTTCCTAGACAAGTGCATTTATACGCCCATTTTACATTCAGTTCTTATAAGAATCGCAATATTTTTTCATAATAATTGCAAAATTCGCACTGTTTTGTGCAAGACATTATCGATATTTTAGCAACGAAAGCCTGCTAAGTTCACTTAATACTTTCTACTACTGTTGCTATTATGTACACAGTTGCTAGGGAAAACAATTTTCAAGTCGTTACTATAGCAACTGCCACCATTCCTTTGTATTAAGCTTTGCTGTCAGTTCCCATAATGGTAAAAATAGTTTTCCCATACTATTTTTCAAACTAACCTTGCTATCAATGCCGTTGCTAAGGTTGCTTAAAGGCAACAAATTTATGAGACTAACATTTTGCGTTATCAGCCATAGATGGCAGGCTAGACGGCATTAAATAATACTCAATAATCAAAAAATCAGCAGCGACATGGTTGCTAAGGCTAATTCTGCGTGGGACAGTCCTAAAATTCAACCAGCCCTAAAAAATTCCAAGTTGACCAAGGCCAATTCATGGGGAATTTTTTCTGTAATACTACCTAACATCCTGATTCAGGAAAAACAGAAAGCATTTGTATTACAGTTAAGTCCCAAAACACTGTTCCCGATCGGCCTAATTGCACAATATCAATAACCACTTTCGCAAAGCGTTTATTATATGGTACGGAACAGGAGTCTCCATCTATTAAAAATGGTCATATTAACGGGAAGCTAGACTAGCTTTGAATACAGTTTTCAAGTACTTTATTTCATTAATGATATTGTAAGATTCAGTTTATTCAATTTCAATTTAATCAGTTTATTCAATTTAAATGAACATCAATCCATAACATTGCCTTGCAAACTTTTTATCAATTTTTATTGAATAACTGGCATACAGAAAATTTTAAATCCTAATGGGAAGCATATAATCGATAGAAAGCGTGAAAATATTTAAACGTCAGTAAACTTTAATTAACTGCGGAAAAGTATAAAAGATATGCTGTCAGAATCATTTTTCAGTTTAACAAAGTTTACATAACTAGGAGAAAAAGAAAACTAAAAACAGCCTCTATAATACGTGTAATTAATTACTGGATTATAGAATTAAGTTATAAATTGCATTTTATACACTTTTTGAGTCTTCTAAGATTTGTAACATTAAATCAATAAACGCATTTCGCAAAAAAATTCGAGATATGTGTTGTTTTATTTGCTGTTACTGATCTTACGGTAATAATTATGGTTAAATTAATAATACAATGACGAAAAATTGAATAATGCCTGAAAGAAAACATTTTTTCATTTGAATATAATTAAAGATAAGTGTCCAAGCCATATACATATATTTAAGGAAAGCTGTGTTAAGGCCGCAAAATAAATGGCAACCCTAATAAAATTCATAAAATAATATTTTTAATGTGAATTAGTAATTAAATGAAACACATCTTAGACGTGTAAACTACCTAAGTGAAGCAACACCTAATGTTTTTATACTTCAATTTTTTATTACGCCATTATTGACAAAGCATTGTAGCTACGTACATAAAGGTGCTGTCAAGTAATAATATATAATGAAAAACTCTTATAGCCATTTATGTTATTAACTTTGAAATTAATCAACTGATCAGGATTATTCAAACTGATGTTTAAATATTAAATACGGTTAAATTTAAATAATTATGTAAATGCGCTGTCTATGATTATATTATGAATGAGTTCTTATTTTAATTGAAGGTTACACATGATTATAGTAAGTACTGTATAAAATAATGTCAGTCTTCTCAGATACTGTATAAGGTAATATTTGATATGTAAGTAATTAAATATTTGATACAATACAGATAATGTATTTTATGAATTTAGTGTGCAATTTTTTACGCAATGTATTTTCAACATACTAGTGTCCTGGACCGGTCCACATTAACAGTACGTGTTTTGTGCGTACACGCTTCATGAAAGATGAATCTGATTATATGGAAATTTTATCTCCAGCAAGGTTGGTGATGAATGGCTTCGTTAAGATGACCAACTACCGTTGCAGTTCATTACAGTTGGCTTCACCACGCGACCAAGCAGACGTTCTCTCCCCATCTTCATTCACACAGAAACAACGACCTACAATCAAACATACTTATATCCAATAATTAAATTTTATATAATTGAACAGCATTATAACAGTAGCATTCTTCTGTTAATTAATGTGCCAAATAACTAAATGGTCGTTAAAATAGCATAAGATTGATTGTGAAAATTAGGATTAATTCTCCTGCTGTTCAATTTGGATTTTGTCCGTTTAAGTTAAGATCTATTAAAAACGACGTAAGCACGAAGTTTATCCAAGTTACGCAGACATCTCCTAGACTGTGCGCCTATGTCTCGCATATAGAATATGTATTTACCTTCCAAAGACTTTTTAACGAGTTTGTGTGATGAAGTAAAAGTGATTAGTTCGTTTCTTTTCGTGACTTTTTTTGTTCTCTTACGAAGTTACGCGATTTACGCCATAATTCATGTGATATGCTCAAAATCAGCTACATTTAATTATATTAGTGATTTAGAACTATTAATGTTTACAGAAAACATGATCTAAAGAAATGAAACGTGAAAGGTCTAGCTGGATTTGAACTGTAGGCGTATTTGCTTATTTTCCAAACTTTAATTACTACGGGTTTGTTTCATCAATAACTGATAATAAATCGTAATAGAATTGTATAATTAATTCCATTAATATAGCTGGTTTTAAGTAGATTACAATGCAAAACACAAGGCCAGAATTTATCTGGATTTATCGTGTCCGCAGATAGATTGCAAGTTGAGAGTTATTTATAACCAAAGAGCAGACTGATCACCGAATTGTTTCGTTTTATTGCCTCGCTGAATCCTCAAAAGAGCTGATTGTGTTCAGACAGGCAGCTAAGTTGATAGGCTTCAAGTACCAAGGTATTTAAGTAATAACGTAAATTACAGAAACCCTTTTACGCACAAAAACGAGTAGCTATAAAAAAGTCGTTTACGTCTCTCAAAGATAACAACAAATTTGATCAATGAGAGTCAATATTTATTTATACTCCTTCTACCCCAGAGCAATACGTTTGCGAAACTTCCAAAGGATATCAGAGAAATCACTAGCACCCTCTGCTGTTTCTACCATGAGGATGCCATCCTACCTAACCTGTCTGTAAATCTAACTGTGTTTTTAGCCCACACCCACCATGTTTGTTTTGCTTGTTTCACCTCTTTTCATAACCTGTAATACCATCACCAGTTAACGCGTTGCTTTTCTCAGCGTGTATACTAACCATGCGCACCCTAAGCTTCTAGTATGTCGTCAAAGACTTTTAGAAGTATATTATTCAAGTATTCAAGACTTAAGTAAAAAGACTGTTGCAGGACTTGATATATAAAATTAAAAACATTACAACTATAAATGAACTAGGGAGAAAGTATATGCAGAACAGAATCGTGAGTCGAATGCTTTGTTTCTTTACAATCTATGGTCGGCAACAGTAGCTTGTTATCTGTTATCCTATTGATTTGTGCGTGAGTCAGAAATTCTTGATACCTGTACGACAAGCTAGGGAACGTGGTTGAATGCACACATTCACATGATGTGTAGAACTTTCCAAACGCACATAAAAATCAAATCGCAGAACATTAAAAGGGGATTGTCAATAACTGCCTGTCAATAACTTCGACCTGTCTTTTACGCAGAAGCCAGTTTGCAAAATTGTTACTAAATGTTCTTTGCTAATTTTGGTTTTTAGTACGATACAACTTTTCAAGAGCTTTTAAAGGGAAATTTAAAATATCTTTCAAGAAGTTTAAAATCCCAATATTATTCCAATATTAACCAATTGTTTGATGAAATATTAATCGCTTGTTTGATGAACTCAGGGGTCAGTAAATAAAAAAGGATAAACAATACGGCGGTATCCAGGACTTTAGTTTCCAACCCGCTTAGAAAGTGTTGAACGTTACTATGAGTTTTTACAAATAAACCAAGCGTCGCGTCGAACCAGTACTCACGTTAATTTAGCCAGATAGAAGAAGTTCTTCGCGGCATCTAATGAAGCTAAGACGTATACCTTGACGAAAAGAAACTTTCTTTGATGAACAAACCACAGCGGCTTTTCCTCATGCAAACTTCGTAGTTACAAAACTGCAACGCTTATAACGATGTTCAGTCTAGAAGTCTTCTTACTAGTTTATTATTTGCTTTTCTTATTGACAGTGGGCCTAATCTTTATCAATTTTTGCACCCCTTTTATCTCAACCATCATCCGCGAATTCTATTGTTTATAAGTATGTACTACAAAGACGTCTGCAGACAGACAGAATAATAATTATTTAGGCCTTCATAACTGTTTGACTTACGATCTGTTGTGCACTGATTTGCCATATATTTTCCAGTCACTGCATCACAGTTGGGCACCCAGATATCATCCAGCACAATTGGTGCATCGAGTACAAGAGCAAGGTGCAGTTCACATCGGGTTATCCCATAAGGTATCCTGGCAATGGTGTCTGGAAGTACCCAATTTTGTGGAATTTGTTGTATGATGTTATTGAGATCTTCATGCCAGTCTAAATACAGACACAGCACCAGCTATTACAAACCTTATTACAAACCTTACAACTTGAATTAAAAGTCTGAATGGCTTGATATATATATATATATATATATATATATATATATATATATATATATATATATATATATATATATATATGTAATTTTTTTAGTAAACTAATCTTATCTGCATATTATATATTAGCATATCCCAGTAGCCAAGCTCAATTCGCAAAACCCTGTATTTTCTGTAAAATGGAACTCAAGACGATGCTTATAAAAAGTTTTCAGCATTTAATGGATAAATAACTTGTGCCTATCCTACTGTTCAAGATTTAGGCCTACTAAGTTTTTATGAAACAGGGAAAATACGCCTTCGTGTAGGTCTAAATTTATTCCAATTAGTTTCCGAAAAGAAAAAAATATTATTTTACCTTTCTTAGACCTTTCTTTCTCCTGAAAAAGTAATGATGTATATAATTAATGCATTAAATATACCCAGTAAGAATTAGGCTACATAATTATGTGATAATGGGATTAAAATAGCGATATTTTAATATTATAGTAAGCATTTATTAAAAAGTATATAAAATTCTTCAGCATACTGCAAGCCAGAATTCAGCACTCAGTTCTGGGCCTTCTATAGTTGTTAAATTGCTGTAGCGCTACCGGATTCTAGCTAATTACCAAAATAATCTTCTACAATGCGACAGCGAACTGGTATAAAATATTAACGCGTCCGGGTGTAGCCTGTACCAGTATGTACATCAGCATACATCCCAAGACGTTGTAGAATTTAATATGCTACCTAATAAGTACTTTTCCCGTCAGTCACTCATTCATTTGCTAGTTAGGCTCAGTGTTGCTTAACTTTGAGGTTCAAGCACCAGCCGTGACCACTCAGATGTTTACCGCCTCAAAATGACAATTGTAAGCCTATACTACGTCAACTTATTATAGTCACAAATATTTAAAAACAGTGACTTGAAATGATAGAATTATTTTCACCAAGTAAAAGCTGAATTGTACTGAAGAGCATTGGGATCAGGAGTCATGATATAAAAATGTTTTTCAGTTTGACAGTCATTATCTTGATAAATGATAATATTGAATTTTATGGTGATTATATCGAAATTTATGTCGTTAATATCAACTTTTATTCTGTTAGCGCTCATTTCTATCTGGATAATATCGACTTAATCTTGATAATGTCAGCACTTATGTTGTAGTGTCTAATTATTACTGTAGCCTAACAACTGACTGCCAGTGCAACTTTCTAGGTGGTAGCCAGGCCGGACAAGAGAGGGGACAGGGGGCAGTGCTACGAGGCCCGGGTATTGAGAACAACAGTTACCCCTTCTATGCCCAGAGGGAACTGAGGGTGGGCGGTCACGCAAACACTGTCCCGGGCCCGCAAAGGCTCTCGACGACCTTGGTGGTAGCTGTTTGAAGAAGTGAACTATTATACATATAATTGTCGCACTTTTTTGTTAATGCGTGCCAAATCTAATACATGCATTATTTCTGCCCATATCTCGGCTAACACCAAGAGTTTTGCAAACATTTACAATACTTCCACCTATATGCAAATGGCACAATTCTCATACTGCTCAGCAATTTACTTAGTTATTTTCAGTATAAATTATCACTATGGTGTTTTTGACGGTATCTTCTATACTCCGCTAGAACATGATGATTTTTCCGGTCCGAATATGCTAGAAGCACAGAAAAATTTTCGGGCGCTCTTTAGCTCTATTTGGAAACACAGTGTGTTTCAGTAGACATTTGCTAATTTAATTTTCAATTTTATTATCAGCTAATCGATCAGCGAAGTTCATCTCTTAGTAAATTGTTGCTCAGTAATTGAATCCACATGTTAATGAAGGTTTGTCTTCTGCTACCCTACTGACTGTAAATCAAAGATGCAAAATCGCTGCCTGGTAAGAAAGAGGGTGGTATATAGGCGCGAATTAAAAAAGCTGCAGCGAATTATAGAATTATGAATTATGAATTACAGACTTAGCTACCAAATTGTCACTTGTTCTCTGTTGCAATTGCAACTATTTTTAATATCAAAAAGACTTGAAAATAATGAGGAACTTTTGAAACATTCACCCACTACTTTGCAAGGAAAATCTGCTCGGTAGCTACTCATCCATTGTCTAATTCAGCATCACCTTTTAAGCACGCTCTTACAGATCAAATTAATATTACGAAGATAACAAAATAACAACATAAAACTTGATACTATCGGGTTAACTGTTGGTAGTAACGACATAAAATTCTATATCGTCAAGAAAAAGGTTAGTATTATCAAAATAAAACTCAATCTTATGAACAAAAAATCTCCATTGTCAACTTTAATGTTGATGTTATCAAGATGAAAAGCTAACAGTGTCATATAAAAATCGGAAATAGCTGATGTGGAGTTGATATTATAAAGACTAACATGTTGAGATATTCAACAAAATAAGATGATATTATCAAAATTAAATGTCAGAAATTTAAAAAATATTTTTATTTTATGATCCTAATAACCTTTTTGACACGGACGATGTTTAGGCTATCTTAAAAAACTAAAACGACAATAAAATCTGTATATGCTTACTTAATAGAGTGGATATTATGAAGAAAAATTGAATTTTTTCATAATTTCAATTTATAATTGGGATTAATGTTTATTAGGTATTTATGGCACAGCAAACAATTTGTTAAAACAAAAAAGAACTATTATGCAAAAAAACAATTAATATGATGGATAGACGTTTAAGACAATTAACAATTCTGGAAATCAACTGTGAATATTTCAAAGATACCGATATTGGAAACCTGACAGTTTTGTTGGCACTTTTTTCAATTTTTGTGTTATTTATAAAACAGTTAATAATACAACATTACCGTAAAATCTTCTAACTTCTCATTAACGCTCCTTGCTTCTAATTTGCTGACAAGTAAAGTTGAAACGCACGCGGTAAAAAATAAGAAAGAAAGTTTTATTAACTCCATTTTAAATAACGTGTTTAAATAATATAGAATTTAATGCTTGTCTTAATGGTGTTGTATCAGACACTAAAGTGAGCGCTACCGTAAACTGCGAAATCTGAATGCGCTGAAACACCTGCGCAACTTGACGGATGCAAGCAAGGTGTAGATCATGCAGCCTGCTCGTGATCAAGAAACTTCTTTTTTTCTGAAAACTGTGAATGAGACAACTGCCTCACCATTTTGCTGATTATGCCTGCTGTTTTATTGTAACTTTTGTAGTCTTTTTCTGAGTTAGTTTTTCTCTAAGTTCTTTCTTCGAATGTGAAGCCTTTCAAACACAGTTGCGTATAATTAACCATTACTACCCCATGGGTGGATATAGAGTCTATCTCGCTGTGGACATCAGCTTAGCCATTGTTAGTTTGATTAATTGACAGCAAGCTTCATTACATGCAGCGATAAATCCATATAAGATGATTATCTCGTTAATAATGATGATCATAAGAAATCTCTGAATCATGAAATTGTCTCGTTTCGATGCGCCTGCTATTATTGCGTCATCACCATTTATCTTCAAACATATGGGTAACGTTTATTAAACTCTCAAACAGTGCAGCAGTAATAGCTTTTTGAGGACAATAAAAAAATTAAAATGTGTGTACGAAAATTAAGGCTTTCTAAAATGAATATAACGTGGTGTGATACTATGTAGCTAGCCTACATATTATGCGACGTCACGCAGAATATTTCTGTTTACATAAGTGGTTAAATGCCATGCCTAATTATATAATAAATAATTTCTTAATGCAGAATTGGAAATCATAAACACGCTAATGTGCTTCTATTTCATAATATGTGTGTGTGTGTGTGTGTGCGTGTGTGCGTGTGTGCGTGCGCGCATGTGTGTGTATCTTAAAGTTAGGTGTTGCACGTACACTCAATGAACAGGTTATTTACCTTATTAGGGCAGCTACTTCAGCTAATTGAATCTTGCTCTAATTGTTATTACCTGTTGCTGCTGCTGCTTATGTAAAGCAGTAATTACTGTTTGGAGGACTCCTCAAGTATAATCGAGCGTGAAGGAAATCATACACAGTTAAATGGACTTCTATAATTACATGCATCAAGTTGTGTGAGTATGATGTATAAGTTAAAATGTATCTATTATATGCAGCTAGGGCGCACCACCGTAGTCACACCGTAATGACCATTAAAGGTCTAATATTTGTATCAATTATTGTAATATTTGCTATAATTTTTTCTCTGTAAATTGAACGTTAGCGATTTACGTAGAAAAGAAATAAACTTCTGGAAAATCTAAAAACTATGGTGATTACTAGAAAACGCTGGTTTTTCCTGATTAAGGTAAATCTTTTAAGAGAACTAGTATGGGCTTTTCACCCGTGTCCTTTCTGACTACAGCTAAATCCATTGAAAATAGCAGATTTCGGGTAATGTTGATTATGATCAACTACTCGCCATTCATAATCGCATTAATACTAAGACACTGCACCGTATAAGAAATACTTGATATATTTAAGAGAACTAGGTAAGACATAACTATCTACGTTTCGGGCTATACCTGTTATACCATGTTATGTTAGAGTTTTACTTTTTATTTATTTTTTGTATACTCCTTATTTTCCCGCGACATGTTTCATTACAGACTGATATAGGATGATGTTCTACATACCTGCCAATTAAAAACTCGGTTTAAGTTAATCGTACAGCCATAATAACGAACTTTTACTATATGTTAAACTCTTTAACTTTCATGTGCTATTTAGTATCGTAAAAGCTGTTTATTTCCACAAGTTGGATTTAGTCTTGCACTCCGTTTACATTGAAATGTGATTTGAGATTTGTTTTCAATTATTTTTTGTCTTCACTTATAAAAAGGGCTGTTTTTTACCATTACATGCTATGACAAAAATATACCGTTACTTGACAACAGAAAACATTTCTGCCTAGACAATCTGCGAATCGTTAATTAATCACCGAATATCTTTTTTCAGATTAAAAGTTTTGTTTCATTCTGATAATGTGTACAGAGCTAGCGGCTTCAGCGCAGCTTATCGTTTCATGCCAATAGTGAAGCCAAATGCACAGAGCTTAGAGTCAGGTGAGTAATCTTTTACAATCGCAATTTCACAATTAATTAGTGCCTTATAAAAAACTTATAAAAACAAGGACACGGTGCAATTTCACTAGCGGAACATAGCGATTGTTTGTCGGTTCTATCATTGTCAGTGACATTACAAACATTACTAAATTCATCTGCATGTAAACACAGCTGATACATACTACTTTTTTAACTCGTCACTACCAGTTATTTCAATCATTTAAATGAAGTTCTAGTAATTAGTATTCAAAATAAACTAAGTCATTTATAAGGCTTTGGTTTCATTGATATAATCAACACTCTCGTCTAAAATGTCCTAAAAACACTTTATCAACATGTTTAATAAATGCTCGAGTTAGTTCCAAATCACACAAAAACAAAATTGCACAGTCAAGAACAAAAGCATTGATAATACTCATAAGAACGTGTTCTTGCATTGACGTGCTTATGTAGTTTCTCTCTGAAATCATTGTAATTTGGACATTTTTATAACAAAGATGTACATGCAAGTATTTAAGTCGCCAGCAGTTTCATTCTTGAATAGTGTGGACACAGTACAAAAATATGGGTATTAGATGGTTCAACCAAGTGCAGAGAAAGAGGAATCGTTACATAAAACTTCTAATAATTATATAGAGGGCTGGTGGCCCTTTTGCCTTGCGTTCGAAGTTGATTGAACAACCAATCAGTTAAATTTTATGCTCTGTAATAACGCGGGCTTAATAATTATTTGCAATAATATTTTAGCTTGTGGTCGTAACATAGAAAAGCAGACGACTGGTACGTTTGAGAGTCCCCAGTACAAAATTAAGTACACCGTGCAGATTCATTGTAACTGGGTGATTACTGTGAAGCCACGTCACCAAGTATTAGTTCATTTTCCGCAGAAAGCCTGGCTTGCAGTGGAGGGCAACATGGCAAGTAAGTTACATTTAAATAATTATGAATGGATAGCTTACTGGTTTACGTTGTTGTTGTTGACGTTCGTTGTTTGTGATGCCAGCAACAACATTTACAACAACTCAATGATGACAAGTGTTGACTGAGTGATAATCATGACGGTCGTGTAACAACATTGATGGATGCCGATAACTGCGGTGCTAATGCTGGCGCTAACAGCAGCAGTTGTGAATACGACTGATTTTAGTTTTATAGTTCTGCATAAGCCAACAAAATTAAGGGAAGGGGGACCTGAAAAAACACAAGCAGCTGCTAACAATTAAGGGCGCCACACAGTCTATACTCATTATTGTTGTTGGTGGTGGCGGTAATGATGATGATGATAATGAAGACGAGGAGGAGGACCATGATAACGACAATGCTGATGATGACAATCGTGATATTACTCTTATTTTTAGTAAAGACTAATCTGTTATTATTGTGCAGACTACAATATAATAACCGCATATATAAAATGATGCCAAATCATGTCTCAAATGGTGTTGATGATAATGTTGATATTGATATTGTTGATGATGATGTGTTGATGCTGTTATTGATGATGATGATGACTTCGGCGGTAGCAGCGGCAATATTAATCATGCTTCTGTTGTTGTTGTTATTATTATTATTGTTATTTTTGCTGCTGATTCGATTTTGTTGCCTGGGTTGTCGACGACACTAATGATATGAAGTATACTGTTCAGAAGTTCTGATAAACTAGTTTTGTTGTTTATCTGGTATTAAAAGATTGTTACTAATTACAGCTGTTGTTGGTCACACTAATAAGGTCATCTTATTCATGGCGGCACATAATTAGCACTAATAATTAATGCTGTGACTACGAAACTAGCTTTATTATAGATTGTGATTAATTTGGCGAAGCTACATAGTATATGGAGTTATTTGTATTATTCATTTCAGCTAATGTTGGGTGTCAAGGTGCAGCTGTGCGAGTTTACACAAACAGCACTGATTTACTAACACCCACGGCCGAATTTTGCGGTGAAAATCCACCTCCTCAATATCGCCAGTTCATATCCACCAGTAACGTTATCCGGATCACGTAAGCATCATACGCTACCAGTCCTGAACAAACAGTTTAAAAATTAACGAAAATGATCGGTTCTTGTTAAAAGTGTAAGTTTACGGATGCAATTGTACCAAATCAATGAAGTCGTGGTGATAAAAAGCAAGAGATAAAATCGCTTAAATACTCTGCATTAAATGCGCCCGATCAATATCGTCAATTCCTGTTCTGTGCGCATTACTACTCTATTATGAACGATTTAGCAAGTGTTAAAATTTACGTCTTCAAAGTGAACCACACATTTCAATGGCTCTGTTTTGAAATTTCTACGTAATTCTTTTTGTTGTTTTGTACTGTTATTTACTTATATGATCGTATATTCCATTAAAGAAATTATAATTCTACATTTTTAGGTTTACAACATCAGAAAAGGCTGCTGGAAATAAAGGATTCCTGGCTGCTTGGTCTGAAATATCACACGGTACCTATACTCTATGAAAAATACAATTTCTTCTTCCTGTGCTAGACAACCCATAAATATTAGGGAAAATTTAGCAATCAGCAGAGGTTTTCATATAAGCAGCTAAGGTAGTTGCAATAGTATTAGCGTTTATTACGTGTATAAATAAATTAATGTACGAAAATTATTTCAGATCGTGTGTGTGAACACGGCTTCAAGTGTAAAATTAATAACTACTGCATCGATAAAAGTCAACTGTGTAAGGCTAAAAGATATCAACATTATGAAGTTTCCTACTGCGGGGAACATGATACATCTGACATAGCTGGATGTAAGTATTAAATAAAAATCTGTTCATTTTATGTTATTTTTGCAAAAAGTAATCATGAATAAGTATCTGTCTATCTATCCTTTAAATCACTGTCTGCTATGTGTTTCCATAAGTACATACTTCATGTTTATTTATTACAAGTCACGATTGCAAAATCAACAACATACACTTGAAATATTAACAACAATTTTGTGAATACAGGTGATACAACCTCTGATAATAAACTTTACGTGATCATTGGAAGTTCAGCGGCAGCAGTGCTAGTGGTTCTCACTGCCATCATCGTCATCTGCTACCGTCGCCAGCACACGAAGTCACAGCCAAAGTCCAAGTCATCGTCCAAAACTGAAGTAAAGGCCATGATGATGATAAACAATTCGAAGTCACACTTACACAATGATTTGGGGCACGTTGACTACCATCCTGCACCCCAGATCGATACGGTCATTGTGTCACACCAAACTGTGGTATGACCGCATGGAATAAAGCTGCGCACGAGGGTGGACTTGATTTGATGATATGATTGTGCCGTATGTGAATCTGTATCACGTATGGACCATTGCACGAACTCTAACCAAAGACGTTTCAATCACTTTCATGACACACTTAGTGCAGTAATACAAGTGGGTCTACCAAAATCTTACTAATTATTACTATTGAACTGAATTTAATTAAAAGTTATTAAAAGTGTATTTTACTTGGAGTGCAGAAACAGTTGCTTTATATGCAATATGTTGATTGCACTTTACCAGCAAAAGCATTGTCGAAAAAATTCAGTTTGAAAAGCATCATTCTTCTCTTTTTCCAAATATGGCACATGTCCCAAGGGTCAGTGTATTCTCATAGCATGCAATTTGTCATGCACAGTGTTGCTGCTAAGGCCAAGTGTACGTGTGATGAAATTATCCAAGGAAGGAGAGTAATTGAGGTAAAATAGGCAAGCTAGCTCAGCAGGTTAATGTCAGTTTGGCACGAATGTCTTCTAATATCTGGTTTACAGTAGTCTCTTGCAATAGCTATATGCTTTAACCGTGCACTGAGATATATGTACATGTTTTAAGATATAATGTATGGTCCAATGGGAGTCTCTTCTCTAGTAATTGGGCTTCTCTTCGCATGGGCACAAACGTGTAATTTAACTGTACACTTTAACAATTATTAGCCTATACTATAACTGCTTATGTAAATAATAACTTAATTGTTTGTAAATAATATAATTAATTCAATAATAATAATATAATTAATTCGAATGTGTTAAAAGCAGGTAATTTTAATTTGTTTTATATTATAGACACTTTACAGCACAGGACTTAATAGTTTATCCCCTCCCTCTCTCTAAAATTCTTCTCTGAGCCTAAAAAAGTGCATTTTAAGATTTTTTCGTAGCTCATTCTAATCACTTCTTTTTAAATTTGATAAAGAGGTGGCCTAAAACAATTTTGCAATAATCTAATATTTCAATAATTGTACAGAAAAACATTTACATTGCATGGTTTTATATTCTCCTTTTTGCAATTATGAAGCAGAATAGTAAGTTATCACATAATTACAAGGCAAAGACTTTATATGTCCAAGCATTTATTCTGTGATCATCTGTCAGTAAGATTCACGTATTAAGAGATTAGTTTAGTACATTTTGTCTTTGTTACAGAGAAGTGTAATTAATAACCCTACTCAGGCTTGCACATAGGCACATGTAATAATTTCTATGGCTTCCGATAATTACAGTGAAGCCCTATTGTGTACTTGCTCAACATGTTAATGAATCTTCCCTTTGTGATGCTTGACTCCAAGCAATCTTAATAATTATTATCAGCCATTATAAAGACCGGCAGTGGAGGCAGCAGTTTGGTATGAACAAAGAGGCTAAAGAAGCGTACAACATCAATGTGTTTTCAGTTAACGGCCTCTAGCTGTAGGACATATTTGCACTGTATATTGTTATTCATCGCTACAGGAATGGGTTCAAGTGCATCAGTATACTGAAAATTCATGGCTACTTAAATGATAATCATTAAACTTTCCAGGTTTTAAAATCATGTACCCTTGTGAAACACTAGTTTTAACAGTTCATCTTCTAAATGTCGATATATTTTTATAAAAAAGTGCTGAAAGTCAATTATTTAAAACAGGAAAGTTGTGCTATGTGCCTAGAAATCAACAGTAACATATTCAATTCATTAGATTTCGTGGATTCGAATGAAAAACGCAAATCTCTGGTTTGTTTCTAAGCTATCAGAACTTTTTCACATTTTCTTTCGTTCAGTCAGACTTGAATTCAGTAAATTGGTGGTTGTGAATTCTTCCTATCTATTTGTTTACACACTTATCAAGCTTTGAAATGTGGCTTTATTCTTCAGATATAGTTGGGATACTTAAATACATCCATTCTAACATGCACCTAGCTCAACGGAAAAGTGCAAATGTTCATTTAACAGTTCATTTAACAACACCATCCATTAATACATGTAGTCGATTACATTCAGTAAAACGATGGCATCAAACAGAGATTAATTTGGTCTACCTTAATTACTTACCATAAAGATATTCAAGATAACATTTTTTGTTAAAACAAATATGTATGTATTAAACATCTTTTTTGTAGTAAAAGCTTTTGTAGTGCATATAAACTTCACGAAACAATATGTATGTAAATGTGTATGTATGTAAATGTATCAATTATGGCAAACATTAATTTTTCAACCTTAATGTATTGTAATAAATGACCTATAATTATATTATTTCATTTTATTGCAAAAGTTCTATATAAATATATTTCTATTGAGTTTTTACATAATTGGACACAAATTAAGTGTAATTCTACAAAAATTGTTTTTTAACATACCATCACTGTAAATACTATGACTGATTTTAGGAACTGCACGGTTTTGTGTTACATGCAATGCCAAATAATGCAATGTCCAATAAGTTAAGCTTGACAGACAATCACATTCACATTCAACAATAACAGGAACAGGTGATTACCTGACCAGGTGAATGTGAATCAAAAGAACAGATCGAAACAAAAGTATTTATGTGGCCTCACTGCAACATTAGAGCTTGGTCTCACAGTTCACCATAACAGGACATTATTATGGTATCTGTTATAGGATGAAAACATAAACATGCAACTTAATATTCAACAGAAAACTGAGCAATAATAATAAACTATAACTATGGGAATGCTTCTGTAACTTTCTTCTCCATTATACCATGTAAATAAATAACAAAAAATAACTATGCATGTTGCAGTAAAATCTAATGCATGTTTTGTTTTTTTATTGTACGTCCTTCTCAAGAATATGTAGCCAAGATTGTACAAATACTGTTGGCTACATATTCTAAAGAAAGACTTAATGTCCAAATATTGATACAAAAAACAAAAATACACTAGATTTTACTACAACAAGCATGGCTATTTATTTATTAGCAAGTTTATTACACGTTTACATAATTACAGCATTATGTATTATTATTCCAAAAATAATCAAGGTTACACTGATAGTCACACATAGTAATAGGAATTATTTATAGCTTTACAGTAAAAATACTTTAATTTTGAAAATGTATCAGAAGTTTTGTTGCTAACAATGAAATTAAAAAATACAGTGATTAAGCTTATGCTTCCAATGACATCTGTTCAAAGTTTAATTTAGTTAAATAAACATGGGCACAAACGTTAGGAATTGTCAAACACAATAATAATTAGACTACCAAATTCACAAAATCATAGCATTGCAAATGGCATTGAGAAACCTAATACAGCGGTCTGTAATTATCATTCATTATATGTCTATAAATCCATGATTCATGTCATAATTTCGATGGTTGCTGTGATGTGTTATATATGTAACATTAAAAACCAGTTATTTGACAGGGAGGTACTCAAGCACCTTGTCAAAGTCCAGGCGAAGAAAATGCTTTTTACTGTTGCCACGGCAATATAAAATCAATTACAGTTTATCACAGGATTATTACTGAGCTAATTTAGCCAAGTAAATACATGCATCGTGGAAAAATAACACTTGCCACTTAACGGCTTTTAGTAGCTATATAGCACCATTTATGTAAGTCAGAACACATGCACAGCTGTGACAGGCTAACATTGTAATAAAAATGTAATTATACATCATGCTTACTCCATGGTGTTCAAAGTCTTGCAAAAATCACCTGAATGGCCTAACTTGTCTTGACAATGAAAATTATACGGAGTTGTGTTGATTCAGCTCAAACTATCCAACTGAGCTTGAATTTTTTCTAACTGAAAAATTTACAATAACCTTAGAAGATACTAAAACTTTAACATTCACAAAATTCTTGGTTGAATTAAGGAAAGGGATTGGTTTATTCTTACCTGATTATAAAACTCATACAATTCTTCATGGTTGAATTCCAAAAGAAGCTCTTCACAGTCCTGAAAATACATGGAAGAGGCAAATAGTGCAGTAACAAATCTGATAATGTACAAGTTTATGTATACCAGTATTTCTTCTAATAGTGATATTTTCTAATAGAAAGTGCATTGCATTGTGTTTTTCAAAATGTCTAAAATTGTCACACAAATGATGTTAATTGTTAAAATCACCTAGCAGACAAGGAGTTAAAAAATGGGTTTTCCTACACTTCAGATTTTAAACAAATAATTTTTGTAAATAATTAGTTAAACAAATAATTTTGCTTCTCATGGAAATTATAACACCGTTGCATTAAAAAAAATGGAAGCATAATTCACAAATGTTCTTGCTCAGTCTACCCCTCCATTGTTCACTTACTTCAGTGGCGGTTCAGGTAGCTTGGAAAAAGGATAGCTGATACTATTAACAAGTTTACTACTGGACAATAAAGGACCACAAGCAATGTATTGACACTTTACTGTTAGCCATAGTTATAACAATGATTGTGAGGTAGTTGTCAGATAATCATAATATAGTTTTGTGCAATAATTCAACATTGTTTGACAGATTAGAAAAGTATGACTCATGTGAGCCAGTGCAGCACACCACCGAAGCATAGTACTAACCATGTTGTCAACACACAAAGCAATTAAATAAAATTTATCGGTATAACCTAGAAACGCACTTTTGATTGGTTGTCTTTGATACCCAGCTCAAATATTGCATTCGGTTGTTTCATTTGCCCTCTAGACGATTGCGCCATCTGCAGTCCAAATCTCCAATTTATTGTCTCCAACTAAAACATGATATGATATTTAAAATGCAGGATGTAAATAAGTAAAAGAAGGAAACAGGGAAACAGGTTGAGTTAGCAATTATAATGTAGACTGTCCGAAATATAGGAGTTGCAATGGAACACACTTTACTGAACAATAAATAACTAAGTAACCATTGCAAAAAAAACTTTCCATACTTTTTTAATATTTGCAAAAAATGTTACAGTACAAACTGTTAATATCCAATCCAATATTTTTAACGTTCATAGTGAATAATAACTAAAAACTGCTACAGTCTTTAATAAATTGCCCACAATGTATGTTTTTAACATGTCAGCATATAAAATTTTGAAAAATCTAAAGATTTAACAGGCGACCATCAAGGTTTGCAAGGACAAATACAGGCCAAAACACACCAGAACTTGTTGAAGGTTATCAAATGAATGAACCTTTACAAAAATTTTAGTACTATGCTCTTCTGCACTTTAGATCAATTTAGAATTAACTAATAAAGAAATCTAGTTAATTAACTAATTAACAAATTGCTACAATTTTTTGTCTTGAACCAACGACATCCTAACTAATCATCCTTCCAACTCACTCAATTGTATAAATATTTTTTGGTGTTGTTTCAACTCATTTAGTATTAAAAAGTTGAAAAAAATGTGACAGAAATAGTGAATAATAGATCAGATTTTTTTCTAAGATCTGAGCTAATGCTTGGGAATTTTTCTTTTTATTACAATCTATCAACTATCAATTTCAGTAACAAAAAACATCTTAGCAACAAGAATAGGTCCAATAAAGATTTTTATTTTCTTTTTTGCAAGATGGACTTTTTACTAATTAAAGATCCATAAAGTATTCTGTAGCATTTATGGGCTGTATAGGCAGACTGGATTATGACCTTTTGGAGTCCCTAAGCTAACGAAACTGTGGGAGCTCTCTCAGATGAATCCACCCTCTAATTCGCCCGCAAAATAAGCAAGGCAATAAACAAACAAACCTCATAACATAACATAACACAACATAACAGGTCTCATACACGGGGCCTGCCTATTAACGGGGTCACTTTTTTTAAAGTCGAAACTTTATTTTAAGTTAAATGAATTATTAAACAATGTAAAAATATTAAAATATTATATTTATTTTTCAAAAAGAGATATATTTGAAAGTCTTTTAGCAGGGCACCTCAAGTTTGGGGTCCCAAATTTAAGGGGCCCTATGCTGGAGTCTATACTAGCCCATAAGGTAATCCTGATCTGCGTATAGGCCACATCGAGCCATCAAGTGACCCAAAGTTTTTATTTCAATAGTAATACATCTCACTAGCTGAAAAATCTAAATATTAAATTGATGATTTCAGAGTGTATGAGCAACTTGGATTATTATGTTCCCAAATTTCGACAACGTTACACACATACCTGCTTTGCTGAGAATGGTTTTCTTCTGAGATGCTCAATTACTTGTTTGCCATTAGCAGTCCATTCCTCTACAATTGATACAACCTGAAAAAACTACTCATTAAAAAAATTCCAAATCCACATTGACTACGAAAATAACATACCAAGAGGTTATATAGAGATTTTTAAATATTATAGGTAATTTAACATTAAAACTGATATTTAAAAATAATTTAAACTTAAA
This sequence comes from Tubiluchus corallicola, assembly GCA_030141605.1. Taxonomy (NCBI): domain Eukaryota; kingdom Metazoa; phylum Priapulida; class Priapulimorpha; order Priapulimorphida; family Tubiluchidae; genus Tubiluchus; species Tubiluchus corallicola. The sequence continues at coordinate 170,601 of JAQGDQ010000292.1, forward strand.
GTTGAATTTAACATGCTATTCCTTTTCATTTTTCCTATTTCATAATTTATGACTTAGATTTTCTTTGAAATCGTGACTGAAATATTTTTGTATACTAACCCAAAGATTATAATTTTAATCCAGAACTTAAAATTATCTAATTAATTTATAATAGTAGTAATTATTATTAAAATAATATCAATACGTTACGTTATTTTTAGAATCTAGGATGTAACTACAGTATAAGTAGTCATCTTTTGATGAGTATAAAAAAATAAAAAAGTTCACTGAATGTCAGATAAAGCAATTACATGAATAAATTATTATAAAAATTAAATCTACAAGTTACGCATTTATTTTTTTTGGACAGGGAGTAGCTACAGATTTTACTAATCAAATTAAACTATAAGGTACAGGCTGCTTACTAATGGTGAATAAAGGTAAAAGTAAAGTAAAAATGTAGTAATCCTACAAGAAAATTTTATTTTATACATAAATTCTGGTAGTTTTATATTGTGATTGTATTAAGCTAAAACAAGGTAAAAAGCAGACAGTTTTTTGTATTATTGCAAAAATAAACAGTAATAATGACTGACTCAAAAACAGCACAACTATGAACCATGTTTACCTTATCTTCATCCAAACCAAGTTGTGTTAGTTGTTGAGAAAGTGCAGCTGGTTTAGCCAGGTGGTAGGAAGCCTGTGTACAAAAGAATAATTTTTTTCAACTAACCAGAAAAAGATGTAGGCCTAAGTACAGTTTCTACAAATATTACAAAAAGATAAATTAAACATTGTCAGGAATAGCTATGTGCTCATTGTGTGAATAAATTTAGCTAACAAAGTTAAGCAATACTGAACCAGGTTAGTAAATGGATTGACAGTCTCCAACAAAATCGCTTCTGGGCAATTTCATTTGCAACACTACCCTTGGGAGGTAATATTCATCTCCCTCAGACCTGAATAGTGTTTAAATGTTTATTAACAAAATAACGAAAATTCTCCTTTCTTACTGTTAAAACACACCTCATAGTAAAAAGTATAGGTTGCATTCATACGAATACACGTCCCTGATACAGAAGCCTTTTCAATACCTAGCCACCTGTATCCACATATTTATCAATTATACATATAGTTTCATATCGTCATCAACTTATTCTAGCACGCATGACAAGTCCAATGGTAACAGACTATTGCTACATGTAAACATAAATCACACAATATTTCTCACTTGACTGTGAATTAATGTAATGTTATGCATTCGGGCCCACCTGTGAGAATATGAATTCAATGAATTCAAGAACAAGCTTTACATCATCTGGAGATAGTTTAAGTGCAGAATGAAGTTTTCCTTCTTCTTCTTCTGTAAAGGCCTTTTTATCCTAAAAAATTGTAAATTTTACATACACATAATGTAAGGTGAACACTTCTTACTTAATCTATAGTTTTTGCATTTAAAAAAGTAAATGACTGAAACTATTTTTCCGTTGCTGCCAAACTAATGAGCCAATTTAAAACTGCATTTAAAAAACGATAAAACAACTACATGTGACTATTATAGATTCATAGAAACTGTCGCACTGTGGCTTTATGGTTATCGTGGGTTCCTTAGAACAACAAAATATCCAACACAGCAATCAAACATTTGTAACATTTAAATATTTTTTCAATAAACATTTTGATCCCACCTAGCCCGATTCCTCCCGTGTTTTTCTGCTATCTAGTTCTTAAGTCATACATATATATATATATACTAATTACGACATCACAGTGGCCATTTAAAACGTCTAAGAAAAAGAACAAACTGATTATGCATTTTATTTAAATCTCCTCAGATTGCTTAATCAGATACTATACACATGATTTGATAACTTACCTTAAGATGCAGCTTCTCCACAATTCTACGCAGTAAAAGTGGAAACTTTACATCACCCAAAGCATTTATCAATGACACTGCCTTTTTCAAGCTGAAATACAAATACAAATTTCCATACAGTAAATGAAACAAAAAAATCAGTGCAAATGGCACAGTTACATTCAGAATTTAGACAATTTAGTTATAAATGTAAGAGTGCAGATTCACATTTAATACTGGTGAGGGGCATGCTCAGTAATAAGGCATGAACAAAACTATAACAACTAATATAATTTTCACAAATGCCTAACAACTACTTCGTAAAACAACTAATTGCTACTGATTACTCCACTTTTACGTGATATAAACGTTTCTATATATTTGCAGTACATCAATCTGCATAACAACACGTTGTGCTCCCAAAAAGTAGTATAGTTACTCCAGTTACTTATTTAAAACACCCTAACACCGATTGCTTTACCTATGACTTGAGATTACCAAATAATTATTTTTTACTATCAAACTTTTGATTTTATAGCGTTACAGAAAAACAACCACTTATGCAATATCATACATAAAATGCATGAGCTTCAGCACATCAACACAAATCATTTAGCTAGGTAGTTAATTAAGTATCTTTCAAAATTAGCTTCTTATACAAGAGTATCTTATACTTCTTGTTAACCACTGAATCATTGAAATTTTTGTACTTTTTAATGCACGAGTTGCATTTATGTTGATGTGAAATAAACAATCTTGAAAAAAACAAAATCAACATTCGGTGCATCGCTATCATTGCATTTTTATATTTGCTAATATCTGAACTTATAATATTGTTTAGTAATCTACTTCATTCATTAGGCCTTAATCACACGGTAACAGAAATGATTACACATTTCAGTAAATTACGTAACTTGACAATAATTTATTTGTCAACTAATTCTAAGTTGCTAACTTACAACACTAAGGCTTTATACCTTGCAGTTTCTGTAAACATCGAAGCCATGCTAGTAATAATATTAAATCAGCAAAAGCCTACTTCTATTTTTAGTACATGAATAGTACAGTACGGGCTGCCAAGGCCGTACCAGCAGTGCAGCTTCCTCAAAAATAACTATTTACAGTCACCACATCCACTTTCTGAACTTAAATAGCCTGTTACATTTGCGCTTTTTTGTAGACTCTCATCGCATTGATTTTTTCAACCACCCAAATCCATTAGCCGGACTCTTTTTCAGTTTAATCGTTTCAAATCAGATTCAGATTCATATCAAGTTTATTACCTTCGATGATCGGGGTGAAGCTGATAGCTTTTTTGCCCATTGTTGCAATGCTTAATTGTACACATAATGTTGTGGATCCCGTTAAAAACTGTAAGAGTTAATATAATGCCATAGCCAGGTGGAAGTCTTTAATTCTCCGGCAATGGGGTCCATTCAGGCTGAAATTTGTCGTGACACATTTCAGCATGGTGTATAAAAAACTGATCCAGTCGTGAACTAAAAGTGACTTAAAGTGTGAAGTATCAGTGACACACCATACCTTAATATTAAATGAATTCCAATCATTGACAGTCCTGAACACAAACATATTCCTGTTTCTGCATCTGGGCTTAGTAACTTTGTATCGACATAAAGACGTCATTAAGTCAAACCATCCTTATTCAGTGGAGATATTAAAATTACAAGTGACACACGCTACAAAAATTGCCTGATTGCTGTGAAGAACATGCTAAACATAATAATATTGTAATTAATGCTTTGAAAACGAAAACTGTGTACTTTATTCTGAATGCATTTAGGAGTGTCAGCTTTGCTAATGTAGTCTTACAAGGAGAACCGATTGAACTCGAACATGATGTAAAATATCTTGGCCACATATTTAACAATAATTGTAAAGGCAATTAATTGCGCCTTTTTTATGTTAGATTTAATATTCTTTGCAAAAATTTTAGTTGTGTTGTCAAACGAGTTCTGTTTAAATCTTATTGTTCAACTTTTTATTGTTCTAACCTCTGGATCACCACTTTAAATGTTTGTACTATTAAAAAACTAAAAGCGGCCTACTATTTTGCGTTGCCGACGTTTTTTGCTTACCGGTGGGGCACCACAGCATCTAGAATACGTACCGAATATGGCTGTAATCATTTTAAAGTCATTTTCGCAAAAATGCGTTTAGCCTTCATCAGCTAGCTTTAAATTAAAGCAAAGAAGTCATGCGCAGTTTATTCTTAATATTGATGTCATTTTAATTTCGAATATTTTGCCCATTGAGAATATACACTTACCAACGCTTTTTTGCGTATTTAGTTTACTAATTCTCTGTTCTTTGTGTAAATATTTATTTAATTTATCTTGTGGTAATATTTTTAATTGTGATTTTAACTAAGCTTTGTTTATTATTCTAATAATAGCTATTAGAGCTGACAGTATGGTACTTTTTATGTACTAAAGTAAACGGAAACGTAACAAACAAAAATAAAAATTACGAAATCATACCAAATAAAACGTAACAGTAGAATTACATTAAGAAAACAAATCAAGCAGTAAAGTAAATCACGGATTTCAAGCAACCAGGAAAAGCAAGTTAATTAAAACAAAAATATACTTACTAACTTACTCAAGCAAATAAACCATGCAATGTTAATTATTAAGGAACAAAACCTAATGGACAATAAAATCAGCTATGCAACAACATAAGGACTGTCACTAGTGGCAGCTTGTATTTCCGAGCAACTTTGTTATCATTCTATAGAATCATACTACGGAGTCTACGATACGTATTATGAGTAATAATTCAGTGATCAGCAAAAATGAACCAGGCAATACAAACAAAACAAAATAGACAAGCAATATAAATAACAGCAAAAACAACACGAAATAAACGGAACTGGTACTTATATCAGTTATATGCTTGTATTCAATTTTGCAATGATATAATAGTGTAGTTTTGATAAGTTTAATCAAGCTGCAAAAAAACCATGGGATGCAAATAAAGCAAAAAACAAGCAAAAACAATAAATTTAAATCTGTGGAATACTTATTTCTGTGGAACAGTTAACAGTAAACGCATATATATATAATTGTTCAAAATAATTACGATTCATCTTATGTAGCATTGCTAATGGAAAACAGGCTCTGGTTCTATATTATGAGACTAGCTTGTATTATCTAGCGAACATTCTAGCATGCTAACCAAGTTGGTCCTTGTACCAAGGAAATATGTTTAAAAGGAAAATTGTTTTGTATGATTATTGTTCTTCCAATACTTTACAAATACCTCATTACAATACCCATTACTTGTGGCAAAGCTCAGTCAAATATGAAGGAGTTAACTTGCGGAACAAGTTGCCCGACAAAATTAAAGCAATTACTAATACCAATGCTTATAAATTAGTAACAGTTGTCGAACTTTGCAGGTCACAGCAAGTTAACGAGAATTGTATCGGAAAATATGTAACACCGACAGATATCGATTCTTAGTTTTTCCTATGCCCAGATTCATCTCTGTAACTGGTTACCGGGACATGCAGTTAGTGCTGCAAATGTGACGTGTTTCAAAAACAACCATGACAAACACTTCTGCATAAGAAATCTCTTATTTCAATGCCGCCTGGCATGCTTGGAGTGGCTACCACACCTACATCAAGAACTGTTCGGAGCTCTGTAAAGTAAATTATGCAGGTCGTATGCCAGGCCGTTTTTGTCACAAAAGCCAAGGATTCGATAGATGGCGTGCTCACCAACTGGTGAGTTTATCTTCAAAGCATGCAAAAATCATCAAAGAGCAAAAGGATTATATCAAGGAAAATGTAATTTAACTTAGTGCGACAGTGACTGTGCATAGTAAAACCGTCCACAGTGCGCTAATTTAATTATGGAGCTAGAGATCATAACTTAATTTTCAACAGCAAAAATATTCCATGAGCGTGTTGCACGTGTTTGCGAAAGAAAAAAATTGAAGTACAGTGCTACTGTAAGATATTCATTGTGTCTTACTAAAAGCCGGTAAGTTTCAAGATAAAAATTCTAATTTTAAATTTATCATCGTGCTCACGCATGAGCTGTCGAACGTGTGTAGTTCGTCACAAACTAACACATTTGACTGAGAAGTACGCACCCGTATTTTGTGCAATGCGTTTCCGAAATGCAGGCGCTAGTGATCGTTTAACCACCGAAAGGCAAAATGCATTTAACAGCGAAGAACTAGTGGCATGAACGTGAATTTTTGTTTATGTGGTAATAATTCTTTCACGTTAGTCATGTTTCCTTTCAATACCTTAAAGAGCAGGTTGTTTTGACCTGCAGTTTAAGATTGGGTCCGGTTTTGCTTTAAATGACTATTAAACAAATCTTTGTGGTGGATATTCAGTCTGGAGATTAATATGATTTTATTCAAATTATTTAGATGGTCTAATATATTTGTAAGCAAACAAGTGCTTTACGAAGCAGAATAAAGAGAAAGTTAAATATAGGCGGTATTTCCGCGTGGCAGACTTAAAAGACCGATTTGCACTCATTAATAAGTTTATTCCATAGTATAGTGCCGTTATTTTTTAAAGTCTGTAGTCCATAAGAAGTAGAAGAGCCGTCCTGGTGTTGAACGGATAAAACATGTCTGGCAGCTGTTCGAGTGCTATAATGATGAATTTCTGTGATTATCGTAAAATATTTTTTTATAAATTCTAGGGAGATTTTCGAAGTTGTAACGGTGCACGAACTATTCCATCTCATAATGTCTTTCAGTTTGAGAGCCAGTAACTGTATATAAGAGGGAGTGGCGTGATCTCCCGTTTTTCCTCCAGTGATGTTTTTTTTAATTTTAGTTTGTACGACTATTAAGGGTTTTAATGCCGAATCGTAGAGCTACAGGACAGTATACAGCAGCGCATTTTAAGAACAGGGTACCCAGGAAATTAAGCTTAGAGAATATATCGTAAAACGGGACGAATAGGGACAATTTTTACAGTAAAACTGCCATAACTTTTTATTAGTTTTTATTCCAAATTGTGTTTGGTTTTATGCCCACATACCTTATTTATCTTTTGAGGGTATTGTTCTTATAAAAAAATCGTACGTTTTTTTAAAAACCGTAACCTCTATTAAACACGCATTTGGGGGTGAAAAGGGATACAACTTAGGCTTTAAAAACGTGTTTCAAAATCCATTATTTTGATATCTAGAAAGATTTTGATGTCTGAACACAAAATCGTTCATAGATACAGATACTATTGCGTCTTCACACCATGACCACTGCGCATCGCTAAGTCTTACGCAAGTTAAATTTGGTACCATTATCTGCCTGTCACTGTTGTCAGACTACACGCTTGCTTCTCATTAACAGACAGAGAGCGAGTGAGACAAACTAGTATTTAATTATATTTAATTATGTAATTAACACTCCATCAGAGTCTCATTATTTCACTACTACTGCCCAAAATAAAATTTAGCCGTTGACTATAACTCTTCTATGTCTGGTCTGCCAGACTCTGCCTATATTTCATGCATAAGACAAAGTTTTTGGTAGCCAAGAGACACTGCATTGAAAAAAATTAACAGATATGCATACGAGTTTTAAATTTCTTATTGGTAGATGAAGCAGTACAATACTGTGTACAAAATTAGGAGACCTAGACATAACTCAATAGACCCAACATCAGTTTCTGCATAACCAAAAAACAAGTTTTCTTTTGTTTAAATTTAACCATTTATATTACGGTCTAGGCACTCAGAGGAAGAAAAAATAGGTTAATTGTCTAAATAGTAAAAAAATTATTTGTATCGCTCCTCAAAATAAACAAAAACTAAAACATGTAATAAATGTCCTGTGACAACATTTTGTTATTTAAGGAAAATCAGGAAACAGGAAAAAAACAAAGCATCCTTTATACAAAAGACATATAAGACAATAATATGTAAGAGTCACATAAGAAACAAAATAACTCCGAATTTTGCTAAATAAAACAAACGGGCTGTGTCAATTTGCAATATTTAATAAACTGACAAATAACTTAATTTTTACTGCAGCACATTTCTTTCTCGCATTACAAATGCTGCTGAAGAAGTGACACACAAAACTTTGTACTTCAAACTACACATTACAAATTCTAAAGTTTTGCAGTAAACACAGAAATACAAAATAAAGTTATATAACAAACACTAGAAACTAAACCTGACATCACAGAAGAAAGAATAAATAAAAAATGACTAAATAACTCACTGAACCATAGTACTTTCTTCTAATAAATCTATGATATACACCCTGTACTATATCTACATTACCACTTCAATTACACTTAATGCTTTGGAACAGCAGACAAAAACTAACTTAAAAAATTAGCAAACCTCCATTCAAACCAATTCCAAGGAAAAATATTATTATGTTACTTTAAGAGAGAGAAACAAAACAGTATGCATAATCATAAATATAGTATGATAGACAATTATAAACTTTAAGCTTATTAGTCAACTAACACTTGGCAAGCATTCAGAAAAAACTATGTAGCATTAATTACAAAAATAAATCATATTACAGCATATATTAAAAGGCTGTAAAAACCCAAATGAAACAGCAGAACCTTTTAGCTCAAAGAAGATTTTTATGGCAGTTCGATTTTATCATTTTTGGTTACCTAATATAACACATTTATCATTTCCTATTTTCTTTCATAATACATAGAAAACATACTCGCTATGTAAAGATGACAAGAGAAAAACAGCACTTTCTAAACAATGAATTGTATCATGCTTTACAAACGGTATTATCAAAAATACATTCACTAATATACAAGTAGTTGTTGGTCCTAGGAAATTGATAAAACATGATACTATCAATCGGGTAATATCAATATAATCGCGACAACGCTAATCTTAAGTTTTTTTGGCTAAATACATTGGGGGACTTACGCAGTTATAAAATGGTCCTTAGATGGAATGGCATCACATGTGACGATTATTTTTTCCTAGTTTCTAATCCCCTGCCATAAAACTTGCTGTTTAACAGAAAAATAAGCAGGTTGACATTCACTTTGGCTCGTCCAAACATTTTCATCACAGCAACACCTTCGTACTGCAACTGCAACAGGTCCTACAAGGCAGAAAAGCATAAAAAGCGAATACAACTTTAACTATCACTTATACATCCCAAAAAGAAATTTAGGGAAACCATGAATTTTCGAAACATTTTCCCCACTGTTCCTCAATGTAAAAGAAGCAAATCTGTACAGTACTAGCGTATAATCAAGTGTGAATCTTCTACATAGATACCAACATTCCATTTTTACATTCATAAGCCACCCATGTTAACAAAAAAACCTATAAAGCCATAGTAACTATATAATTGTGTAAAATATAGTAATAACAAACCTGGAAAACGAGCTCAACTGATTCCATATCAACACCCATGAATTTTGCAGAGACTTGAAAAACACCTGGTTCAATAGTTGACGATATTTCAAACTGTACATTTTTGAACCTAGAATGTAAAATTCCACCTATGTCAGAATAACGTTTAATGACTGGGCACTACGCTGTTTAAAATTTATATGATTCAACTGTGCACAAATCAGCAGAGTACTTAAATCTCGAGATTCATATGGGTATAAACTTTCTGCAAAATAGGAAGAGATTAATAATTCAAAACTAATTACACTCATATCTCGGTTTGCCAGACCTCGCTTTTACGGATATTGGAAGAATCGGACAAAACAGTTAAAAATCCTGCATACTACGGACACAGTCCGTTGCTACGTGAGCTGACCGCTAATTGACGGGCAGTCACTTTGTTTACATCATTACATCAGTGCAACCAAGCAGTGTGTAATGACAAGCGTGTAACTAGTATGTCAGGAGCAGCCATACTAGACGTTTTTGAGACAATTAGGCAATTGATTCCACATTAACACGAGTCTAATACATGGCGCCTACTGTATTAGCTTAGTATCAGCAAATACGGACAATCGGCAAATTCGGACCGAAGTCTTTGTCCAGCAAACTGAGATATGAGTGTATTGCATTTATTTTTGAATATACAGTCCCATCGGTTTTAGCTGCATTAATACAGCGTAACCCCTTTATAACAACTTTCAGAGACATGTCTGGATTTGTTCACTACAACGCAGTCTCGTAATAGCCGAAATCAATTACTTGTGTGTGTAGAAGTGAAGGACACAGTGGACAGTGTTGGGAAACAGCATCTAACAAATTACTGTAATCAGATTATTTATTGTAAGAATAATGTGTAATGCAATTACTCTGCTTAATCTTGTAATCAGACTGCTCCTTACTTTAGCCGTAATGTTCTTATACCAGGGTTACTTATCTAACCATGAACAGCATTTATAAACCCCTGCTGCGAATGCAGTTCAGCATATGTTTTGTCCTTGGTGACACAGTGCATGCTGCAAGAATATGTTTTAGAACTTGCACTCACAATATGCAGGTTCTTCTACAGTCTGAACAAAAACAAAGTGACTTGGTTATACGTTCGACATACATATATAATTATGAAAACATTTAGTAAAACAACATAGCAATAGCTGCATAACAAAATTACACAGACTTTTATCTTCAGTTGGCAAGAAGAACAAAATAAAGACTTACTGATTTTTAGGCAAATCCTCAATTTCTAGAACAACTCCTTTCTCTGCTAGTTTCGCTGCAGTGAATTTCTCTGTTACCAACTTTGGTCCAGATGAGTCTTTGTTACCAAAGAAACTGCGTCTGTTGGCTTTTCTACAAATGAGCATGATAATAACTTTCAGTACATGCAAAAAGTATGCAGCATGTAATCATGCTCACACAATCTATCAAATATTAAATGAGAAATAGATTTTCACTTTAAAGCTTTTCTAAGATTTGCACAGGATAAAACAATACAGTACAAGTCAAAAAGCTACAATACAAGAAAAAAGTATGCAGTCAAATGATAATCAAATATCACAGAATATTAAGAATGACATTTGGTGAAAATGTTGATCACTAATAAACAATATTATCCGATAATACCATTGATTTATTTATTGAATTTGTTGATGCGCTTACAATAACACAGTGCTTGCTTTAATTTATAAGCTAACATGTATTAATTAGCCATCCCACGTACTTGCCAGCCTTGGTTTTGAGTCCATCCAAACATGATTTGACATACTGATTATAATAATCTACTTGCTGCTCATAAAACTGAGTTTTTCTTGCAAGCTGATCAAAAGTACTTCGAACCCGCAACATCTCTTGCTTCCGCCTCTGTCGATAACGTCTCTGATTACGAATATCCTGCAATACAGCAATCACGAAATGTTAGACAGCAACAATACCTCATTGAACAGTTCGCAATTTAACAAACTCTGTGCCCAAATCCATTAACTTAAAAGCTAGTGAATAAAAATAAAGTGAAAAATTACCTGTGCTATATCGTTAATTATAGCCTGATAATTGTTATCAGTAGAGATGAACTCAGCTTTTACAAGAATGTCTAAATTCTCCAAAATTCGTCCTTTCATTTTGTCCAGCGGAAGCCTACAAATAAAAAAAGTTACAGAGAGTTGATTGATTACTCTAACAAGAATTCTCTACCACGTGAACAATGGCATTCTCACCATTGGGGAAGAATTTAAACAAGCTTTTAAAACATTTCTCTTAAAACATCATGTCAGAAAGCAAGAAGATCATAGTAACTAATGAGCTTCCAGTTAACAGCAGTAACTAGTCTACTAAAACCTTGCAGAAACACTGTCAATAAGCTACTTTGCTAACACTAATAAAAGACAAAGACATCTTTAAGTTATGTAACCTATTCTAGTACATAGACATAATGGCAGCTATGTAGACAGTCATAACTAAATAGTCTTTCCTTTTTCTATCCTACATATTTTAACAAAATGCATTTTTATGCTGAATGAAAAACAAATGCTTCAGAAAACGTACATTCCACACAGTGAGAACTGACCTAACCATCAATGATACCACTCAACTCACAATTAAGGTATGAAGTCCAGCAGAACAGTAACAGAGCTAGCCTACACAGAGACTAACAGATATTAAAAAAATACAACAGTTTAATTTACATGCTATTCACAAACAACCCTTGAATTAGTCTTATTTATAACTGCAGAAATAACTTAAAATCACAATTTATAGTGACAAGTGGTTATACCTGCTCTCTTGCAGTACAGAGTGCGACCTGGCAAGCTTACGAGAACTGGCTTTATTCTTTTGAATCTGAAGATCTCGCTTCTTGATAAGAGCCTGATGTGCTTCTTCCTGTAAAAACATCAAAAATTAATAATCACTTAACCAATCAATCAATCACAACAGCAACTAGTAAAAAAACTAAAGAATAAAATTAATGAAGAAATCTTAAAGTGTGAATTCATTAGTACATTTCCCTGCATTTAAGCAAAATAAATTAAGGCCTGAAAACTTTTGTTTCTTCAGTGAGCTCAAAGCAAGATTTTCTACTTTTTGGGCAAATAAAGCCAGTTGTTAGCCATCTACACAAAACAAAGAAATCTCACGTTTTCAGACTATACGTGTTAGTTACTTAATTAAATATTATTAAAACCATTAATACAGTAATAATTTAATCAACTTATTCCAGACTTGCAAACTGAAAGTTTTGAAAGTTGAGTTATATGTCTTTGTGGTTCAACTTCTTCAAATTAAAGAAGAAAAGTATATAAACTACACTGAATATCTTTTGCAATTCTGAAACAATAATAAGTTTCTTTTTTAATAATAAAGTAAGTGGTTTATATTATTAATTTAAAAATATGTAAACTATACAAAAGTAGTTTACTTTAGGCATCAACCTACCTGTTGATCTGTAGCTGCAGTGTCCAAAACTTTAGCAAGGTTTTCACCCGGTTGTACACGAATCAAGTCCACAATCATACGCTTGGTGCGCAGATAAACGGCTTTTTTGTCGTTTTCATCTTCTTCAGGTACCTCAAACTTGTTAGTTAAAGTTAGTGATATTTCTGTGCTGGCAAGCTGTGACTTGGATAGGTTTTCTATGTCCTGGCCCTGTTCGCCTATTATAAGAACATAAATAAATTCTATGAACAAACTGTTGAAAATTTACTATAATCAAGTGACTGAATAGTGTAATAACTTAAGAGTCAGTTAACTATGATGATGGTTCTAGGTTAGATATAATTTACACAACCACAAAAAGAAAATGATAGAGTGCAATTTCAGATAAGGAAGTGTTATATTTAGCAAAAGTTTGATAAGCACAAGACGTACAAATAAAATAAAAACTCGCGTGGTTTACAAGTAATAAACCCTCAGACATTTCTGGTAATAAACCTGCAAACAAAAAGCTCAAAGTATGTACCTAACTTAATGTAACACGTCAGTATTTGACTAAATCAGCTTTCAGTGAAGTTTTACTTACCAATTAGTGTATCAAGATCTGGTTCTCCAAGATCAGCAAGCAGTTCATGCAGCGAATCATTCTTATCTGGTGCCACTACATCCTGATGCTGCAGCAACAACTGAAATACATTACAACTGTTCATAATATAGCAGTAACACAAATTCATACAATTAAAATGCCACAACTAAAGCTCAAGCGAGCTCTTTATTTCGTTGTTAAAAACATGTGCCACTTGTCAATTTCTCAAACGTATGGAGCACATTTAGTACTTCACTTGCAATAATGTGTTGTACAGAATGACCGTCAAATCCTGGCATCAAAAGCAATAATAAATTGTCCTATTGTGTAAGGTAAATAAAGGAATGCAAAAGATTTCTCAACAAATTATTAATATTACATACGGACAGTGAACAACACACTACAACAAAGCAACAAAGAATTCACTATATAAAAATGGCTAGTTTAAAGGAAATTTTAAGCAAATTAATGCTGACTTTGAGAAAGTGCTGTTTATGCTACAGTACCTGATGGGTGTCATGTATTTCAAGCAATGAAATGTATATTGACGGTTTCGTTAACATTGTAAGTTCAGACCATTGGTCCACGTTAAAATGTTGTTCTGGTTCCTCAACATTACAGGCATTCTGGAAATAATCCCTAAAAAAAATCAATAAGCAACCTTTACATATACTTCCTAGAACAATAAAAGTATGGTTATCTAAACAAAAAAAAGGAAAAACTTACTTGAATTTTTCATGGCAATCTTTGATAAAGCCATTTAAGCAAGCAAGATGCGAGCTGTCACCACCAAACTGCAATAAATAAATAACAACAGTAAATAAACTAACAACTTGTAAACTAACAGATTTAACAACATAATCTTCAACAAATGTATTAGACCAAAAAGGAAGAATTCGAAGCAGTGAACAAAACGCATTCGTACCCCTTTGTTAGAAGCAGCAAACTGTAGAATCTTTGCCACTGATCCAAGATTTCTTCTCTGTTCATTTGTTAGTGCTTTGGCTCCAACTGCGTCAATGATATCGAAAGCATCAGGTGCAACGATTGCAGAGTTGATGTATCGATAGTACAGCAGGTTTCCAACAATCTACACATTATAGCATTGCAACAGAAATTACTATAATTAGAAATGACAGAAACATGAACGGCTAATTTGTTTCAATATCTAAGAGTGAAATATTTAAATGCAGATTAAATACTGTTTGACGTATTTTTAGAAAAACCCAAAAGATTCAAGAAAAAGGTATAAGCACCTTAATGACTTCCTTTGCTGTGGCTTCTGGAAATCTTTCATGAAGAGTGTTGCGTAACACTTTCGCAATGTACCTGATTCCATATCTAAAAAAAATGTGTGTGGATTTGGAAAAATAAATAAACTAAGAAAAGCAAACATTTCTGTTACAACTTTTCCCAAACAGTGACTACTCAAAAATGCCTATAAATGTACCACTAGAAAACCAAAAATAAGCCACTATGGAAGAAGATATGTGGCACAGTGCGCCTTAAACTTTACTAAACAATAGAAATAACAAAAATTTGCAGAATAAGTCTTTTCATAGTTTCAGTGATTGATGCTGATTGTCAAAAGGTCAAACATTAAGTGTACCAGATGACGCATTTGTGTACACTTGACAACTTCTCGCAGTCCTAGCTACTGTAATACTAACAGTTTTAACAGCCAGCTAGAACCTTATTTACCTCATTTTTTCTGCAAGCAAGATCTTGCTAGTAAATCACTTAGCGCACAAATTAACACATAATTAAGAAGTCCAGCTAAAACATCTGAAGTTACTAAACTTATACGGCTTTGCTTTACACATGTCACGTGGCAGCTGTAGTTAAGACTTGGTACACTTGACCTTTGACCTACAGTAATGGTTTGTGCGCAGAACAAAACTGTCAAAAGGCTTATTCCCTTAACATCGTTGCCTGTAAAATATAAAACAATTAAACAATCGATTTACTTACGGTATTTTATCCAGGGCTTGTAAAATAGCATTAAAAAATTCTTTAGTTGCATGCTTTAATGCCTTGATGGATGTTTCGATTTGATCTCGAACTTCTTCATGCTTCAAAGCTTGATCAATGGTCACATCATATGGCATTCCACTAAAACACATTTAACAGATAATTGTGTTGATTGAAAATAAATGATAGTAATAATAAAATCAAACTTCATATCCAACAATTTAACTTCTAGTGAACAAAAATACGTGAAATGCTACAGTATTTTCTCAAACACAGGAACTGTTACACGAACTACTGTTAAGGCTTTACTGGCTTGAAGAACAACTAAAACCTTTACAAGAATCAGACTGGAACGGAAAAAGAACTACAAAACAGATGGTAAAAAATGGAGTGAGCAAGAAAGAATAATAGAAAAGTACCCACAACAAAAATGGAAATTAGTCGAAACATGAAATTTTAGGTTTTGGACAATTTATTGCAAAATAATGAACAAACGTAATAATTTTTCCTTTATCATTCAACTAGATTGGGTTTGGTAGATTTGAAAAACAATCCATTAGGGTCACCGATGTTTTGAAACAAACAAAGACACTCATTTGGGATAAACTAAAATTTTCAATTACAACGTATTCAATTACAAACGAACAATTAATAATAAATATTTTAATTACATTACACAGATAATGATAAATTATTCACCTAGCTTGTCCTGATTCAGTCTCTTTTTGGTTGACCCATTGCTTGTACACTTCTACTGGATTAGTGTTAATGTTGAGATTTTTGTCACCAATAATCTTTGTGACAAGAGGGTTAAGCAACTCTCTGAGCGAATTCAGGCCACGACCATTTCTAGTAAAGACAATGATTCAAATTACACATTTCACGTGAAATGGTAAGTAAAATTATCTATTGAACATAAAGAGTAAACAGAAAATAGGCTCAAGGAAATATTAAAGATTACATGTATGTACCTGTTGAAACCAACAACCATTCTGATCACCATAGGATTACCTGTAACAATATCACTGGGCTTTTCAACCCTCATTCTGAAAAGAACAATTTGTCTAAATAAATAAAACTGGTTAGAAATTTCAGCAAAAGAATGACCCAGAAACCAAATCCAGAAACACCTTTTAAATTTACAATTATTTAACAGTTCAAAACTTGATAACATAGTTAGCACATGTTACCTAATTTCTTCTTCAAGTGCCGCTTGGAATAATTTATTCAGTAAGTATTCTTCACGTTGATTGCCGGCATAATTATACAATGTCAAAATTACAGATTCCATGAACTTTGTCGTCCGACTTTGCGGCATGGCGAATATCAGCTTGGCCAAGTAATGAGGGTTTGTTTGCAGATAGTAAAACAGATGTTGGTAAGCTTCAAGAAGTTCTCTACTTTCCTTACTCAGACTCTTGATGCCCCTGCTGGTACTGATTGTACCTTCTTTGTTTATATCCTTGTGATTTTTTAGTTTCCTTCCATGTGCAACAACATCCTACAACATTTAAAGGTAATGCAATACAAGATATGAACGCTTATGGTCTGTTTCTTAGATTCTGATAAAGTTATTACATACTGCTGTTTGTGTGGAAAGAAAGCAGAGGAAAATTTGTTTCTCAGCTAGAACAGCACATTGTGCCATACAGTGACAAATCAGAGATTCTGCTAATTGAGCCACCAAAGTTCCATTACAAAGCAAGTCAAGTCGTTATCATTTTATGACAAACATCATTAGTTTTCACTACAATCAAACAGCAAAAACTTCTGATTCTGAATGACGTCATTACAGTCACCGTCAGAATCACACCCTAAACGTTTTGCTACAGTCCCTGCCTCTATGTACAAATTTGTAAAGAATTTAAGTGATTTAAATTCCTTAGGCATCACAAGGCGAGATAAAACACAATTACAAACTAAAGTGTACGTGTTGGTGCTACCTATTTCGAAATTGTGCAGAAACTTGTCAACGCAGACAATCAGGTTGTGATTATAGAACGCACTCTCTAAGGTACAAATGATTCTAGCCTACGATCATTGTGACTGTAGATGTTAGTTCTAAGATCATTGTGACTGTAGATGTTACTTCTACGATCATTGTGACAGTAGATGTTAGTTCTATTGCCACAATCATAAAAAAGCATTCTGTGATTGTAGCAGAAACTCTGTATATTATGACGAAAATCTTTCTCAATACAGTCAACCTCGGATATAAGGGAACCTCCGGAACGGACAAAATCATCCCTTATATCCGATAGCCGAAGTTGAGTCGTGGAAACCAAGCTGTTCAAAGGCCGAATTTTCGAAAACTTGAGGTTAGATTGATCAATTTCGCTTGAGCAACTTTTTCTTTTTCTATATTATGATTTAGTTACCCATATCATTACAGCCACAAGACCCGACTGTAGTCCAAGGGAATACAGTCGGGCCCACACTGGGTCTCGGCATAGGCTTTTTAGGATGTAAAAAATATTTGATCATACGGTCCCTTATATGCGAGATAATTTACCTGGGTTTCTATTATGTGGGACCTGAAGATATCGTCCCTTATAACCGAAAGTCCCTTATATCCGAGTACCTTATATACAAAGATTTTTATAAGGAAAAACGTTACGAAAAATCGGGACCGGTGTTGGTGGTCCCTTATAAGCGACTGTCCCTTATAAGAAAGCACCTTATACCCGAGGTTGACTGTATTTTCAAGCGTAGCTAAGAATATTTAACACAAAGAGAGCAAGGTTTATACACACATAGGAATGAAAAATAGCTTTTAATGTAAGTGATTTAACAAGCAATTAATGACACTTCTTCTACCCTGAAAAGAGAGTTTATGTATAATGTGGTGCAACTGTTGCAAGAAGCTAGAGTTTCTTCTTGGAATTGAAAATATTTATTCACCAAGAAGTTTGATCTAATTTTAAAGTACATCAATTGTTAATGCCTAACATGTTTAGTTTTTTCACACTTCATATAAATAAATTTCCAATTACTCACTTGTAAGGTAATTCTATTTTTCACAAGCAACCCAATTTTAATGTCCATCGTGTTGAGATCTTGTTCTAGCTTCTGATTGGATCTAATCACAGCCACAACTTTTTCCTTCAACTTTGTGAGCTCTACAAGTATGAACGATTCATGTAAATAACTATTCAAATTGTCCTATAACCTCAATTTATTAATATGTTTAATACCACTTTAACACTGTAGGTACCACCCTACAACTGACTAAATTTTGGTCCCTGGCCAAGTCAAAACTTTTAAAGTATTAATAATGACTGGTACAAAAATTTTGTTGATCGATCCCACATACATATAACTAGCCTGATACCAGTGATGTGTGCAACCATAACTTACCAAGCTCCTCTGAGTAATCAGCATCACTATACTCTAAAAGATGTACAAACTTCCTCACTACATTCAGTGGTGGATTCGGACTATGAACTGAAAAAAAACTTACAGTTATTCCCATTTTTAAAATATAAACTTGCAAGTAAAATGATAAACTTAATTTTTTGCTCATGTTACAGTCTATAAGATGAGCAAACTTACCAAAAAGCCAGTAGTCATTGCGGGCAAGGTTGGAACGCCACCAAGCCTGCAGCAAGATGGCAGCACCCTCCTGTATAAATAAACAAAAAGTAAATAATTATACTAAACAAAGTAAGTCACTTTTTTTTAATTTGGTGGTGTCACTTATAAATCAAATGCCAGAAAAAGTGATTAAATGACTAAATTTTTACATGCCATTCCAAAGCTTTTATGGTCTTTTAATGTTTATTTAAATAGCGTTTAGTTAATTTATCCAAAAAACAATAGTTAACTAACATGGTCAAAATGTGAGAAGTGCAATAATTAAAACTTACATGATCTTTAAAATATGCCAGTTTGTCCTGATATCCTTTTTTAGCAAGCCACATGCGTACAATAGCTTGGATCTAAAAAAATAATGAATACTCATGTAGTTGTATAACACTGCAAGTCCATATCAGCTTGTCTCATCATTTAATTTTACAAACTAAATGACATATTAATTATTTTGGCACACAGAGAATTTTACATACTGTATGATGTGCTTGAAACACAAATCTTATTCACCTTAACAACTTCATATGGGTGACTATGTAATTGTTCCAGTCTTTCTTGATACTTTTTTCTTTGTGTATAACTTTTCCACTGTGCCTGAATCCTGACTATCGCTGGTAACTGACGTTTCATAAAATCGTACCTCTCTCTGTACCGAGCACGGGCCTGATGGCCTCTAACCTATAAAAATTAATATATTAGGTAAAAGTACTTGCATGATTTTAAGTCTGTTTTTAATCTCAGTCCTCAGTTTGTTTTACTGACTTGCAAATAGCACAAAGATTAAAATAAACTACATTTCCGTTATTTCTTATCAACAATTTCTTGATTTAGTTTTTGTGAAAGCAGTGAAAGATTAGTCTTGCTTGATTAGATGGATGTCTTTTTTTCCAAACATCTTACTAAAATACAACAAACTCTTGTCTCAAATACATCTTATTTTACGAACTTTTCATCAAACAATAAAGTCAACGTTACATTAATACGTTTTTAGTAAAAATGCTTCTATTACTACACTCTCAGCAGTTTGCAATTACACTCAGCAACTTAAAGGACAAGAAAAGGGGCACCTGAAGTAGGTTTCAGAAAAACCGCCTTAAAAAATTATACTACTTTACAGCAATTTTATGCGCATATCGTATTCACGCTGAAAGGAATTTTCGTTTGTTTTCATTTTAAATCTCCTGCAATACTGTTCCGATGGTGCCATTACATGACGTCACTACGCCACGTATATCAGCAGAGGAAAAAGAAATGTTAAATTATGACCCAAAAAACTTTCAGAGCAAATCTATATTACTTAGCATTTCACTTACCTTCTGGAAAGACTTATGTAACTAGACTAATATTTTAAATGTTTGTACTAATTGGTAAAATGTTGCTGCCTCACCCTCCAGGGTGCGCCACTCACTAGCCAAAAACGTATTTTTAATCTTATTGACAAGATACAGTAACTTAAAATTTATTTTTTCAAACCTTACTTAGTGTTATCAAAACTTGTTTCAAACGACCTACCATTAAAAGGCTGCGCCTAACAGTCATCACGGGAGTTTAAATTTACACGTTTTACACAGAGTTATGGCCGATGGAAGCCCTGTATACGAAAAGGTAGTTAGTGGTAAAATTTTGAGACGAATTTTTTAAGCTATGTTTGGCACAACAAAAGTAGTTCAATTAACCTGCGCTTGTATTTTAACAATGTAGGGCTCATTTGACTTGTAGAACAGCTCTCTATCATGTGCTGCAGTAACATCAGATATGATATCTTGAATTTCATCTTTTGTCAAATGGTGGGTGCTTGCATCAAAATCATCTGGGACTTTCCATTGCCACAGCCCTGTTTCTACATCTAGATAAAATGGATGGCCTTCCTTTGTTTTCATCATCAGCCAGGAGTTTTCAGTACTTGCAGCATCATTACCTGGTAAAAATAAGTTTTTATTAACAAACAAAAATGGTATATTTTTAACCATTAAATTAGAGAGATAAAATGGTACATCCTTAACCATTAAATTAGACAGATAAAATAGCACATTCTTAACCATTAAATTAGAAAGATAAAAATGATTACAAGTTCCTAACTGGAAAGATTATATTTACCGTCGCTTCCGTGTTTCTCCTGCTTAGCAGTCTTAAGTCTTTGCAGGTAAGTTGGCACACAGTCTGACACCACACTATGTAAGTTTGAGCCAGACTGCTGCATGGCTTCAAGCATCTCTTTTTCATCTTCTCTATCAACTGCTTTATTGATAACACTGATAGCTGAGCATACTAAAAATAAAAGTAAACTTATAATGGGACAAGTTTTCTAATGAAACCTGTGCACAATGCAGCAGAGATTTGATTTTAAATTCATTTCATTTGTTAGTCTAAGATATCTGATATCTAAACTGTCCACTAATATTACAATGAGCAACATTTCAGAAACTAAAATAATGGCTAATGGCCATTTACCAGGCTATGTCTGTTTAACTTTAAACAAAAAAGGTGCTAAAGCTTAGTAACTGGTATTATCATACTTACATTTCTCAATGTCAGTAGCTTGTCTGTTAGCTGACAAAATTATTTCCTGTATTTCTTCCAGCCATAATTCATGTAATCCTTCATCATCAATTCCCTAACAAAACACATTTGTATTACAGCCTTTTTGCAACAGTCAGTCATAAATAAAGAAGTGACGAGATCAGTCGTCATCAAAATACTACGCCTATGATTTGTAACTCTTGTCAGGGAAGCAGTAGCGATTTTACCTATATTTTGGAAGCAATTTTGAGCGATCATACCATCACTGAAAACAGTGAAACCGATGAAGTATTGAACATTGTACTATGGTAAATTTTTCATTATCAGTTATCCTAACAAGCTTAATATGGCATATGAAATAATATTTCTATTGATTAATAGCAAAATTTCTAGTGATATATCTATACGACTAGAGCAGGTCTATGAGAAATTTGGTAAATTGAAGTGACTAAGTCAACGTAAGCCCTTGAAAATGATGTAATATGCACTTTATTTGAGAAACTATCAAGATTCCTGATCCTGCTAAGGTCACTTATCCAACTGCTCCCAAAAGCTGCCAATGCTTAATTTTTGCTAATTGATCTCTCAATGGTGAAAAGTGTCACAAAATTAAATTTAAAAATCATTGATTACTTACTTCTGTTTTGGCATGTTTAGCAGCACGTAAAAGTCTGGTATAATGATTAGCATTGTCAGCATCAACTTCACGTAATGCAGCAGCAGGAAGCTGAAGTGCAGCTAACACAACATTTTGATCACCAGAATCTATGGCTTCATTTATGTGATGAATAGCTGCAACACCTAAATGAAGACAAAAATTGGTTTCAGAAACATGATAATTAAAATAAAGACAAAATAATAACTGTGCCCCAAAAATGATTAAACTGACATTGAATGACGCATTTAGTGAAAATGAAACATCATTTAGATTGGTCACAAAACTCTTGTCATCAGCATTAGAATGTGAGTGAAGCACATGCAGAAATAAGTACAGCATTGAAAACAACAAGAAAACCATAGAAAACAATAAGTGCAACACAGAAAGTGATAAAAACAGCATAGAAAGTACAGTAGTACCTCTGTTTTCGACCATAATTCGTTCCTAAAGTGTTTGAAACCGAATCATTTATTCTCATAAAAAATAATGTAAAAGCAAATAATCCGTTCTCAAGCACCAAATGAACTGTAAAGTATTACTAAAACGAAATATAATAATGCAAAAATGTTTATTCAAACAGTAGATATGATATAATTGATAAGAAAATCATAACAGAATTACTTTGAAAGAAAAACATAATTGTTCCCGCATGAAAAAGCGGAGAAAAATAAGCTTTGAAAGTGCTTAGCGATGTTATGCAATTCAAATATTGTGCATCGGGCACGGTCGATTATGCTCGGCTCTACTCGGCTCGCCACACATGTGCATCACGTGTTTGGCGGATGGTCGGGTAACGAAATTCTGGTCGAGAGCGGAGATAATTTCAGCTTGAATTTTCTGGTTGAAAACCGATTTGTACGAGTACGGAGACGTTCGACAATGGACGCATGACTGTAATATGAACAGCACAGAAGGCAAAAAGTACAGCACGGAAAGCAATAAGTATGGGACAAAAAGCGATAAATACAGCACTAAAAAGCAATAAGTACAGCATAGAAAGCATCACTTACGTGCAAGCTCTTCCTTAACTTGCTTGTTAACTTCTTGTATAAGATCCTGAATCTCAAAATGAGTTAGTAAATCACACTGAAATATATAAGGGTTTGTAATAGCAAAGGAAATCTTAAACCTAGTCATCATGACAGAAATGCAATTTTTGCAGTCACAACAAAATCCTCATGTTTGCACTAAATAAAAAAGAACAAAGGCTACAGTAACACTGTCAATACATTTACATGTAACTTTAAAAGCAATACTGTCTTTTCATATAGTCAATAGCCCGAGAAATATTTCACCAACTAAGTGACAAAATGAAATCAAATTTTAGCTACTTTCCCAAACACCAAATAAATAAGTTAATTAAATAGCAATAACACAATATTAGATGGTGAGTGGGTGATTAGCATCTGGAAATTAAATAATAACATGTAAACCTAATGAGTAATTTGAAAAAAGGAGACAAAAGGGGGTAAATCAGCTTTATCCTATCTGTTAATCGTAACCTATGTGACAGTGACTGATTATGTTCTAAGAGAGACAGAATTCGCACCAAATCGCTCAGCTGAGCCGGAAAGCTAGACAAAGCAAGGTGCAGCTTATGCATTAAGCCCCTGGTTCAAATACCGACTTGGGTAACAATTTTTTACCTCCTTTCTTTAAGAAATTAGCTGACACATTGTCTGTTTAATCTTAAACTTAGCTAGGTTTATTGTTAAAGCAGATAGTCGCCTACCGAACTATTCTTCTTACGACCTTTGGCGTATAGCATTTTATCTAGGTATTTTGACATGTTTTCCTCCTCGAGTTCAACCATGTGAGCACTTTTATCTGACAAAGCTTCAAACAGTGTTTCTGCACTACAGTTATCGATAGCAATATTGATCTTCGCAACAACTGATAACACTATAAAACAGATAATCATGAATACAACCATATAAAACATGTCAGCAAATAAATGTGTCTAATTGATTAGCTACATTACACGGTCAAAAATTCGGCAAAATAATTTAAGGCTTGCAATTAAATTTTACACTTCATATTTCAATGAAATAAGTCCAAAGAGCACAGATCCAATTTTAACTACAAGTCACTCAATCTACAAGTCGTTTCTGTCACAATAATGTTTGTTAACTTGTTAATGTGACAGAAGTCAGTATCACATTTTTTTATTTTTATGTATTTATCTATAATGGCAAAGACCTGTTTAAT
The DNA here is from genome assembly GCA_030141605.1 of Tubiluchus corallicola. Lineage (NCBI taxonomy): Eukaryota > Metazoa > Priapulida > Priapulimorpha > Priapulimorphida > Tubiluchidae > Tubiluchus > Tubiluchus corallicola. Next base: position 194,774 of record JAQGDQ010000292.1, read on the forward strand.
AAAGGTCTGCAAGATTGTTAATTTTTTTAAGCTCGACAAGAGACAATAAGGGAAGTTGTACTTCAAAATATATATCAATATAACGAACAGTAACAAGATTAGTAATTAAACCTGTTAGCATGATGTTTTATATAAAATTCAGTCAAGTAAAAAAACTTTTGGAAACTAAGAACTTTTGCTGTGACCATTTCTTGTTCCTCGACCATTATCTTATCCATTGTGACGAGAACAGAACTGCGACTTCTTGCGAGGCAAGAGATGAGATTGAGTTCTTGCAAACATCTAATGCTTAACACTAAAATTTGCTCAACTGCCAAGAAACAGCATTTCCTTTTATTTTTCCGTTTCACCATTTCAACTTGCACACTTACAACACATGTTCACATTGAAGATAACTAAGGAACCTTTCAACCAACAAAACTAAGTTAATTCCCTGCCAACAGTCTCTCAGCACCTTACAGAAACAAAATATGAAACATGTAACAAAAATTTTTATAATATTTACCTTTTACGCCACCAGCTATTTCATCAAAATCTAGATCATCCTGCTTGTCGGCACGTATAGTTTTAAATTCACTGTGATACAACTTTTCTCCTTCATCAACAATAGGTGGAAGCAAAAGGGAAGCATCTTTCAAAGCCTGAAGTGTTATAGCAGAATCATCCCCTGCAAGGGCACTGTTGATAGCTTCAACAGCAGTAAGTCCTAAAACGGAAAAATAAATTGACAGACAAGCAAGAATATGCAAAAAATTACACTCGAGTAATAAAATACATTTTATTTGGCCATTTTATCTGAAAAAGCGAATAGTTAAATCTCAATTCATACAGCAAGGGAGCTTAACTTTGCCAATTTTTGGTAACAATTTGTTTTAATAATGGTGAAATTTTGACAGAATTTCTGCATTTAACATTGAACTCCTTACTGTAATGAGAATGTCTGAATTCTCTTAAAGCTTTAGCAAGTCTTTAGTGTACGTGGGTGCCAGAAACATTATTTACAGAGTATGTATTGTTCTACTGATATATGCACACACACCAGCATCAACACAATACGTACACATAGTCAGACACTGATACACACACACATACATAGCAGCCCCAATTTATTGCTGCAACAATGAACAGTAAACCTGTAGAATGAAGATAAACACTGTGTGCTCTGAACATCCACATGTTGAACAAGGAGATGCAATCATCACTCAAAATTTCATTTGCCCTTACTCAATTGAAAGAACCAGCATATGCAGCTAAGCAAAGACTGAGAAAAATCTACGTCTAACATTGGAAACTTACATTAAAAAAGTAAACATTACTACAAGAAACGTTTACAAAATATGTTTCAAATAATCTGTAAATCTATGCATACTCACTGCTTTACCATAGGTGGTTTTAATGTTTTGCATGTATAAATAAAAGTAACGAAATTCATAAAATGTTTGTTTTAGACAAGCAAACTATTACTGATTTGTTAAAAAGATGATAATAGGCAACATCCGTAATCCCATACACTTACAGTTTTCCAATGGAAGCATTTAATGACAATTCTTTTAAAAATCCATATTGTTGAATTGCACTAAAAAAACGAGGACTTTCTGTACATAAACTACATAAACACTTGACATACTTTGTTTGAAAACAGAAGCTGCTGTATTTGCATCGGAAACTGCAGCTTGGATATCGTCTCTTTCTAAATTTTTGCTATCCTCATTGTTGTTATTCTAAAAAAACAATTTACTTATAATTAAAAAAGAAAGGTCAAACCAACTGACTCGCCATTTCAAATATTAGACCTACAATTAGTGATTAGCTACAAGACAACAAAGGTAATGTAATCAGCAACAGTACTATAACATAAATAAAAATGCCATAAACAACATGCCCACAATCAAAGAGATAATTCTTAAAACTTGAGGTTTCAACATACATTTTTGAAATCACGAATTTTTAGCAAACACTCCATGTACCAGCTAGCATTGTCTTGGCAAATACCCTGCATACCAAGATGGCGACTTTGCAATGCTAAGACAAGAGCCTCTTCATCATGACTGTCCAATGCAGCATTAAGTTCAACGATTGCCTCTTCAACTAAAAAAGAAAATTATATGGTGGTAAAATGTGACAATAAGCCAAACCTCGGCAGAAATTTCTCATAAAAGATTGATTGAGAAGAGATAACATTTCTATCATTTCTATAAAACTAGAAAATTCACATTAGAGTTTTGTTAAATTGTACTTTTCATGATATATCAACAGACCATCTGATTTACGCAGCATAAACTCTATTCTACTACAGTGTATTTACAAATAGACTGGCTTCTGGATGAGATGCTAACAGAACATTATTCAAGTTTTCCAAATAGCAAAACTTAGTTTTTAAAAGTTTGAAGACTACTCATAAGAATGAGATATATAAAAATAACATATGACAGCAGTTTATAGAGATGAAGGAAAAAGGTACCATAATACCTTCAAAATATAAGGATATTAGCTGTGCAAGTAGTAACCCAAAGAAATATGTACTGGATGCGAATCTACTCTAGGGCAACTTTATCTTTTAAATGTTTTGAATTAATCACAAATCAGCATCCATACCTTAAGTTTGCTTTACTAACAAATCAAACTTGCAAGAACCTAGGTTCACAAAAATAATAAAATGTCTCAGTAACAATATTATGAGCACAGCCTGAAACTTCACATTTTCTTACCATTAGTTTTATTCAGGAAGCCTTGTATCTCAGCCTGCGTTAAAAGTTCGTCATACACATCAGGTTCGTAAGTTGTATCTGGATCCATTGACTAAAACAAACAAGCAACAAAAAACCCATTTTTAACCTTAAGACATATGTATTATGTAGTCTAAGTCAATTACATTAATTAATTTTATATTAATTATACCATTAAAGTTAGATTTAATTCTTATCTGTTGCTTTACTGCTGCCTTTGGCTATTTTAAAAAGAGATCCAACTTCAGTGCATTTTGCTAAATATATTAATATCATCACACAATAAACTTACAAAAAAAGGTTTTGCTTAAATGTAAAAAGATTCAAGATATTACTATTAGACAGATTGTGAAGACTTGAGATGTGCACTATGTATGCAAATTTTTACTATTTTTTACATTCAAAAACTGCTAAAAGGAAAATAAATAATTACACACTATTTTTCATTGCAATTATCAGGCTAATTTTTCACATCTTAAGATAGCTAAGAATGAGCAGATTTGGGTATTAATACTCACTACTAGATATCACTGAAAAATGCATTATAATTGTGACTACTTGAGGTGCATTACCGAATTCAGCTATATTACAAAACACAGTCACAGTTTCTAGTGTCCTGACAATTTCTACATACCCTATTAAGGGCATCCTGCACTTTTTTTTTCTTTGCCGCATACAAAATCTTTTGATAACTGTTGGCATAATTTTCAACTAAATTGTTTAGATAAGCTGCAGGATTCTGCAGAGCTTCCAAAGTAACTTTCGCATCCTGTTTTTCTATTGCTTCGTTAATTGCAATTACAGCAGCGTGCACTGCAAACAGAAAATAAACACTGCTTAATAAACGGTAATTATTAGTATGTTACACAAAAATACACATTATGCATATTACTTTTAAAGTTCCATAGCGATAATCTTCATAATAAAAAAGAACAGCCCATCATTGTAAATCGACTTATTTTTTCGGTCAATTTAAAAAGAACAAGTTAATATATACTATTTATTAGTAAATTATTGCTAATTATATATTTACTCATTTAAGCATACAGCTAGCTAGTCATGTGAGCAGACAAAGACATTTTTACAGATAAGTTTCGCACCAATGTATGAAATACGTGCAAAACAATTTCTACAAATCAAATGAGCTGTAGGAGTAGGTAGAACAAAATCAAGTGCAAAATCACTTATAAATTATAATGCTATTTTTGTAGTTGCACTTATAAATAGACAAATTATTATTCTTTCAGGACATAGTTAAAGTGTTTGCCCTTTTGAAGCAAAATTCAAAAAGCACAGAACTATAAAATTCTTAACACAATAAAAAATCTTACTTCCCATTTTGGTTAAAAAAAAGTTGATTCTACAGACTGGTGTGACTGTCAACAATACTTACGAGCAGCTTCGTCTACTGACATCTCATTAGCAAGAATGCCTCCAATTTTGCTAAAAACAGGCATTTGAATTCCATACTTCTCCAGGGCTTTTCTCATGTTGTTTATTTCCTCTTCTGAAATACCAAGTAAAATTAAAAAAAATTGGCCCCTGAATATATGACATATTATTTGGTCATGTTCAAAAGTGCACATAAGATATTGAACATAATTTATTGACAGAAAAAAATTAAAATATTTGCTGACTTGTTGAGTACGACACAAGCTCTGAGGGCTAATAAAATTTCGTAGCACACACACGACTACAATATGAATGTTTTTATTACATGACTATTTTCTTGTATCTCATTTATTAATTGACACGGGTGAAAAAATTAATCTGTTGAGAGACACGATATAACAACTTTCAGTGCCAATAACGTGTGACTTGAATGTAAAGAAATGCACATTATGTAGGTAATAATTTAACAAGAGTTAAATTTGCTAAGCTGCATGAAATTTAAAAACATTGGCAATTCAGCACAAGGGGTTAGAAATGTGAAAAACTTCGACATGTGATAAACTCTAATACCACAACAAAATACGTTACGTTATTCTAGCAACAGCAAACAACAATATGCTTGAATATCAACTTAACCAGCCTAATACGTTAAAGTTATGAAAAGCAAGATTTGTTAGTACAGCCCACACTTTTAGCAGCCACACTACCATCCACTGAAGCCAGTATATACAGTTTTGTTAAAAATGCTGTAATAAGCAATATACTCCACTGCACTCCATAACATACTTCAATGTGTTAACTGAAGAACCATTGTCGGTGTAGACTTCAAATGATATATTTTCTGCTCTCAAAAGTATAAACTTCATTGCAAGCACGGCAGAACAAGCCAGACTGATATGACAGTCAATATGTCACAAATTCTCAAAAAGCACAGTACAACATCCAGTCGTTAACCCATTTACCAAGTCTTTGTGTTTTGCTTGATCAATAAGCACATCTCGTTCTTCACTGCCACACAGTGTCAGAAAGGTTCTTCTCTGCTTCTATTAATTGTCTAACATTCAAGATCAGCACACAGAGAGCAAGGTGTATGTCACAAGGCTCACGAGTAAGTAATTTTTATTATTAAATGATTCACTTCCAGGCCGGGGGTGATTACACTTAGCAAGGTACTTCTAGACTCTGGTCACACTGATCACTGGGTAATGGGGAAATTGTTTCACCTTCGGGATCAGCACACAGGAAGTTCACATGATCGTTGCGGTCACTGCTCCAGTATCAAATACTTCATATTTAGATACTTCTCATGGTACATCTGGTGATTGTGGTCACTGACCATGCTGAGGGAGCTCTTCTACTTAATTGCTTCGATTTCACGAACAGCATATAGTGCAAATTCTTCTGGCCGCTGATCTAGGTATTTTTTCTTAACCAGTTCATCTCAAATTGGTCAATACTTGAAAACCAGGCATATATTCTCCTGGTGTAAAGGTACTAGCACTAAATCTGCTAGGCAATTCATTACAAGCCACGTGAAAATCTGTTGGTCAAAGAGCTGTCATGCTTATCGGCATTAAATTGTGGAGAAGCATAAGACAAGCCTTCATGGGGGATCTTTGATCTAAAAGGCAACACTAATACATTCAGAATAATTTGGACTAGGGCTCCTGTTAAAGTACGTAAGCCAATTAAATCTTAACTAAACTTAAAATAGAAAGTTATGCTGAAGTAGGAGTGTGTATACGTATGAAACATAAAGAAAATTCCCGAATGACAAAGCGAAAAAAGTAAACTACATGTAAGCTATACAAGACACAAAGACTGCTTAAACCATGAAAAACATGAAACTAACCAAACTAAAACTTGTTAGAATTGGACACCAAAACAGTTGCAAGTGTGTGATGAATTTAATGTAAACCTTTGCAGAAATGCTGTAGAAACACCCGAATCTAACATCTATTTGAAAAGCAACTGAATATGTAACTTTCATATTTTACCAGACAAGCTGCAAAGAGATTGGCAGATGGCAGAACTCAAAACGACAGTGAATATCCGGGTATCACAGTTTACTTGAAAAGCATGACACCATGAATGAAAATGCCATAAAATTTTAAGTGCAAACATTTTAAACATTTGCAGTTGTATTGCTACATAAAATAGATTCCACTTCTACTTGTAATGCAATAGAACATATTGAAAAAGCAGCAGCACAGACACTGGCCACAACAATTTTTTTTTACATTCTAACAACTAACAATTATCCGAGAAATCTCCAAAGAGAGTAGAGCAGAAATAAAACAATATAGAACAACGAAACTATCCGTTTACCATCTTGTAGACACTAGACAAACTTAAAACAAATAGAAAGAAACTTACGCAAAGTAAAAATGCGAAAAAAGAGCCAAGTATTATGCAGATGCTGCAGTAACAAAACAAAATTTCCTTTTCGTACTTAGCAACTTCATCAGAAATACTGCCTCTATGCTCACTGTTAAATGTTGACTGGGCTTGATTATAACCATCTGAATGCAAATTTCTTAATGGTGTGCTTGTTAATATCTCTGAGGATTGAAACACCTCATTTGAAATACCGGACAAGGTATCATGTCTGGTTGTTTCATTAGAAATTCCCAAAGTGTGCACTTCTGCTGCGGCTTTGTTTGACTTGGGCTCTTGCAGTTCTTTATGAACTTCGCTTTTATAACGACCTGACTCAGTACCATCATTTTCAGCCTCATCAAAACAACGGGTTAGAGTTATCTCAGAATCTGGATGCAAACAATCACAATACTGGCATACAGCAGTAGAGTACTTATTATCTAAATGCTGACTGAAGCTTTGAGACTTAGCGGATTTAGACTTAGCAATTTGCAAAGACGTGACACAGCTACAATGTGGGCACAACAACGTAAGCACACGAGTTGCTGGAGGTAAACAAATGCGACTTCCGTCAATACATTCCCAACTGGAAATAGATGAAACACCAGCAACACCTTGAGAATCAACTAAACTGAACTTCCGGGTCACATTATTACTTGAATCAGCAAAATGGACATAAACATCACTCACAGCTCTGTCTTCTGTAGCAGATTCTGCTTTTGTTGCAACATTTGAAGCAACATTTGTGACTTGTGATGAGTATTTTGCAGTTATGGGCAAATCTGCAGATCTAAATGGTGAATCTCTTACATGTTGTATTTCTTGTTTAAGTTTTGCTCTTGTGTAGTTTAATTCATGTAAGAGCATTTCCCTTGTGTGAGTTACTTCGTCACGTAAAGATGAAGTCATATGATTCACTTCCTCAAGTAGTTCATTATTACGGTAATTAAGTTCAGTGAGCATAACATTTTTTGTGCAGTTAATTTCTTCAAAAATTTTGGATAAATATTTCTCATGAGACCTCAAGTCAGAAGCTGCACTTGTAAAAGTTCCATGATGGGTAGCTTTGACTTCTTTTAGATTACTTAGCTTAGGCAAACAAATGTCTCTGCATGAGGGGCTTCTTTGTTTTGCAATACTAGTGCTTGGGAAAGAAAATGAATGTTTACATGTGGAAGAAAAAATTGGTTGCACATGCCCTGCTTCTGCCCAGCTTAGAAGCCTGTGTTTTACACCAAGTTTATCATACAGATGATAAGTCTGCTCAATGTTTTGATTGAGAGATACATTTAACTCGCTGCGATATAAGTGTCTGTCTGAAATAATATTGGTGTGTTCCAGAAATTTATTCTCTTTAATTGGTATATCAGTATCATTAAACTCCATAGCAGGCAAAGCAACGAAAAAACATTTTGCAATAAAGAGCTCAGACTTATGTAACAGATACTTTGACTCCAGCTGTTTTCTCAAAGATAAACACTGCCTCGCTTCAGAATCAAGAAGTTCAAAACAGGAAGAATTTAGCAAAACAAAGTGACAAGACAAATACAGATCAGATTCACTCTTGTCATCATCAAAATCTTCAGCTAAAGTGCAACTGAAAAGATCCGTATCTTCAGGAATATGTTTTATCACCCACTCCATTGTTGCAAGAAAGGTGTCAGTGAGAGAGATGCTCTTGCTGAGATTTACAAACAAAGTGGAATCTGTACTAGAAGAATATACAGAATCAGAACCCAGAAATGAGTTTGTCTCATCCAAATTAAGTTGCATCGGAAACTCATTTTCACTCTCTTCCACATCATATTTATTTACATGACTTACAACTTGGGAGGACAGATAATCCACATTTACCTTAGAGGGTATTTCAGGAGGATTGAAAAAAGATATCACTGGCTTAAGCTGAATGATGCTAGGAAAGAACTGAAGAGACACTTTGTCATCTAGTTCTGAAATTTCAATAGCCAAAGTATGCAGGAGCACTTCACTGGGTAATTTGGGAAAGTCACTATCATCAAAAACTAATTTAGGTTTGCAAGCTATTATTAAAGGTTCCCAAGTAAGTTCTTTAACGTGCTCCAAATCTACAATACCGGGTAATTGAACAACACTGACTGTCTGCAACTTGGGTTCTGTTTTACTAAGTAATACAGTTTCAAATAATTCTTGGGCCAAAACAATGTCTATAGGAGCTTGACTCGTTGGTTCAAGTAACTGTGATAAGTAATTAAATTTACTCATAAGCACATATTCGTCAACTGGAAATTGCGACGTAGATGTACAAGTCCAATTTACACTCAAAGGTAATTTACTACTTAATTCAATCTCATATGTGGACTTCACATGTCCATAAGCAGTTTTTTCTGCAGCAGCAGGTGCAAATAAAAGTAAGTTCTCAGTTTTTGTTTTGTCAAATAATATTTCAGCAATACTCTCACCCTTTCTTTCCACAATTAAATCAGACCCTTTCAAACTCACTTCTTCTAAAGGCTTAACAGCAGAGTCATGGGTATAATGTGCATGAAAGTATGTGTCAGAATCATAATCAGATTCTTCCGATAACTCCAAGGCTGGTAGGCACTCCAATACCTCAACCTCAATAGGGATGCTTGCAGAAGAGCTAAGTGATTCTGCACTGGCATACAGAGAATCTTTGTCATCGAGAAATATTTGAAATGGCATTGATAATATGGCACTGCTCAGGAGTTCATTCTGTTCTGTTACTTGAATAGCCAAAGTATGCAGGAGTACTCCATTGGGTAATTTGGGAAAGTCACTATCATCAAAAACTAATTTAGGTTTGCATGCTATTATTAGAGGTTCCCAAGCAAGTTCTTTAACGTGCTCCAAATCTACAATATCGGGTAATTGAACAACACTGACTGTCTGCAACTTGGGTTCTGTTTTACTAAGTAATACAGTTTCAAATAATTCTTGAGCCAAAACAATGTCCTTAGGAGCTTGACTCGTTTGTTCAAATAACTGTGATAAGTAATTAGATTTACTCATAAGCACATATTCGTCAACTGGAAATTGCGACGTAGATGTACAAGTCCAATTTACACTCAAAGGTAATTTACTACTTAATTCAATCTCATATGTGGACTTCACATGTCCATAAGCAGTTTTTTCTGCAGCAGCAGGTGCAAATACAAGTAAATTCTCAGCTTTTGTTTTGTCAAATAATATTTCAGAAAAACTCTCACCCTTTCTTTCCACAATTAAATCAGACCCTTTCAAACTCACTTCTTCTAAAGGCTTAACAGCAGAGTCATGGGTATAATGTGCATGAAAGTATGTGTCAGAATCATAATCAGATTCTTCCGATAACTCCAAGGCTGGTTGGCACTCCAATACCTCAACCTCAATAGGGATGCTTGCAGAAGAGCTATGTGATTCTGCACTGGCATACAGAGAATCTTTGTCATCGAGAAATATTTGAAATGGCATTGATAATATGGCACTGCTCAGGAGTTCATTCTGTTCTGTTACTTGAATAGCCAAAGTATGCAGGAGTACTTCATTGGGTAATTTGGGAAAGTCACTATCATCAAAAACTAATTTAGGTTTGCAAGCTATTATTAGAGGTTCCCAAGCAAGTTCTTTAACATGCTCCAAATCTACAATATCGGGTAATTGAACAACACTGACTGTCTGCAACTTGGGTTCTGTTTTACTAAGTAATACAGTTTCAAATAATTCTTGGGCCAAAACAATGTCCTTAGGAGCTTGACTCGTTGGTTCAAGTAACTGTGATAAGTAATTAAATTTACTCATAAGCACATATTCGTCAACTGGAAATTCTGACGTAGATATACAAGTCCAATTTACACTCAAAGGTAATTTACTACTTAATTCAATCTCATATGTGGACTTCACATGTCCATAAGCAGTTTTTTCTGCAGTAGTAGGTGCAAATAAAAGTAAGTTCTCAGCTTTTGTTTTGTCAAATAATATTTCAGAAAAACTCTCACCCTTTTTTTCCATAATTAAATCAGACCCTTTCAAACTCACTTCTTCTAAAGGCTTAACAGCAGAGTCATGGGTATAATGTGCATTAAAGTACGTGTCAGAATCATAATCAGATTCTTCCGATAACTCCAAGGCTGGTTGGCACTCCAATACCTCAACCTCAATAGGGATGCTTGCAGAAGAGCTAAGTGATTCTGCACTGGCATACAGAGAATCTTTGTCATCGAGAAATATTTGAAATGGCATTGATAATATGGCACTGCTCAGGAGTTCATTCTGTTCTGTTACTTGAATAGCCAAAGTATGCAGGAGTACTTCATTGGGTAATTTGGGAAAGTCACTATCATCAAAAACTAATTTAGGTTTGCAAGCTATTATTAGAGGTTCCCAAGCAAGTTCTTTAATGTGCTCCAAATCTACAATATCGGGTAATTGAACAACACTGACTGTCTGCAACTTGGGTTCTGTTTTACTAAGTAATACAGTTTCAAATAATTCTTGGGCCAAAACAATGTCCTTAGGAGCTTGACTCGTTGGTTCAAGTAACTGTGATAAGTAATTAAATTTACTCATAAGCACATATTCGTCAACTGGAAATTGCAACGTAGATGTACAAGTCCAATTTACACTCAAAGGTAATTTACTACTTAATTCAATCTCATATGTGGACTTCACATGTCCATAACCAGTTTTTTCTGCAGCAGTAGGTGCAAATAAAAGTAAGTTCTCAGCTTTTGTTTTGTCAAATAATATTTCAGAAATACTCTCACCCTTTCTTTCCACAATTAAATCAGACCCTTTCAAACTCACTTCTTCTAAAGGCTTAACAGCAGAGTCATGGGTATAATGTGCATGAAAGTACGTGTCAGAATCATAATCAGATTCTTCCGATAACTCCAAGGCTGGTTGGCACTCCAATACCTCAACCTCAATAGAGATGCTTGCAGAAGAGCTAAGTGATTCTGCACTGGCATACAGAGAATCTTTGTCATCGAGAAATATTTGAAATGGCATTGATAATATGGCACTGCTCAGGAGTTCATTCTGTTCTGTTACTTGAATAGCCAAAGTATGCAGGAGTACTTCATTGGGTAATTTGGGAAAGTCACTATCATCAAAAACTAATTTAGGTTTGCAAGCTATTATTAGAGGTTCCCAAGCAAGTTCTTTAACGTGCTCCAAATCTACAATATCGGGTAATTGAACAACACTGACTGTCTGTAACTTGGATTCTGTTTTACTAAGTAATACAGTTTCAAATAATTCTTGAGCCAAAACAATGTCCTTAGGAGCTTGACTCGTTGGTTCAAATAACTGTGATAAGTAATGAGATTTACTCATAAGCACATATTCGTCAACTGGAAATTCTGACGTAGATGTACAAGTCCAATTTACACTCAAAGGTAATTTACTACTTAATTCAATCTCATATGTGGACTTCACATGTCCATAAGCAGTTTTTTCTGCAGTAGTAGGTGCAAATAAAAGTAAGTTCTCAGCTTTTGTTTTGTCAAATAATATTTCAGAAAAACTCTCACCCTTTTTTTCCATAATTAAATCAGACCCTTTCAAACTCACTTCTTCTAAAGGCTTAACAGCAGAGTCATGGGTATAATGTGCATTAAAGTACGTGTCAGAATCATAATCAGATTCTTCCGATAACTCCAAGGCTGGTTGGCACTCCAATACCTCAACCTCAATAGGGATGCTTGCAGAAGAGCTAAGTGATTCTGCACTGGCATACAGAGAATCTTTGTCATCGAGAAATATTTGAAATGGCATTGATAATATGGCACTGCTCAGGAGTTCATTCTGTTCTGTTACTTGAATAGCCAAAGTATGCAGGAGTACTTCATTGGGTAATTTGGGAAAGTCACTATCATCAAAAACTAATTTAGGTTTGCAAGCTATTATTAGAGGTTCCCAAGCAAGTTCTTTAACATGCTCCAAATCTACAATATCGGGTAATTGAACAACACTGACTGTCTGCAACTTGGGTTCTGTTTTACTAAGTAATACAGTTTCAAATAATTCTTGGGCCAAAACAATGTCCTTAGGAGCTTGACTCGTTGGTTCAAGTAACTGTGATAAGTAATTAAATTTACTCATAAGCACATATTCGTCAACTGGAAATTGCAACGTAGATGTACAAGTCCAATTTACACTCAAAGGTAATTTACTACTTAATTCAATCTCATATGTGGACTTCACATGTCCATAAGTAGTTTTTTCTGCAGCAGCAGGTGCAAATACAAGTAAATTCTCAGCTTTTGTTTTGTCAAATAATATTTCAGAAATACTCTCACCCTTTCTTTCCACAATTAAATCAGACCCTTTCAAACTCACTTCTTCTAAAGGCTTAACAGCAGAGTCATGGGTATAATGTGCATGAAAGTACGTGTCAGAATCATAATCAGATTCTTCCGATAACTCCAAGGCTGGTTGGCACTCCAATACCTCAACCTCAATAGAGATGCTTGCAGAAGAGCTAAGTGATTCTGCACTGGCATACAGAGAATCTTTGTCATCGAGAAATATTTGAAATGGCATTGATAATATGGCACTGCTCAGGAGTTCATTCTGTTCTGTTACTTGAATAGCCAAAGTATGCAGGAGTACTTCATTGGGTAATTTGGGAAAGTCACTATCATCAAAAACTAATTTAGGTTTGCAAGCTATTATTAGAGGTTCCCAAGCAAGTTCTTTAACATGCTCCAAATCTACAATATCGGGTAATTGAACAACACTGACTGTCTGCAACTTGGGTTCTGTTTTACTAAGTAATACAGTTTCAAATAATTCTTGGGCCAAAAGAATGTCCTTAGGAGCTTGACTCGTTGGTTCAAGTAACTGTGATAAGTAATTAAATTTACTCATAAGCACATATTCGTCAACTGGAAATTCTGACGTAGATGTACAAGTCCAATTTACACTCAAAGGTAATTTACTACTTAATTCAATCTCATATGTGGACTTCACATGTCCATAAGCAGTTTTTTCTGCAGCAGTAGGTGCAAATAAAAGTAAGTTCTCAGCTTTTGTTTTGTCAAATAATATTTCAGAAATACTCTCACCCTTTCTTTCCACAATTAAATCAGACCCTTTCAAACTCACTTCTTCTAAAGGCTTAACAGCAGAGTCATGGGTATAATGTGCATGAAAGTACGTGTCAGAATCATAATCAGATTCTTCCGATAACTCCAAGGCTGGTTGGCACTCCAATACCTCAACCTCAATAGAGATGCTTGCAGAAGAGCAAAGTGATTCTGCACTGGCATACAGAGAATCTTTGTTATCGAGAAATATTTGAAATGGCATTGATAATATGGCACTGCTCAGGAGTTCATTCTGTTCTGTTACTTGAATAGCCAAAGTATGCAGGAGTACTTCATTGGGTAATTTGGGAAAGTCACTATCATCAAAAACTAATTTAGGTTTGCAAGCTATTATTAGAGGTTCCCAAGCAAGTTCTTTAACGTGCTCCAAATCTACAATATCGGGTAATTGAACGACACTGACTGTCTGCAACTTGGATTCTGTTTTACTAAGTAATACAGTTTCAAATAATTCTTCAGCCAAAACAATGTCCTTAGGAGCTTGACTCATTGGTTCAAGTAACTGTGATAAGTAATTAAATTTACTCATAAGCACATATTCGTCAACTGGAAATTCTGACGTAGATGTACAAGTCCAATTTACACTCAAAGGTAATTTACTACTTAATTCAATCTCATATGTGGACTTCACATGTCCATAAGCAGTTTTTTCTGCAGCAGTAGGTGCAAATAAAAGTAAGTTCTCAGCTTTTGTTTTGTCAAATAATATTTCAGAAATACTCTCACCCTTTCTTTCCACAATTAAATCAGACCCTTTCAAACTCACTTCTTCTAAAGGCTTAACAGCAGAGTCATGAGTATAATGTGCATGAAAGTACGTGTCAGAATCATAATCAGATTCATCCGATAACTCCAAGGCTGGTTGGCACTCCAATACCTCAACCTCAATAGAGATGCTTGCAGAAGAGCTAAGTGATTCTGCACTGGCATGCAGAGAATCTTTGTCATCGAGAAATATTTGAAATGGCATTGATAATATGGCACTGCTCAGGAGTTCATTCTGTTCTGTTACTTGAATAGCCAAAGTATGCAGGGGTACTTCATTGGGTAATTTGGGAAAGTCACTATCACCAAAAACTAATTTAGGTTTGCAAGCTATTATTAGAGGTTCCCAAGCAAGTTCTTTAACGTGCTCCAAATCTACAATATCGGGTAATTGAACGACACTGACTGTCTGTAACTTGGATTCTGTTTTACTAAGTAATACAGTTTCAAATAATTCTTGAGCCAAAACAATGTCCTTAGGAGCTTGACTCGTTGGTTCAAATAACTGTGATAAGTAATTAGATTTACTCATAAGCACATATTCGTCAACTGGAAATTCTGACGTAGATGTACAAGTCCAATTTACACTCAAAGGTAATTTACTACTTAATTCAATCTCATATGTGGACTTCACATGTCCATAAGCAGTTTTTTCTGCAGTAGTAGGTGCAAATAAAAGTAAGTTCTCAGCTTTTGTTTTGTCAAATAATATTTCAGAAAAACTCTCACCCTTTTTTTCCATAATTAAATCAGACCCTTTCAAACTCACTTCTTCTAAAGGCTTAACAGCAGAGTCATGGGTATAATGTGCATGAAAGTACGTGTCAGAATCATAATCAGATTCTTCCGATAACTCCAAGGCTGGTTGGCACTCCAATACCTCAACCTCAATAGGGATGCTTGCAGAAGAGCTAAGTGATTCTGCACTGGCATACAGAGAATCTTTGTCATCGAGAAATATTTCAAACGGCATTGATAATATCGGCACTGCTCAGGAGTTCATTCTGTTCTGATGTTTCAATAGCCAAAGTATGCAGAAGTACTTCATTGGCTAACTTGTCATGAAATAATAATTCAGGTTTGCAAGTTATTATTATTGGTTTCCAAGCAGGTTTCTCAATAACGGGTTCTAAAACTAAAGTATCAGGTAATTCACCAATATTAAGCACCTGTAATCTGCTTTCAGTTGCTGTGATTGATACTGTCTCAAAAGCTTCAGAAACTAAAGCAATTTCGTTTGGCTGTTCACATACATGCAAACTCAGTTGTAATAGTAACCTTGATTTGTTAAAAATAATCTGTTCATTAATAGGAAATTGTGGATAAGCTTGAGTCAATATGTCAATTTCGTTTTCAATTGAATTATCACCAAAAAACAATTTGAAAATATCATTATCATCTTTGCTCATATAAAATTCCTTTATGCTACCGCTTGCAACACCCAAGTTCATTTTAAAGAAGCCAGCCTTTATTCGATACAAGTAAAGTAATTTTCTTATAATATCTATCGAGGTCTCATCAGTTTTTGAATCAAAGTATATTTTTAGTAAGTAGTGCAGTTCTTCATCCTCAAAGGTCAAAGGAATTTCTTTAGGAAACACAGCATTTTCAATTAGTATATCTGGCAAGCTTTGGGATGTCAGTCTTGTAATCTCATAGTCCTGCCATGACAAATGAACCTCCACTGGAAATGTTATGCACTGCACATTTTCTCCATAGGCTAATACTTTAACAAAAGATGCAAGCTTAACTATTTCAGCTTCTGTCCAACCAAAAACCACTTCTAGAGGCAAAAAACTGGTATCTTCGATAGTATACCCCTCAAAAATTTCAACATTCAACCTTTTGATTTCTGAATCTGACCATGGTAACACTACATTGCACGGTAATAATACAAATGCATTAAAAATGGGCTTTAAAATCTCAAACATGCTCAGTTGTGTAATTTCAGTATCTTTCCACAGCAACGTCACAGTTTCTTGAAAATGACCGTCATTACTTACTAAACATTTTGATGCAGAATTAATAACTAATTTGCTTAACTCTGGTTCCGTCCATGAAATAAATACATCTTTTGGTACTGATTGCATAGTTGCTGTTTCAAATGTCCACATACTCTTGACAAACAACAATACTAATTCATAGTCTACCCACGAAATGTCGACGGTTTTAGGAAATGAATCAACAGCATGAAATTCAAATTCTAAATAACACTTTAGAGTTAACTCTATTATCTCGCTATCCAGCCAATGGAAATATACATTATTAGGAAGCATAACAGCATCCACATCAACATACTTTAAGGTTGCTTTAATATTAAGTTCAATCATGTCTGCTTCGGACCAGTGCAATATCACATCATCTGTTAATGATATAAAGTTATATTTCACAAATTCATAATGTGCTTTGGAGTAAAGCTCTGCCAACTCACTTAATGACCAACTACAGTCTATAACAGTGGGTAATTGTACATCACCTATTAGAGAGCATATGGGCTGTTCATTTAAGAAAGATATCATGGCTTCAGATTCTATAATCAATTCAACAGTATTGTTTACATTTTTCATTAACAAATTCATTTCAGGTTTAGTCCAGAATAAGCAAACGTAATTTGGAAATCTACTTACTGCATGATTCAGCTGAACACAATCTAATTTACTTTGAAATGTAAGTGTGTCTGATAGAGACCAATATAAGTCGATTTTTGTATAGGCTACATCTGCTTGCATAAATAGTGAGCCAACTGTCACCTTGCTCTTCAGTTCAGTAATATCGCTTTCTGTCCAATTCAAGATCACAAGTTCTGGCATTCCAAAAACTATCGAGTTTAAGTGTAATAGTTTCTCAGAAATACAACAAAGGAATTGAGTGATTTCAACTTCAGTATAATTAAAAAGTACCTCACAAGGAAAGGTTAAGGATCTATAAAAAATAAACCTGAAAACATCATTAGTTTGCAAATGAGTTAACTCATGTTCGTCCCAAAATAGCACCACATCTTTCAAATGTTTATCTGAATCGACTAGTGTTATGTTACTCAAATTACAAAGTAATTTGATTACTTCCATGTAATCCCAATTCAGCTCAACTTCCACAGGTTTAGGAAAATCGTAAACCTCTTCCCATGTTCCTTCAAGTACAAACGACCTAGACAATTCACAAAGAAACTGCACTATTTCCATCTCTGACCAGTCTATAAGAACATCACTGGAAAACATTTTAATGACAGATTTGTCAAAACTGAAATCTGGAATAACTTTAGTCCACCATTCAGCTATTTCAGGTTCACTCCACAGTAATAGTACTTCATTTCGATCCACGGCCAACATTTCAGCTAGCTTAACATCTTTTTTCCTTGTTGCACAGTACAGAAAACTAAGCTCTGCTACTGACCAATACATATCCACTTCTTCAGGTTGATCGTAAAAGTCTTCATATTGTTCGATGACTAGTTTGGATAAAAACAACGTACTCTGTAAGGCAATTACTTCTGGTTCAGTCCATTCCAAACTAACTTGCACTGGGAATTTGTCAGTTTCAAGTTTAATCCACTGCCGTAACACACTTGACTGAAGTTCAGTTATTACTGAGTCTAAACCTGCTTGGGTCCATTGTAAACAAATTGCTGCAAGAAACTCTGAAGCCATCGCTACTTCCCATTTTAAAATTACAAAATGTGGAGCATAAATAATGTTGGCATTTTGCAAATTTATCACGAGCTCATGTGGACTGAGACCAAAATGTGTTTCTTTAATGCCAAATTTAGTTGTTTCACACTCATCCATTTCTAAATATATTTCACTGGTTGAACTGACATTTGCATTTAAATTCCAGTGCGAATAATTATCTGATTCTAACTCATGCAAATGAGCAAGCGGTAATTCAAGATAAATTTTACAGAAACGTAATGGATCACTTAATGACTGATAGAAAAGCTTATCTTTGAAAAGAGTAACCTCATTTTCAGTCCAGTTGAAATTCACGGTATCGGGCATTAAATTATCACTGGGAACAACATCAATCAAGGGACATAGATCACAATGGAGCTTAACTAGTTCTTTGTCTGCCCATTTCAAAGAAGCATGTAAAGGAAAATCTCTGCACTCCCATGTAGTAAAGTGAGGAACAGCATTCACTGAAAGATAAGCCAATTCAAAATCATTCCATTCCATTTCCACTTCAACAGGAAAATCAACAGTCTTAGGTTCAATGTGAAAAACATCTGAAGTGTCAACCATTTTGCAAATTAAGTGTGACAGTTCTTCTTCTGACCATGCTAAAACCACCTCACACTGCAAGAAATGAGTACTGCTTTGCTCTGCACATAGCAAATCATTCACCAACTTACTCTGCAGGATAACTATTTCAGCAGTTAACCACTCTAACCCAATTTCATTTGGGAGACTTGAACATTCATACATGCAAAATTCTGGTAAACTAACGATGGAAAGACACACTTCGTCAGATAGTTCCCAAAATAATTCCATTTCAAAGTAATTGCCACCAACTTCGATTGCTTCCAATTCTATACATGTTTTTGCAGAACACAGCAGTTGTGTCGTTTCTGATTCTGTCCAAGTAATATTCAACTGATTTGGTAAAATGTCAAGGCTTGCAGGAACAACAACTGTGTGCATCATGCACATCAAATGTATCACTTCTACTTCAGTCCACGCCAAATTGACATCAATTGGCAAAAGATCAACAGACTTATATTGTGCTACATTTAATTCAGATAAAATAAGCGACACAATCCACAGAGTGCTCATCTCAGAATCTGGCCACCTTAATGTTACTGCATTTGGCATTTCTTCTGCTTTACTTACAACAAACTCATGGTCCAGCTTGCTCCATAGTTCTGTTATTTCACACTCATCCCAAGCTAATGTTACAGTGGGCAAATATTCAGTCCCTTGTCCCAAAGCTATTTCAAGTAAGCATGAGCAATAAAATTCAATTAAATTGGCAGATGTTAGCACTGTTGACACTGTTGATGTCGTCTCTGCACAAATGGCATTCCATTTTAATACAGTTCTGTCAGACAACTGCCTAACAATAGCATCTTCAAAGTTCAATGAAATCTCCATCTCAGTGTTAGATATTTTACCTTCGTGAGGGCATGATTTTGTTCCGTCTTTCCACAACAAGTGAACTTCCGTAAGTTCCTCCGAATTTTCAATGCACAGTGGTAATGGCCATTTGACATATTCATTGTCTGCTAAGCTGTACATGTCAGGGTCTGACATTTCTAAAACAATACAAATAGGAAAACTAGTGATTTGTTGAACAGAAGCAGTGTCTCTTGCACAAGCTGCTCTCAACCACGATAATAGATTTGTTATCAAGGTATTTGTCAAATGCAAAGCCATTCTTTCAGATGCTAGTGTTATTTCAACGAAAAACCACGTTAAAACTACACTGCTTTCCGTTAAGTGGAAACTGGCTTCATGGCATTCTAAATTTACAATATTTTTAAATGGTGCATTGAATCTTTCTTTATTGCTGTTAGCTTCATCATCTGACTGAACACTCTCACTTTTTATGCCAGCGGTATGGGCATCTGACCAATGCAAATGCAGCTTTCCTATTAGTGTTCTCGTATCAGGTAGCAACCACATATAAACAGCATTATCAACTATTTCTTGTAAGTTGGACTGTGGCAGGTCTATGACAACCTGGATAGGCCATTTAATGCTACTTTGAACTTTAATGATGCTATATTCAGTCCAAGGGATGATCAAATTAAAAGACAATTCGGATACGATTGGTACAGTCCATTTTAAGATCAACTTACGTTCCTGTTCTACTGTAAGCACTTCTGCTTCTGTTACTTCCAAAATAACCTTATTTGGCCATATGTTTATTTGCTCTAATGCTTTAGATTGTTCCTCTAATGTATCAACTACACGAGCATCAGCTAACTTTAAATTACTCTCAATGGGCACATATTCAAATGACCACTGAGTTAGAGTATTACATCTCAAATGGCTCACTTCAACGTCAGACATCTCGAATGCGAAGCGAACAGATTGGAGAAAAACTTTTTGAAGTAGCTGATTTGTCTGCAAGCTGATGCAAGCAGGTAGTTGAGTGTACTCCAACTCTGTCCACTTTAACGTAATATCACTAGCAGTTTGAGTTACATGTGCTTTTGTGGCATTTAAAGGTACCACTGACTGTGATTTGGTGTGTTCTGACCAGTTATTACTTGTCAAAGCATCACGAAATTTCAAGGCAACATTTCTCGGTAACTTGTTCAATTTTGGAAAAAGCCAATACAAATGAGCATTGGGCTTGAGTTGAATTAAGTCATTGGTAGTTAATTGTACAGTAACATGCTCAAAACTTAACATCAACTTACTTAAAAGTTCACTGACATCAACTACTGTGAAACAGAAACTAGTTTTGCAAGCTAAATCTGGAAAAGCAACAGCATCCCACTTTAATTCAGCATTCGACAGATACTTAACTACATCAGCTGTTGCAAAGTCTAAATATATCACAGCTCGTGGAATGCAAGACTGAACAGTAGTATTCAAAACAACAGAATCACAAACAACAGGTATTTCTGGTTGAAGGTTAAACTGCACAGCTTCAGAACTTTTCAAAAGAACATGACTAGTTACATCACTTACATTTTGACATTTCCACACCAATGCTGTGTTACTTTTTAACTCAAACAAATCAGTGTAAAGTAGTTCAAAAGTAACCAGCTTATCTCTTAACCATGTAGTACTCTCGCATAGGGATACAAATGGTTTTCCCCACTGAAGTACTATCTTCGTGGGAAGGCAATAACAATTCACGTAGTCCCACATAAAGGTCATTCCAGTTTCTTTTTGATTCACTTCAGCTTGTGCACCATCTAGAGAAATCACATCTGACATTAACTCATCACTTACATCTTTAAGCTCACTACTGTCACACTCAGAATACTTCAAGAAAACTTCATCAGCACTCAACTGCAACAGAGACCATTGCAGAATAGAACCAGGCCGAAGGTGCACAAAATCAGACCACGACAAATGCAAGGTAAGAGAAAAAGATCCCAAAGAAAGTAGTTGCACAAGCTCATATGCTTTAACTGCTGAAAGCATCATGGCTACATGACTGGAAAACTGACGAGATTTTGCACCAAGCCAGTTTAAGTGGATTTTCTGTTCTTTTACAATTACCTGGGCTTCTGAGCAGTGTAAGAGAAAATCACTACAATCTGAAATTTCTACCACTGAATCATTGTCATAACTACTTATCTCTGCATCTGAAGCTTTTAAGAAAAGAGATAAACTCTCAATTCCAACAAACCTCCACTGGAACAATGTATTACAGCAAAAAGACAATAGCTGGCTGACAGACAGTTCAACAGTAACATTTACGAACCAAGTATTAATTTTATTCAGAATGTGAGCCTTTCCCATTTCAGACCACTTCATTACAACATTTGTTGGTACATCATAATAGCTTATATCAAACCATCTCAATAAAATGAACTCTCCATTTTCAGTAAATTCAGCATCCGTTACATCTAACATAATTATATCTGCAGCTGCAGGAGTCTTGCTTTCACTAAATGGCATATTTTGTGCTTCGGTTATTTCTGAATCGCATAGCTTCAATGTCACATTACCTGGACCAAATAAGTTTAGCATTAAATCTGTCCACTGAAAAGAAGAGTTATGCTGAATGTGCATTAACTCAGTTTGAGATAATTCTAAAGTAAAATTTGAGGTGCCTAAAGAACAAAATCTTAGCAATTTGTTATATACATTTTCTATCCAGTGGATCACAATATGACATGGCAAACTAGCGGTTTGTAAGCCTGTCCATTTTAATAAGATGGTATCTTGCTCGTTAATCATATCTGCTTTGAACACATCCAAATAGACAGAAGTTGCAACCTCCAAATTCTTACTTGTGTCACAAACCGTGTCAGTATCCTGAATTTTTGTTTGTTTTGAATCCAACAAGCGAAGGTGTATATCTTCCAAATCAGTAACATAAGATACTTTCCAAGAAAGAATGGTGTCATGGAGATATGACCATAGGTCAACATGCTTTATGTTTAGAGTAATATTCAATAACCAAGATGTGATCTTATTCCTAATTTCCACAATTTTAGATTCTTTCCAGTGTAATATTATAGATCTGGGCAGTTCATAACAATAAACAGAAGGCCATTTTAAAATCAATTTAGAATGTATTTGGTCTACCTGTGCTACTGTACAATCTAAAACTATGATTTCTGAAACAGAGGCAGAGGCAGCCAAATTGCGCAAATCTTCAGCTAATCCTTCTTGCATCAAGATCGTTTCTGCTTCAGATAGTTTTAGATGGAAAGTGTTCGGCAGTTCTGCAAAGACGGACAAGGTCCAGAATGAAGCAGAGTCATAACAAACATTTAACAACTCCGACTGTGACAATTCCACAGAAACATCAACAGACCCCAACAAAAGCCTCTTTAAGAGTTCACTGCGCTTAGCGTCAGTCAATTCAAGAACAATATTGCAGGGAAAACGGTTACAAAACTTGTCAAAACATCTCAAAGTCAAAGTCGGATGACTTTCAGATATTTCTATATTCAACCAATCCAGAAAAACTACAGAATCAAATATACCCATCTCTGCACATTCGTCTTCAGATTCAGTCACACGAGCATCTTTTCCAGCTAAAAGCACACAATCTGCTTTATATTCAGGTAGCTTCCACTGCAACAAGGAAGTGCAAGACAATAACAGCAACTGCTTGCAATCAAGTTCAACTGTAATGTCTAACAACCAAGATAACGTATTGCAAATTTCTGGCAAATTATTCCAATGTAACAAAACCTCAGATGAAACCATGAAACAATTCAATGCAGACCACTTCAAGAAAACCTTCCTCTGGTGTTGTTCGACTAGAGCTTCTGTACTGGATAAGCTAACGTTAGGCAATGCTGCAAACGTACTTAGCTTTGATAAATCAAGCCATTTGCTATATGTGTCAAATGTTCTCGCCTCTAACCACTTAAAATTTACTTGACTTGGCAACTCTGCATGAGGTGGCAACAGCCATTGAGACACCCAGTTGTCTTGAATTTTTACTAAATCAGAAAGAGACAATTCAAGAACAAAATCTGTAGAACCTAAAACAAACTTTTTCAAAAGATCAACTTGTACTGTCAATGTTATCGGAAAAATGACCTTGCAGGGCAATCCTTTCAAAGAAATACCAAACCAACTCAGGCAAATCTTGTGTCTATGTAGTTTCAAAACTGTTTCAGCTTCAGTCAAGTCTAAAACAATGACATTTGAAAAAAATTCTGAGCTATCAGTTGTTAAATGGTCTCCTGAAAAAATAGTTAGCTCAGCACTGACAATGTCAAGTTTGACATCGTCTGTTGCTTTGGCCATCGCTGGAATTATCCACTGCAAAGCAGTCTTAGGTGACTCACACTGTTGATGTAAAACATAGCTGTAAGTCATTTCTAAATGAAAGTTTACCAAATGAGAAAAAACTTTCTCTTTGAGATGAAGCAATGCAGATTCTGACCAATATACACAAACTTGTATTGGTAATTCATAACAATAAACATTCGACCAGCTACACATGACAAGGTGATCAGCATGGCTGATCTCAGCTTGTTCACAGTCCAAAAGCACAACAGCATTAGTTTCACTGTCAGTAAGTTGACCACTATTTTCAGCCTCACTCCATTTGAGCTCCACCTCATCTGATAACTCATCTTTGTTAGACAATGTCCAAAGTGATGCACAATTGACCGGCAGATTGAACCACTCACTCTCAGTTAAGGGAACAACAAAGGTTACATTACCCACAGGCATCTTCTTCAGCAGGCAAGTCAAGTCATTTGCTGTCAAGAACAGGGCTACTTTACATGGCACCCTGGGAATATTTACTTTAGAAAAGCTTAAAAGAACTTTTCTTGGCAATGTTTTTGTAACAGAATGTTCCCATTTTAAGAATACATATGTTGAGATTATACTAGATTCAAAAGAACCGATAACATCTGAATGGTTGCAGTCTTGTGTATAACTTGTAATACTAGCTTGTGAACTGACAAAATTCAATTCACCTGACAGTTGGGTACTTTTAGGAATAAGCCATTCTAACAACAGATCATTATTGAAAAACACCAGATCCATGTAAAACAGCTCTAAAGAAATGTCAACTGACGGCAAAGTGATCTTAATCTTCATATCCTCTAGATTACTTTTCGTGAGCTTTAATACTGCAGTAGATGGCAACTCATAGCAGTAAACATCTGCCCATTTCAATATAACCTCATAAGTTTGTTCAACTAACTCAGCATTGGAAATATTCAAAGAAATCTCCGATGACTTTGTTTCACTTACGGCTACTTTGTGCAATGAAACTGTACTAACTTCCCGTTTTACTGCTTCTGACCATTCCAACTCAACTGGAGAAAACAAGTCTGTAGAGTCAGACAGTACCCATTCTGCGATAATATCGTTGCAGCATTGCAGCAGCATCACTTTGGTAATAATAACACTAATGGCTATTGGAAAAGCTTCGGTAACTGCCAATACCAATAAGTGTTCCATTAGATCACAAATTTCATTATTACTCCACTTCAATGGGATCACAGATGGCAATGACAATGTTTCGAAAATTTTCAAGGGCTCAAAAAATTTACATTGAATTTCTACAATTTTTTCTCCTGTGCATTGCAGAGCAACTTTGTGAGGTAACCTAGAAAATGAAATTGTTGTCCACTGTAGTACTGCAGTTTTTTGACATCCCGTTAATCTTGCATTTGCTGGATCTAGAATTATTAGTGATTCTGGACTTTCCAACATGTTTTTTCTAAATAGTTTTGCCTGTACATCAACTAGCTCATTATCACACAAGAAAGCATCTGCAGTTTTTAGAATGACTTCAGACCGCCATTTGTAAATTCTGCTTACTGTCCAAATAAAGAAATGACTGACCTGAAGTTTCAAAATATCATTCTGCTCCAGTTTAACAAGTATTTTAACAGTATATTTAGACTGAGACACAATGGGCAAGTGAGCTATTTGTTCCTCAGCTGTAGCTTTACTAGGATGCTTATCAATCACTCGCCGATCTGATTTCAGTTTGTTCTGTAATTCAGCCATCACATCAGCAGGAAAATTCATACTCTTTTCGCCCATATCAATTCCAGCATCATCTCTGTGTGCACTTTTATTTGTTTCATTAAAATCTGCTATCCGATGTGCTGATCTTCCACTCGAATACAGAACAGGCCTAGATTTAAGGTCACCTATCACCGCATCCATAGCTGACTTATAGGATTTCTTGTCTGTGCTGTCTCTAGCTGACGTAGGTACAAGTGATGACACGATTTTAGGAAGTGCAATAGGTCCAGAAGTCCTATGGCGCTTTGCTGTGTATCTTTTATCAAAGGTTTTGGTTTTGACAAAAGACAGTCTAAAAAGAGTTCTATCATATTTATATTGTTTTGATGAGGTTACTGTGCTTGCGCCAAAAGAAGCGGACCTGATTCTTGGCTTTGCTTGTTCTGGAAATGAGTCAGCCCTTGGTCTTTTCAGAGGTGTAATGCCTGTGCTTCTATCTGGACTGCATCCCAGAAATCGCTTACGCAGGTTGCCAAACAATGATCCGAAACTTTTCCTGAATGCATGTCCAGACATTTTCAGGGAAACAACTGCATATTGAAACTGTTCATCTGAAAGTAAGCATTTAAGGTTCTACTTATCAATTTAGGCTGAACACTCAAAGTCATTAGTGGAAAGAGTGCATTTTCCTGTCTAGTCGAAAAACTAAAACAACTTATAAAGTAATGATTCAATCTCTTTTAGTGAGACAGGCACTTGTTACAATAAAGGGTAATCAAATAGCTAACAGCTATCTGTGAACTGTGCGTTGCAAACAATGCCGTGCAACTGAACAGTTCGTTTGATAACAACAACAAATTCATCGCCAAACGTTGTGACCTCTTATTATCAGCTTAATTAACCTCAACAAGTTAATAAAGATAATTTCTTTACTTTTTTCATAGAATTCCACACATTAAAAGAACCGTCACTCAAGTACACAAATGTTATCCTTAAGCAAGATCCGTAAGGGACGTTATCTACTTGGAATTCATTTATGTCATCGGTTACTCCCAGCTTCACCGTTCTTTTGGAGGTCAAATATACTAAGATTGCCCCAACAGTACTGATCCTGTGCCCTAATACTTTTAAAGCAAAACAAAAACAATAGTCTTACCGGTAAATTCAACTTTTCCCAGGAGGTTTTGGATTTGTGGCGCAAGGCCAAGTTTGAACAGGTAGAGGCTGAAACATATTAATATGTTAGTAATTGATGAAATGAATATTAATTGCATAAAATCAGCAAAGTGCAATACTTTCAAAGTAAGATTGGCTATGTAATCTATTTAAAGGAAAACTGGACGATTGTTTTTACTCAACCTCATTTTAATTTACTGTCCAAAATATACATTTTCTTGCCTATAAAGTTAGCAACTGTTTCTTATACTTGAATAATTAGCTTAGAAAGTTAATTAATGGCAACAGAACACAGCTATTGCTTATGTCAGAAACTAACCACAGTTTGTGCAATAGCAGGCATCTTCCCGTCAAGCATGTTTGTATAAGTGTTACTGCTTAAACCGGGGATGAGAATGACAAACTGCGAAAAACTCTGAAACAGGCCGGGGGTTTGGGGGCCGAGGGGCAAAGCACTATGGGGGTTGAAGGGGGCAAAGCCCCCTTGGAGCTAGCAACAAATTGCACTTTTGTGACCATAGAGGGCCTCTAAGTGGACTTAAAATATCAATTACTTTGTTTCATGCATAATTAAAAATACCCAACTATCAAGGATACATGATACATATGATCATAAAGCTTCAAAAAATTAACAAATTTTATTCTGTATATATTTTGTTGCCTATATCTCATAAATTATAAAATTAAACTTGGTTCTATTCAAATTACGCTTTGGTTTGTGTCTGGAGGCCTCAAAGCTTCACACTTGTCAGCAATGAAGATATGCCACATTGCCGTAAAAGGCATGTTACAAATCGTACAGATTATCAAATAAACGATATTTATGCTTTATTTGAACTATTTTAGCCAAAATTTTTCAGCAATTTTTAACATCTAGGAGATAAAAAGGAAAGCTGGATAGATACCTTGAAAAAATGCTACTGAAAGTTTCGGTTACGATTTCGACGAAAACAAGGTTCAACCGCGAAAAATTTTCTCAACAAATTTACGCGATTTACAAAAATGGCACTACTGGTCTTCCAAAAACTCGGAATTCCGCATATCCGCGGAAAATTCTCATCCCTGTTAAACGTGTGCTGTCACGAAAATGAGCTCTACATCATATGACGTCAGAAACTAACACTGCAGTTCATGATCATGGTTATCATGGTACCACCTTCCATTTGTCGGCCACGCAAATGTGACAAAAAAGCGCCACTGCCAATCTTAGTATAGATTCACTGAGACACGCATAGCTTTGAAAGTTTAACATAATTTGACTATCCGAGGTAATTATTATTTAATCTAAGCTTTGATTTAAAAAAGGCTATTGTAGTTTTCAATATTTTAGAGCATTCTTTATTCTGAACGAATGTTTACCCAATCGTCCGGTTTTCCTTTAAAGTGAAATAGTCAACATTTCAAACTTTAAATTCAATAATTATACAATAAACCTCACTAGATAAAGAAAGAAACGACTAAATATTGATCACTGAACTGATACAGCCACAAAGAAGAGTCCATTGGAAATAACTTTGGTATATGAAATCTTTCGCAGTGTGGCATCAGTGTTGGCTAAAATACGGCAAATCACGAAGTGACTGTAAACTTGAGCTAAAACGTGCAATCGTGTACTATTGCAATATGACAAAGATGCACAAATTGGACTACTCTCTTAAAAAATTTAAAAGCAAAACTGTCGAGGCCAAATTATTTCACTTGCAGCCAAAGATATAGTTTGTCTTGTATGAATTTCATCACAAAATAGAGAATTTAGAATAATTCCTCAATGGACAAAAGTGTTTGGCATATGAACCAAGCCCGGGCCACCACAAAAAAATTTTCTACAGCTTTAGGAACAAATTAATAGGATAATGTTAACTGTTACATAAAAATTCGTCATTCATAAATTGCAAAAAAATGGGTAACAAAC
Source organism: Tubiluchus corallicola (assembly GCA_030141605.1). Classification (NCBI taxonomy): domain Eukaryota; kingdom Metazoa; phylum Priapulida; class Priapulimorpha; order Priapulimorphida; family Tubiluchidae; genus Tubiluchus; species Tubiluchus corallicola. Next base: position 223,290 of record JAQGDQ010000292.1, read on the forward strand.
CTGAGAGCATGTAAGCAATACACAGTCCGGGGCATGTTCTTCCTGTCATACACGTCTGTTGTCTCAGGGTAAAATATCTGAAAGTGAAATATGTACATTACTAAAATAAATATTAAAATGCTACAGCTATGGGCTAAAATTGATCTTGCTTAGAAGTTTAAATTCATTTATCCAAATTAATGCCAGAGCTCTCCTCTCCCCCTTTCTTAGAATGCTGTCAACTTGCCAAGTAATGTGAAAATAAGACTAAGTAGTAGACTCTTGACATAAATGTGAACCTTGTACAAAAGAACTTTACAGAAACACTAATAATATGTAATTACAATTATTAGAAGCTAAATTAACTGTTTTTAACTACATAGTAATAGTTAATCACAAGATGATTTAGAGCTTTAACAAAGCAAATTCTCCAAGGTGTGCAAAATGACTGTTATTCTGAAGAAGCAACATTCTAATTTATTAGAGACATTACAGTGATATTATGTTGTGAGGTATTTCCATTCACACTTCAGTGGCGAACAGTATTAGTCAGCACGTCTGACTGATTTGTAATTTTAAGTTAAGGTTGACTGTTTGGACAAATAATACTCAACTTTTATATATGTATACAGTCAGACCGAAATTGTAATTTTTTTTAAATTGAGAAAATCTGCCTAAATATAGTAAATACACAGAAAACAGAAAATTCTAATTAGTAAATTAGTCAAAATAAATAGTTATTTTTACTCCAGCACTGCATAATCAAACTATGCTACGTACAGTTTTCATTTAGTTTTACTTTAAATTTTCCATCACTTAATACTTAGCTAAGTACATATCTCCTCTTTACTAACATGACGAAACAGGAAGTCATTCAAGCTTTTTTTGAAGGGAAACACCCAAGACCTAATTTGTTTGAGAGGAAATGCAATGACACATTTTTGAATACTAAAAACAAAAAATTATGTAACAGCATGAACATAGGCCAGCAAAACATCAACAAGACAAGCTAAAACAGAATGCTTATCCTCAAGAGTTGATTCATGTATGTCGTGCACGTTAACATCGAGTTGAGAGTTACTAACAGTACAAACTAAACTAGTGCTACATTTCACCACCAAAACGTAAAAATCATCAAATCTCTTACTCAGAAATTGTTACCTAACCATTTTTAAAAATTGCTAAAAAACAAGCTGAAGTTAGTATACATTACCTTTGGAAACTCAATTTTTTCCATTGCACGCACCCAAAAATTTATGTTATCTGTATGTCTAAAATGAAGACCCTGCGCCTAATAAAAAAAAAGTTTACAGTTTTGAAAATCCTAAAATCCAAATGTTTCGATTTATTAATTCCTCAATGGATATACTCAAGGAACACGTGCATACAGCACATTAATAGTATGATATAGAAACGTCAGGCAAATGAGCAGTATTAACGCATCATTGAACTAATACATTTTTCAATTACATTAGAGAAATGTCTTTCAGTATCAGTTAGTAACCTTGCGAATCAGAGTAAGAGTTCCAGACTTCCCATGCAGGAATGTTTTCATTGTGCCCAGAAAACTAATAAGCTAATAATTAATGTTGCATTTTAATGCATTTATACTTTGCCATATTGGCTAGTAACTCTAGAAATGTACACCAGAAATAAGTTAAAGGTATGCAAAAATGAATTGAAAGTGACTAACCCAGATAAGCAAGATACCTTTGCAGAAAAGGCGACACAGTCAGTTTGGTGGAAGATTTTAAAAATATTGGTGTGCACATTGTGGTTTTGCCTTAAATTTATAGAAAACTACTGAGCACCAGCTAATTAATCCTGCTACAAAAACAGATGCAACAAATTCCCACATTAAGAAAGCAGAACAAGACAGCCTTTTGTGGTAAAGTGTACAGTTACCAGCCTATCAGTATCTCAAAAATTAACTAACAGCTCTATACAACACATTTCGTGCTCAATACACAAACGGAAAATTACACTTGCAGCAGTTTTAAATCGTTGTAATTTTTTTGCATTTCACAACACTACTTTGCCATGGTTGTAATGTTTTGTATTTCACAACACAACTTTGCCATGGTTATTCAAGCACATTAAACAAGGAATTACTACAGACAAAAGTTAAAACTTTATCGTGCAGTTTGGAACTCAGAAAGAGAATCCAAACTAGACTTTGGAGTTAATGTTCAAAAAAACTTCTCTAAATAATATATTTGCCTTGTATCTTGTCTGATCCCGGTCATATATTTTACGCAATGGTACCGCTTCTGGTGCAAACGAATGGCCCAGTTTAGCCAAATAAACGCCATTCATTAGACCTTCTTCAAGCAGTGTGGTAGGAGGGAGCTCCTCTGACAAAACAGCTTCCACCCATCTATTAGATAAATATAAATGATTTCAAATTAAAATTAAGTTTAGCCATTTTATAATATCACTAGCTACTATACAAGTGTTGTAAAAGTAGAAATATATAGGTGCACAGAGATAAAATTTTGAGATTTAATCACTAATCTTCAGTCACAAAAATTTACACACAAAGAAACAGATGTCCCTACTACTATAAACAAAGACAAAAACATATGTAATTTGACTGAAACAAAGCAAAGAAAAAATGCTCAAAAAGATTGACTTAATTATAAAACCATCACATTGTAACAGGATTGCAGGCTTAACTGATTACTACATGGGTCTAAGATTGTTTGATGATTTGTAAATCTAAGTGTTCAACATAACGATAAGGACCTCTTGCCATTGGTTCTTAAATGCATTTCTCACTTTTCTGCTGCTTCTTAACTCTTTCTCTTTTGCTAGATGCAAAACAGTTTCTAATAAGGCCAGCTAGCTTTTCACCTCACTTTTCAACGTGTAGAACTCTTTTTAAGTTTCCCTGAAAATACAGCTTCACGCTCTTCAAGAAGAATTTATAAATATCTCCTACTACTAACAAATTTTCTTATAACCAGCATTTTCATTATTCCGAGTGACTGGGGCAATTTGTAAAAATGCTGTCTCTCCATTTTTACTTTCACATTCTCTGACTGGCGACTAATCCTAAGCTGATTATTGCCGCTAAACCATTCCTTTATTACCATTACCATATAGCTTCAGTTTATAATGGTTAGGCTGCTACATTGCACATGGGCATACCTGGACTGTTACTGCGATAATAGTTGATACTGTGCACTATACACGCAAGAGACCTGTGTATACACTACTTTTGCTTAAACCACTTTTCCAAAGTGCACAACTACTACAATGCATAAAAACATTTATTATGCAACGTTCATAAACTGCGCAGCCAGTTTTTACAACAACCAAAGCCCGAAAAACAATTTCCGCCAAAACACTTGAGAAGATTCCAACAATGTGAGTCAACACACAAAACAAACACAACAAGCAGTCGTAAACAAAGGCAAGTAACAAAAATATGAGCTAGACAAAAAATATCGTTACTAGTTCTATGCCAAGACACGTTTTGCGGTATTTAATAAGCAATGTCGATTAAACGACCCATTTACAGTAACAAATGAACAAACTTCAAAAGGTTTTTATACAAAAGCAATAATTTAAAAAAAATGGGGAAATTATCGGAGCAAATGGTTCTAACAATTAACACAACGTATGAACTTCCTCGCCGAGTCATTAAGCAGCCTTTACTGACCACAGTATCACTATTAGCTACAGTATCACTGATATTTTACCAACTGTGGGGTAGGGTACTACAACATTTTAATTCCGATAAGGAATGAAAGAAGCATTTATAACGTATTGGCAACGAATCAGGAGTAATATTTAAAATCTTTGTAAACGTTTTCTTGCAAATGTATTGGGTTTGTTTAAAGCAATTCGTATATATTATGTTATAACAATAACGCTCATATTGACATTAATACTTGTTTTCTTGGCACGAAAACTCATATCAATAGTTAACTTTCCTGGTTAAAAACTGAAATGTAGTTTAAGGGTTTTTATTTATTTGTACATTACATAAGTCATGGCATAAAAAGATTGATATTAAATATATCTAGTCATGGCCATGAGCTACATAAAGTAGATGACGATAAATACTTATGACCATGGAAACCTCATTATAGATCCAGATGTAAATGTAAATGACCTAGCTAAGTAATTATAATACATCGATAAACAGCAATTGGCCTCTATTTAAAAGTATATGCGTGCATAACAACAAACAGACATTTCCTACAGATACATCTAATAGCCTTTAATGTGAAGCAAATTATGACGGGCGGACAAAACTGTTCCACCGTTTCCTGTTTGCTACTTCCATGAGACTTCCCCAGCAGGAAATAAGAGGGGATCGGGTATTCGTCTTAAACTACTAACTACAGCTCAACAAAACACTTGTGCAAGTAGTTTATAGTTTATTAGATCCACATATTACGTACATGTTGAACAACAGTTTATAACAATATTAAAGCCTTAAAAAACACGAGTGTAAATGGAGAGCCTACGACGGGGAGTAAACTTGTTTAAGCACTCCTAGTATGCAAGATGAAGTCAACATATGAAAAAATCATTGAAAGTAGAAACAAGGAGATAGGTAAACGCAGGCAGACAGAAAGAGTTAAAAACAGTATCGTGACGGTGATTAGATTAAATTGCGCATTAAAGTAAATAATCAGAGAAAAGTGAGTATGCAAATATTACAACAAATAACTAGAGAGTGTACTAATAAGCAACCACAACTAGATATTTTCAAAAAAATATTGTTTGAATTTTCTTTTGAAGATAAAAACTGAGTTTGAAAGTTAAATATCGCCCGTTATAGTGTTGCATAGTCTTGGTCCAGTATTGGCCATAAAATGCCTTGCAGTAACGCTAGAGAACTATAGCTGATGTAATACAATAAACTCTAAACAATATTAAAATGTATTCAAATGGAGTAGATGCTACCCAGATTGTAATGGCCAGCACACACGCATTCATACGTGGACAACCATTATTAATTCCAAAAAATTATAAGCGATTCATTGTAATCTTACCGTTACTGTACAGTCAGAATGAAAGCAAAAAATACCAACTAACACCAACTTTGTGAACGAACAACAGCCTGCCTAACTATTAAGAGCAAAACTATTTCTTTCGCCTCAAATTGGTCAACCAGGTCTTGTGTGACTGTGGGCCATTAGAACACTAGACTGTACGGACGGTTAAAATCAACATGACGGTATTAATTTACCCGCGTCCGGTACCTGCTCATAACAAAACCCCTGAAAGGTAATTTAATGCGCAGCTATGCCATTATACTATATTTGTCAAAGCATTTGCCACATTATTTTGATAAGGTTGAGTACACACAACTAGGAACTGGCGTGTGGGAGGAATAACCTACTAGTAGCGGTAATAATAATAACAGATACAGGTTCAAAGTTGATCAGTTTGATTACTGTATTACGATACAGTTACGCATATCAGGAAGAAGATACAGCAGCAGTTATAAAAACAGTGACTGACACTATGCAAACAATGAATTATAGCTTTGTACGGGTATAGTCAGATAATGATCGATATTAAAAACGATACAGTAAGTTTCATCTTGAATTCTGTGTCGCACGGGGAGAGCAAATGATTTGCGGCGAATTTATAGCTTAAAACCGTGTCAAAATAAGACGTTAAGCTAAAGCGCTCACACAACAAAATGAAATTCGCTAGTCTAGAAAAAATTATTAAGCAACTAAAGCAGACACACTTTTATATTAAATACGTGTACACATATTCTAGGCAAGCGGTGGTGTATATTGACAAAAGACAAAAGTATAAACTTTCGGAGGAAAAATCTATTGTTAAATAAAAATGTCAAATCATATATAGACACTAAATTACAACACCTCGGCTCGGGATTTGAAAGAAAAAGTAATATTAATCCACGGCTGGTAGCTATAAATGACTTTCACGCATGAAAAATACAGTGTGCGCCATAATAAATTGACACCTAAAAGCAAACATGTAATGTGAGATTCGAACGAGGAATCTTGCGACCACTAACATGCCTCAAAAACAGTCAACTAAGCTAATATGGTAAAAGTATGTTAAAACTTACAGTTTCGCTTCTTCTAAGTGGCAGAGGTACTCATAGGCAACCTGTTGCTGTCTGCGTTCATCCATCTCCTCTGCTGTGAGTCTCCCCACATGCTCATCATAAATAGCTTCAACAAATTAAAAAATGAATTTTAATGTTTAACTTACATAATTATTACAATTAACATTTTAGAATATGTAAATTTTTAAGCCTATAAATTCTGTGTAAAAGTTTATTATTTGCACAGCTACATAGTATAACTAGCCTTACTTACGTTGAACAAGTCTAGCATGTTATACAAACAAGTGTTTTCAAACGTGTTTTTTATTTGCAATTTTTTTGCAAATGAAATGCATCATTTAAATGTTTTGTTTGACAAAAACGAAAATAAAACCAGGTAAAAAGAAGTTCGAATATAGTTTACTTCACAATCTTGCCTCACTGAAATCGTCAAATTCAATTTGACAAGTATAATCTAAACTTTCTGTTTGCAGTTTGAAAAGGCCAAACTGATGAAGCCAATTCTGCTATCATAAAAATCAATTTATATTGTTTTGTACACCTACTGTGTATGATTTGCCCCGCGAGTCAACCAAATAGCAACAGTATTAATCTGCCAATGCGTTTCTCTATAGCCAACAAGCTACCGCGTTTACCTGATACATTTTAGAGCAAAAAAACATTTACTGGCCAGGGGCAACACACGCCGCGGCTTATTAGATAAATAAACATTTTTGTCGCCGCCATAAATGAAGGAATAAATCAGTCTAATTATATTTCTACAATCTGCGTGCATAAAATAGTTTTTACGTCACAACAGCACATCTACAAACTGAAAGTTGTGATTATCACAGAAGTGCATGTGCATGTATAATATTGCATATAAACGATTTTGTACTTAAATTAAACACGTTGCAAACACGCCTTATAAATTTTGACAAGTGACAAGATGTACCCTGGATTTTAATGCGCAATTTACAGTTCGTTGAATAATATCCAGATTTATAGTTATCTCGATGTTATGAAACTATGTTATGTTTAAAGCCGCGGCAGATCTGCATTGGTGGTACACTGGCCCAGACTGTATTGCTCCTAGACTATAACAATGCATCTATAATAAGTATTTAACAAGCAAAACCAAGAAATTGTACTAACTTCCATAATGTGCATGATCCGATCCAAGTCCACCGTGTTTGGAATCAGTAAAATCAAGTTCAACGCTGCTGACACTACTTAGAGAAAATCGACCAGGCTTGATCGTTGGTGAACTCATTGTTATTTAATCAATAACATTATTGATGATCTAAAAAATAACCACATCCATTTCACAAAGTTTGGTGGTCAGCGTACGCAACTTTCTGCTGGAAATTTTGCAACTACGTGTCCACTCTCCACTGAGAACTTAACCCGCTGGGTCAGTGATAACGGGCGTACGTGTAGACAGCAGTGAACACAGTTCGCGCTACGCAGTTAAAACTTGTTCGAATTTCATTTCCTGTGTTACTGATTCTACGCAATCTAGGGATATTACAGCAGGTCATGGGCGTTACACACATTCATCACTGCAGTAATAGATAGTATTGCGCAAGTTTTCTTACTTAAAAAAGCTGTGGTTTAAACAAAAACAATGAAACTTTCTAATCAATCAGAAAGGGCCGCAGTAACCAAGAATAAATATTGAAAATGCAAATTTCCATTGCACTATATGAATACATTATGTATGAATACAGTGTAATTATGTAATAATATAATTATGATATGTTGTAATTTGCTATATTACAAAATAATATACAAGTTCAAACATTGCTTAATGTAAAATCTGTATTAAAGGACGTCTAAATGCAGTAAATTACGCGTCAGAACATTTCTTCAGAGCAGTTTCCTATGCAGAAGGGTGTGCAGACATTTGGGTACAAGATGCTTTACCACAAAACTTTTGGACACACAAGTCATTTGGACATATAGCGTATTTGGATACATAGGTAATTTGAACCACAGATTCCTTTGGACACAGGCTATTTGGACACATAGGGAATTTGGACACAATATGATTTGTACAAATAGGACGTTTTGCACAAGATGGGGCATTTCTAATATGAGGGATTTAGACACGTGTAGCTTATCAATCACTATTCAACAATGACGACGCTTAATAATTTGATAAGAAAGCATTGAAGATTTATTCACAGAAGCTATTTACTCTGTAACAAAGTCAAAATAACATAACTTCTAAAAGAGTGCAAACTCTACAAGAAATGCCGCTCAAATTCACAAAAAAGTAGCCAAGCATATTGCTTTCAGGGAATCTGTGATTGCAGATACAGCATGCGGTGTTGGTAACTATGGAGATAATGCTGTTCAAAATTAATTCGTATCTGTGGTTAGTCAAGTAAAATTATTCATCACATGCCAAACAATATCTGCTAAAATGTTTTTGTTGCCCATTTTAATGATCTGTAGTTATGGAGCCCCTAAAGAGACACAAGAAAAAAATTTAGTCATTCCCTCCGAGTTACTAAGTCGTTCCCCCAAGTTATTAAGACATTACCCCGAGTTAGTAACAGTATTGCATTGTAAATACATATACATTCGTTCATTTGTTTATTGACCATTTCCTCTGCCCAAGAAATTAAGACCGTGACAGTTCACTTAAGTAGTAAAGCAACATATATATGTCCAAAGGACCGTTTTGAAAGGTTTGCATACCCTTTGTCTTCTACGGAGGTGATATTGGTTGATGGTATCGTCTTCAAATTTTCCACTAAAAGCATTTATATTTAAATGACCATTTTTGACCAAGGTTACTGCCCTCTACTTATCATACACTTACATGTTTCGTCTATCGAACATCCCAATATTTCCTTTACTATATACACTAAATATTATTTGGAGAACAGCAAGTTAATGTGTCAGTGTTAATATTAGGTGCTAAGATGTTTGAGTTATTTCTACACGTTGAATATTTAAAATATTTCCAAAATTACAACCTTTTCTATTACTACTAGGTCGAGTAGCAAAAGTAGTATAAAAATTTCCAAAATTACAACCTCTTACATCTACTACTACTAGGCGTAGTGGAAATAGTATAATAAAAAATTTGCAATTTTTACATGTAAGCTTGCTGAGAACTGCACACATTTGCTAGAGTATACAATGCTAGGACATTCGGCAGGGAGTCCATGAACAGATTTTCATTTTTTCCACACATTTTTGCTTTGTCACCAATCCCTTGGCATGTGTGGCAATTAATGGATGTGCTATGGTAGTATAAAAATGGACACAAACTACTTTGATATGACCAGGTTTGGGAGTACTCCAATTCCATAGCAGCTTACTCGTTTCCCTTATGATCTGTTGCTACCAAAGGCGGTTATGCCAGAGTGTTGGTTTCTGTTCTCATGTTCATACCTTGCTGGTTTTGATTATTGCATCACTAAAATCATGTTGCGCTGAGTGCTCCTCATTCCGGTAGTATCGTAATCTGTTTACCGTTAGTTCTGAATGTGCGGCTGCAATATTATTGATGAGCTTATCGGTCCCTTTTTTCAATGAGTGCATAATATCATACAACAAGGATGATGAAAACTTTTGGCAAAATTTTTTATGCTTTTATAACTTCAAATACAAGTGTTCCAATATCAGCCATTTCCACTGTGTTTGAGTCCTTCAGCATTTCTTAAAGTGCAACCATTTATTGATCAGATTGTTGAATCACCTAGAATCAGATGTTTCAGCTTATCAATCACTTGTTCTCCGCCTGAAGTGCCAGAACTGCATAGCATCTCGATTTCACTTTTTATTGTGTCGTTTTCTCTCTCTTTCACTACAGCTGATTAAGGTATTTGTTACGTCATCTTTTAGGGCTGGTACCTGTTTCGAATTTATTTCCAGAGTAGTACCTTGGAAATTAAAACCTCTTTTAATAGCTGCAGCACTTGACAGAGGTAATTTAATTTCTCCAATATCGTTTGGCATCTGACGGCATGCTGCCAGGGCATACCCAGCAACTTCTTGTAGCAATGTTACCAGTAATGTCAACACACAAGCAATGGCACCATCGCCCACATTTACAGCACTCAATCATCTTAACTCTCTCTCCATTTCTACCTGATGAACAGGTTTCTAAACAACAATTTTCCCATGAACGAACTTGGCCTGGAAACGGCCTCTCGGGGTTGCAGTCTGTGTGAGACATACCGAGGGTTTTATAGCAAATGTTCAGGGCACAGTAGATTCTCTGTTTGAGCAATACTTTGATGCAATAAATAGTTCTGTTCTTAGTATTACGCATTTGTCCATACCCCCCCCCCCGGAACCAAACCACAATATACACTATAATACAATATACCATTACCCAGAATGGTAGATCTGACTGATTAAGTAACTTAGCTACAAGTACGAGTAACGTGGTCGTCAACTCAAGTTCTTTTACTTAGACTTTGCAGTTAAGGGCGCAAGTTCTTAAAAACCGGGTGCTCATAGTTATACACAAAAAAGTTAAACAAATATAAAAAATAATTTTATCACACAAAGACTGATACCTTCTTGGAACAACCTTAAGAAAGCTTTATTCGCACATTTAAAAAAACGTTTGAAGCTGAGATATCAACGATGACGAGCAACACCATCAATAATTAGTGATATTTAAATGATACAGTGAATTTATAACCTACTCACGTAACAAGATATGCCAACTGCCAGTTACCTGCACTTAAAAGATATGACTCCCACATTACACTTTCAACAAAAGATTAAAATAAAGCAATAAAATAACTTCAAAGACGAGCAACTTTACTAAATCTACCAAAAACTGTCAAACCGAAAACAGCGGTAAAATAGCATGGTATTGTGGGATATACGTTACAAAGGAGCAAAAGGACTATCAACAATTATGTACAATGTCTACAATTCACTACCAGTTTATTTTCCGCATCCAATCTGGTTATAAACCATAGATTTAAATGCCACACACGCAATTTTCAGCTAACGCCACCCAGGCACCTACACTAGCTACTGTCAGCTGAATTGAAAATAACTGATTAAATTGTGCTTCTCTATTTTGAAATGACAGCAGTGCTATAATTGTAGATTTATTTTTTCAAATTAGTGCCAATAGGCAATAAGCACGGCGGCATTAATTTCTCCTAAAATGTTAACATACAGCATTAATCGTAAACTATATCAAAGTTTACTCTTTAGATCCTGCCCATTGCTAAGATCTAGAAATGTTTTAGAAATACCATGCCAAAACTGCTGAAACCTACTCTATGTACACTTTTATTGGAGAGTGTACCAACTTTGCCATTTGCGTCTACTAGGCCTAACACACTCCCCTTTCCAAAAACTACATGCAAGTTATACACATAATACCTTCCTTTCAGTCCCTCCTTTTGCTTGTATCTGATTGCTTTCGTCATGCCATTTGCAATATTCCTCTGAATTTGATTATCCAAGTCCAGCAAGCCTTGGGGTAGAGAATTTATTTAATTAAGTGGTACATAATGATTAATATAATTTCAGCTATGGTATGCAGAGTACAAAAAAATAAATACAATAATAGATCAATTGAACAGAACAATTTATTATGTCAAAAAAATCCTGGATCAGTAGAGCAACTATCATGAATTAGTGTGAAAGCCTCCACGGATTGCACAGAAGCAATCTTGAAGGGTATGATCAGAGCAAATTGAACGGAACGGCCTAGAAATTGACCGGCCGCAACACTGCAGAATACAACCGACCTATTCTGAAAAACAGAGCAAATGCTAGCCGCTCAGCTTAGCATACTCAAGGTGCTTTCTAGTCTTTTGAAGGGTCCTTATGCTTACTGTGAGAAATTACAGAAACTGTAACTTCAGACACTAACAAGTAGCAACATGCAGAGTTAGCTATAACCTGTAACTGGAGTTTTTAAATGACATTGACATCACCACAAATAATGAAAGCACAGGTAAAATATAACACAAACGGGCAAGGCTAGAGATATGTAGGAACTTCTGTTCCTAATGAGTACTAAACCACTGTAACAAACTATATCACACGCCACAATTGATGCTGCAAACATAAATAAATATAATAACAAAACAGGGTCACAAACATTGAAGAAGTGGAGGGAGAAAAATCTGGGATCCTTCTGTAATGGCTTCAGTCTTGTCAAACATAATACTTCTAAGCCTTTTATAGCTCTTTATACTAGGTCTTTCAAGATATTTGTTTTGTTTCTAACTGTATCAACGCTTTAGTCAGGGGTCTCAAACAGATTTTCCAGATAGAAAATTTTTAATCCAAGTGCCTTAGTTCATATTTCATGCCACATTTAATTCTTATCATGACATTCCAATTCCCTATACCAAAACCTTACTGCATCATATTTGTTTAATAACACACTTTTACCGTTGTATCATCACCTGTATGAATTAGATGATGACAGACACCTTTTTAATTTCAGTTTTGCTTCTAGCTCCACCGGCAACTCATACCCAATATCGTGTCAGTTTCTGCCAACTCAAAATTTTTGCTAATACATTATCGTTTTAAATATTTTTTAGTACATTTAGTTCCCTTTATGTTAGGCTGGTACTTGTTAATGGAATGCCAATGCAGTTGGGTTATGGGCCCGTAGTCAAATATAAAAATGCAAATTGAATAAAGCATTAAAAATCTAAGTTGATTAGACATCAGTGGCGGCTCTTAGCTAGAATTAGTGGAGGTGCTGCTTCAGAAAACTTTTAGCCATTGTTTTAATACTGTGTAAAATGTTAGAAACATATGTAATTTTAATGCTCTAGTTATATTTGAAGATCAGGTGTTGAACAACCTATTTCCTTAACTGCAACTTTCTCATGGAGAGACAATTGTGAAAAATTAAACTGTTGTAGTTCACTTACAGTCACAAAACTTATTTCTTGGGGATGCAAGGCGTTCATTATTAAACAATTTATGTTTTAAACACACACTGCTAAGTTTAGACTTTATCACAGCCAAGAATACGACGGCACACGGTAAGAATGTCGCAAATGAAACTGTGTTCGGAGACAGTACTTTTCTACCTTGCAGCAGATGGTAGCATACAGCATGTTATCTCAGATATGTGCGCATGGCCGCAGGTGCACAACAGTCAAACACCAAGTTGCTTGGGCTGCGAAACAAACTGTACTTCCCTCACATGCTCTGGTTCCACAGAAGTATAAAAAAAAGAACTAAAGAAAAGAGACTTATTACAGTCAACCTTGGGTATAATGCATTCGCTTATAAAGGACCACCAACATCGGTCCCGATTTTTCGTAATGTTTTTCCTTATAAAAATCTTTGTATACAAGGTAGTTGGATATAAGGGATGATATCTTCAGGTCCTGCATAATAGAAACCCAGGTAAATTACCTTGCATATAAAGGACCCTATGATCAAATATTTTCTACATTCTAAAAAGCCTATGCCGAGACTCTGCGCGGGCCCGACTGTATTCCCTTGGACTAGTAGTAGTCTTCCCTTGGACCTGGTAGTTCCAGGAGCCAATCACAATGTCCCATATAAATTAAGCAGCAGATGGTGATTGGCCGATGAGCTGATCAACCAGCTTGGCGAAAACTTTCCGGGTAATTTTTTTCCTCTGTGATCGTAGTACAGTGCCATTGTTCAGTTCAAGACGATTGGATGTGTTTGCATTAAATCAGTATATTACACACGTTGCGACAAATGGTTGATTGGGCGATATTCTACCGCAGGTGTGATATCCCCTCGGTCTGACTCAGCTTCGACTATAAGGGACATCGGATATTAGGGACGATTTTTTTCGTTCTGGAGGTGTCCGAGGAGCCGACACTAGTAGACATACTATAATTCGAATCAATATGTGAACTTGCACTATATTATACTATTGTGTCATATACAATTCACTGTTCACTCTATATGTGCACAATAGTGTACTAAATTTTACACCACCTTATACTTATACTATGTCTCTTTCCGTACATTAGTTCTTGCTTTGCATCTTTGTACTACAAATATATTTTCACCAGTACTCTACCAACAGTTTTATAGTAAATCAAACTTTTATCAAAAAGTTTGGCATAGCAGTACACGTAAATTAAAAGGTCATTTATGTGAAGAATATTACTAATGAGAAAGTAGATTAAAAGATAAAAAATGCAAAAGAAATCAATCTAATGAAGTCTAATAAAAGAGCTCTAAATTTTAATCACAATTCACAACAGTTTTTATTTTACATCTGTTAAATTATTCCATGATCAATGAAAGTCATGAGTTCTGTATCATGCATGAAAGCTATACCAGTATAATTGCTGTCCAAAGCAAATATAGACTGTCTGGCATTTATGACTAAATTGTAACTTAAATAATAAATTTTGCAGTTGTACAAATTTAGCATGGTTCTATGTGAATGCACAAGTTGCTGCAAAATAAGCCTATAATTCTGTCTTGCAACATAACTAGAAAGCAGCTAATTATTACAATAAAACTATCAGCACAAGCTAACACACCATTGATTTTATATGCTCAACAGAAGTAATTATAAAGTCTATAAAACAATATTTAAAAAAACAGAAACAAAAACAGCTTTACTGATACACAGACACTGTATAAATTATGCAACAGTTTGCATATTATATTCGATAGGTCAGCAGTCAAGAAGAGGATTTCCAAAACTTGCCACTTCCTCGCAAACCCTTTGCCTTTGAAACCTTTTTGGTTGGCTTCTCTTGTTGGCTCACTGAAGGTTGAGCACTGTCAACCACCATGGTTTCTTCATACTCTTGTGCCTGCGCTTTTAGCGTCTTCTTTATATTAGCCACTTCTGTTTCTATTTTTACGCGCGTGTTGCTGTAATGTTCTTTCTGCATGTTAGCTTTCTTCACCTGAGCTTCAATATTTGCAAGTGTTATTTCAGATGCATCACACCACTCTTGAAGAATGTTGATGATAGAAGGCAAAACTTCAGGACGCACATCTCTGCCAATTGTGTAGTCGACTTCCAAATGTTGATTTTTTAAATCAAGTTTGCCATGAATAATATCTGCATATATAGCTTCTATAATTAGGTCTTCCAGTTCTCTAACGTTACCAATATCCAGTTCTTCCAAGAGTGCAGTATATGGGATGTACTTAGACTTGTTAGCTAAGGACACTACAGTAAGATGCTTCAACTTTTTAATCTGTACAGGTGTTAGTTCAGGAAGGTTTCCCTTTTGTTCTTTATATTCACCATAAGTACCAAATGAGAATAAACAGAGTAGCTGAAGGTAACCTTTATGAAGATGTACATCACTTTCACCTAATTCCTGAATATTTGGCATATCAAGAAGTTCTCCAAAAACATACACACCAGGAGCATCCAGCACTTGTTTTATCAATTCCACAGCTGCAGCTCCTTTAGCAGACTTCGCAAGCAGCACAAATTGCTCAAGCACGTGAGTCATTGATTTTTCCATGACCATCAGAAAACGTCAATTTTCAGTGTGCGAAAATATCGTAGGAACTAGCTTAATGACGAAAAATGCTACAAAAATAAAAAAAATGTCAGTTGCTCACAACTCTATATTATATTTCATAAAGCCTGTTCAAAGGTACAATAGTGTACAATTAGCGATAACAAAACGAACAAGTTAAATGCTACGTCATTATTAAAAAAAATTGTAAATAAATATTGGAATCTTGATCAGAACCTAAATGAGGTGGTCACTTTCTTTTGGCTAATTTGGCTTCAAATTGCTAATCAATTACTGACCTGTTCCTCCATACCAAAATGCTGAAAGTTTGATTATAACAGTTAAGATATTTATCAATTACTATCAGAGCTTACAAGTTGCGATCAGCCAAAAAGTGAAATTCCAGCAATATTGTCAGTTGGTCACAGCTCCATGTTATGTTCCACAAGAATTATTCAAAGCTACATTAGTGTACAGTTAATGATAACAGAATAAGCAAGTAATTAAATTTTTAAAAACAAAAGTACTAGAAAATAAAAAAATACTTAAATATTAAAGCTGGAACAAAACTTGAGGTCACTTTATTCTGAGTAAGTTTGTCTTCAAAAAGTTAATCGATTACTGGTCTGTTCTGCCATTTCACAATGTTTATTTTTTATTCTGTTAATGCTAATCAATATCTTACCCTTTAGACTGACTCAAAGAACTATAGAATTGAATAATTACATGTGCACACTTTAATACTGTGGCACAAAGACAGAAGGATATAGTTCATCTATTCATAATTAGAGCACATTATATAGAGTAAGGCTAGGAAATCCATAATTCATTTTAACAGTATTTACAGATACAAAAAGCTGAAAATATGTGAGATTGGAAGATTTTTGAATGACTATATGACTTAAGTGTCAAATGCAAGTCTTATACACAATGTGAGACTTGATAGACCTAGTAATATCTTTAAATGATGTATCTAGATGAGCAGTTTAAGTAAACCAACATAAATAAACTAACCATTTAATTTTTTGAGTTTAAACTTTTAACTTTAAGATGACCCCAATTTGTTGCACAATCGTTGCTAGTCTTCAGACTAGTCTTCATGCTCTACATATGGGCAGCATTTAGTTCGTATATAGCTGCTTAGAATTTCAGGGATATCGTGGCAGAATCGTACAAGCTTAATTTCATTGTTTAAACATTGGGCCTGCAGTTCAAATTTTTCGCGATATGATTAATCCCTTCTTATTAAATAGAGATTAGTATTAATTGAATAACTGCCCAATACTAGACCTAATTTGGCTCCTGCTCAATGGGCAAAAAATACTGTAACAAAGTAATTTACGGTAAATGGTTATTAATTACATTAGTTTCTATTTTTATTTAGCTACAACACACGTGCTAACTTTTTCTTATTTTTTATAAGGTTAAATTAAGTCCATGGTGTTGCCAATTCCACTGAATCGTAAAATTTGTAATGAAGACTCAGAAATTAATTGCTTCAATTCAATCTCACTATAAAATTTCATTGTTCATTTTTCTTAAACAGCATGTGTCCCTTGCCTAGACCATAATACACATTATCATTTTTTGTGAAAGATGATAGAGAAATTTGGGATCAACACTTTAAATTATATATGGCCATCATATCTTTAAATAGAAGTTTCCTAAAGTAAAAAGACTTCTATGAAATGTGCCGATCTGTTTTTCTTGAGTAATCGTTAAACCCCAAGTTTCGCTGTTGTACATAAATATGCGGGAAACATTAGCATTAAATAATCGACGTCTTACGTTAAGACTTAATTTCTTGTTAGTTAATACATTCTTGTGCTTAATCCAAACAGAAGAGTAAGGTCATTTTTAATAGGCGACATCTTCAGCCAAGCCCATTGAAATTTCTGTGTGCGATTTTCGCGATCTTTCACGACTCACTTACTATTTTGTCACACGGTAAAGCTAGTGGTGAATCTGGCACAAATCAGAAAAGGGTAACTCTTGTAAAAATAAACAACACGAAACAATAATAGCTATAAAGCATTAGAGGAGACGTTATATGTTTTTCTGAATCCATTAGCCAATCCTATAAACAATTCTGTTTTCCCAAAAAATTCAATAGAATCAATGTGTGTATTTTTTAACAGTAACGTATTACTATTTAAATCAAATGGGTTTAACTACAAGAGCATGAGTATTCAAAAGCTAGGGAAGAACATAATGCAAGCAACTAGTTAAATATTGGTAAAGTCAGCTATTAATGTTATTAAATTTAACTAAAATTTAAGGGCTCTATGCACCTTACAGCATAAAAACTATGTTGACGAAGTCAGGCATTGCGTGTACTTGAAACACAACCTAGAGTACAAATTTGCACATGCTAGAAAGCCACCAAATTTACAGATGAAACTCGTTATAGATAATGTTAAATTTAAATAAATTAAAAGGTTCACATAACGCAGAGACTATCAATGATTAATGGCACGTCGAGCTGCGAGCACAATTCACGTGGTAACAAGCGAACAGATTTACGAATATAGTTAACCATGGGTATTGTTAAAATTATGCCAACTTATACGGTTAAACGATTAAGTCCACTTAATAGTATATGACTGTGCTGGCAAAATCAGGCATTACTAGTACATGTCAAGCATAAGCTGCACAACAGATAGATAGTTAGTTAGATGGATGGATGGATGGATGGATGGATGGATGGAGAGAGAGAGAGAGAGAGAGAGAGAGAAAGAGATTTATGTTTTTGCACTGTACGCATTGCATTGTGTATTGCAATGTATATTTTGAACGAACTATTTCGCATTTTCTACTAATATAATAATTTTTAATTCACAACTCATGTTGTTTCTTTCGCAGTTCTCTAACTTGAGTGAATTTGAGGAAGTATGTTTCCAGAATATGAGGGCTAAGTACAGAAGCAACTAAGCTGAAGCACACGTGCAGAAAAGCACTCAATGTTTTTTTAAACAAGGCACAAGAAAGTGTAGTAATTGTAATTGTAAAATAAGACACTATAATTATAAATATTTAAGTGAAGAAGATTAGAAAGAAAACTGGCAAAAGAATCACACAAAATGAATCAGATGTACTCTTTAAACTATTTTTACGGGGCCACATATTTTGCTATTAAATGAAAAATATTTTTTGGATGTGGTTTGAAGGGACTGATTAAGTGGTATATGACTAGGGAGGTTGTTCCACAACTTGACCCCATTATATTGCAAACTGTTGAGGCCATGTTGGGTATTAAAGCTTGGCTGAAAGAACTGTCCTTCTTTTGAGGACCTCCTGTAATAAGAATGAATATTATATATTTTAATGGATAGTTTTAATAGCAGCAATCTTATTTTATTTTATTTTATTTTATTTTAAGGAATTTCAGGCGTCAGATGTAACCTGTGTCGCTTCTTGGGGCTCGAGCAGCCTTAGGATGTCGAGGAGCCTTAGGATCCCTTTTTAGGAATTCGAGCACTGTGTAATGCTGTTGTAATAAATTGTTTGTAATAAACTATATTTCATTCAAGTTGTTTTCAGTTTTACACGATCGCACTCACGAAAATAAAAATTATTTTCCTACAGATACTTTAGATGTTTTAAAAGTTACATGGTAATGAGGTAGTGGACGGGGATTCCACAATAATTTAATCCTATTAGGTAGTGTGATTTGTAGTGCAAAACAGGAATTTTGCATTTTTTGCGTGATCGAGTCACGTTCGACGTAAATGTCTCCCGGTCAAGTGTCTGACGCCCAAACGGCCGTGCTCAATTTTCCCGCACCCAAGACCTAGCTGACCCCAAGCCCCCCACCAGTTACGAGTGTTCACCTGTTAATATCAATTTTAGTGACTTCTGAATGCGAACATGTCAACAAAATTGATCGTGTTAGACATGTTCACAAAGCTCATGAAATTCTCTCTGTCTATGTCATAAAATTTTCATCAGCTATATCCACCGAGAAGAAAAAATAACGAACGAAAATTCAAATCGAAATTGTTGCAGTTTTAGCAGAAGTCAAAACAACTACAAGTCATTAGGTTTTCACGTCACGTTGATTAACAGAAGAGTGAAGCTATTGCAGCCTGCTAAACGCTCTGGAGCTCCTCGTGACTTATTGTTATTTACTGAGAACTTGTGATAACGTATGAGGACACGCATTAGACCGAACGCGCAGTAACGCCGGAGTAGTGGAGACACTTCCGATTTTCTGCTCTATTTTGCAATAGGGCGCAGCCAAACAAGCAATTTATAATAGCTCACCTTTTCTAGGACAAAAGACCACGAGTAATGCAAAGGCCAACAATACAAACACCTGCACACGCACGCCCTCACGTGGATTGATTTTTGGGATATTCCATTTTTATGTAAATAAAAGACTGCGTTGAGACTGGAGCAGAACCCGTTGACGACGACTTCATGACAGTTATACAGAGCTGGATTTCCTAATAATATTGGATGATTAAGTAATAAGGCATTTTTGGTAGTTAGTCAACCATTTGTCTGTCACAATATTGTCAGTAACTATTTCTCAAACCAGACCCTTCAGTTATGAAAAGCTAGATCATATTACACGGGTAAGAATTCCATTAACCTATAATAAGTAAGGACAATTCACGCCTATTGATTTAGTTTGGCTGAACTTGTATTGCTTCAAGTTATACCATCTAGTGATTGATCTTGCTATCTGCGACTATAACTGCAGGCCGCAGTTATGGAATTACCGCACGCATACGTACATAAATAGAAAGAAGGGTAATCAAAATTTTGATTGTAGTCCAACTATGTTTGTCTGTCTGTACAAATTAAGTACTAGCAAAAATTTCAAACAAGCAGTTGAGCTGAGTTTTCAAGCTCCGTGTGGTACCGATCAATGACATCAATGGCGAAGTGCATCAGCTACCCGGAGCAAGCATAAAGATTTACGACAAGAAAGCTGAAAAGACTGTTGCATAGAGACTAGTTAAGGCGCTTGAAATCATTGGCATTGGCGACTGAGAGGGAATATGATAAACTTTTATGAAATTCTCACGAACGCTCGTTATCATGTTCGTTAGGATTTTATAAATATTTATCATATTCCCTCTCAGTCGTCTATGCCAATGATTTCAAGCGCCTTAACTAGACTCGTGCAACAGTCTTTTCAGATCTTTTCAGCTTTTTGTCATCAACCTTTATGCTTCCTGGTAATTGATGCACGCGCGCGTGTGTATTAAAAACTGGGGATGATATATCACCAGTGTCCTATTATTCAGGGTGGTATTCAGGGTAAAAGTGGGATAAAAGTGGTCTCAGTTATGTAGTTGTAGACTGTTATTTACAGCCGGCCCAAAAGCTCTTTGGAGCTTATGTTAATTGTTCATCCTAAAAACTGACTTTAAATAAAGATTATTATTATTATTATTATTATTATTATTATTATTATTATTATTATTATTATTATTATTATTATTATTATTATTATTATTATTATTATTATTATTTATTATTGTTATTATTATGCTACTATGAAGTTACTTTATTGTGCCAGCAGTTTAAATAGTGAATCATGCGACCTGAAATCGCAAAATTTCTAGGTTCACGTCCTTGTTGGTACACAATTTTTCAATGCGCCTTCTATTAAATAGTCTCAGGTCAGAGTATGATATGTCTTTCTGTGGTTTGTACAGTAACATAAATACCTTTATGGGGGCCTAAAAAGCAATGCACCAACATTAATGTCAATCAAAAGGCGAGTAATGATAACTGTACTGACGTTACACGACATGTTAATTTATTAATATTACTGAAACTAACAAATTCATTATGTAAAAATATTTGCTACATTTACTACATTTGCTAAATTAGCAACATTTGCTAATTTTACATTACATTAGCATGATGAACAGGTTTCTTTTCGCGCAGTAAATTTTGCAAATACAATTTTTACAATGATCATGCAGCAGAAAAATATTAGTATAGAACTTTATTGTGAACGGCTTTTCATCTACAACAGAATTATTAACAAAAAATATTTTTCAATATTTCTGTCATCGAATACACTCACAGATTTATAAAACACTAAGAATATATACGCACATAAAAATAATATAGCATCGACCTTAGGCAATAAATGTTACCAGTCAGCTCACACTGTACTACTAAATTTCGTCGAAAAGTACTGAGTACATCTAGTCTAATTTTTGGTAGTATAAGTTGCCCATGTGAAGCAAGCGTTGGTGATCCTATCAGTCATATGTCTACTGAAGCATGCCAAGCAACTCTACTACCCAATTAAAGGCCCATTAACACCCAAAATATTCAATAATACCCAAATCAGGAAACAGATCAAAGTATGGGCTCGATGGAAGCAGTCTAGATTTGACAGTGTGAATCAGATGCATATGTTGTTAACATTGTTGCAACGGTCAAATTATCAATTACCTTCTATAACCTCTATTTGGAGCTGTCATACTTTTTGATGGGGGAGGTGGTGAATTTGCTTGAGCTTTTTCCATTTCATAATGAATTTTGTCCAGTTCTTCTTGGGTTAGGGTAAACTCATCACGATTAGCTGATCCTCTCCTCAAATATTCTGTATTTCCTGATTTCGGAAACTGCTGAGCTGGCTGACTGGGAGACAGGGATGCACCATTATAAAGAGGTGCACCTATCAAAGATGCACGCTCACTCTTTGGAAGCCATTTCTTTGGTTGAGCCGGTATCTTCCATTCTGGTTGCGGATCTCGCTGTTGATGAGTCATCGGCGGCGAGGATTGCTGTTTTGGCAAAGCGAGAGGCACAGTGCCTCTTTTTGCAGCTTTTTGCTGCTGTGGTGCATTATTTGCATTCTCAAGAGAATTTACTTTTGGTGATTCCTGCCTTTGGAATCTTCGTGATGGGGGAATCCACTCAGGTTCGGGATCTCTTTTTTGCACGGGAACTGCATGTTCTGGTTCACCAGTATCATTATCTGTCTCTTCATATTCATTCTCTTCCTGTTCATCTATGTTCTGCAATGGAGCCTCTGGTTCTGGCTCAAGCAAAGAATCATTATTGTAAGTTGGCTTCACATCAAAACGTGCAGCATTAATTGATTCAATTTCGTTTCGTAGAGACTCCCTCCTATCCATTTCTCTCCAAAGCTCCATGGTCTTTCTCACGTCTGTAGGATTATCATCAATTTCGTTAGGGACTTCTTCACCTTTGTTTACGGGTTCAACCATTGGTTTGTCTGATTCGAGTCGCTGTTGTGGATTATGATAAGCTGCAATTCGGGTTTGTTGAGCTTCAGTAACTGGAGGACGACTGGATTCTCTTTGAGAAGATGGAGGTGAATGTAATTTCTGTGTTTTACGCGAATATTGGCTTGTTGTGGGTTGAATATTGGAAACGTCATAGTAGTCTGGTTCAGTTTTTCTTGCTCTCTGCCTTTCCTGTTGAGCCTTTTTGATGCTTGCCATAAGTGCAGCATTTTGAGGTGTCTGTTGTTTCCATAGTGGTTGAGGCTGTCTTGCTTTTGGAGAAAGTTCTGATTCGTCAACCTACGAGAAATTCCAAAATATAAATTATTTTTCTAAGGAAATGTTATACTGTTGCTATTTATGTTCACGTTAGGAAATTTTTGAATTATTTTGTTTTTTTTTCCAGAAAATATTATTTTATTCGTTCACCTGTATGAACATCTCCTTAGCAGCCGAATTATTATCATTAGCAGTTTCTATCGCAGAATACATCTTAGTCCTCCAATCCTGCTGTTGTCTAATATACTCATCTTGGATGTCTTCGTCGGTAACCTAGGCAGAATTGTTATTATATATATATATATATATATATATATATATATACACTAGGTTGCAACCGAATAAAATATTTGGTATCTTTCCAACGTGCACACACAACGTGCTTTCTACAATACATTAAAATATCATTTTCATGTGAAATAAAGAAACAGTAATATTGTTAGACGAATACTGTGCATTAGCAATGTGTAAGAAGTAGAAATTATGTAAACTGATCAGCTAATTAAGGCTGAGTTGTTTCTTGCTCATCGTACCTGCAAACCAACACTCAGATTCTCCACTGATTGATTCTCATATGGAGTAACTGATCCCTCTGGTTCCGTGTTTACTTGACTAATTTTGCTAAAATAATAATATTGATGGTGATAATAATTAACAATGTCACTGGCCCAGCGGTAACAGCAACAGCAACAATAACAATAATTCAAAATTATCTCTGTGACCAGAAAATCGTTAAGAGCCGTCCTATTTGCGCCATCCTATTTTTTTAAAGTTCCACTTTAGAAGAAACTAGAACATTTGAAGTTGTACATTTACCTTGTTCTGTCGACGGTAGCATAAGGTGAATAGTCTTTTAAAATAGCATCTTCAGTTACTGTATTTTGGTACATCTGATCTTCGAATTTGCTGTTTTCGTACATCTCGTCTACAGATTCGTAGTAGTTAGCATTTGAATATCGCTGCTCCTGTTGCACCACTTCTGGCGTAGGCTCTTCAAACGACGGTTTACGTTGCTCTGACTCTTGTAAATCTAATGCAGCATTTTGGTATTCATCTGATTGGTCGCTAGTCCACTGTGTCTCCGGTGGTTCCATCCAAATTCGGAGATCTACTCCCGCTAAATGTGTCTGAACTTCAATTGATCTAGACTCAGTTGACGCAGTGGAGATACTTCTAGCCATAGGAAGTGGAACAATACCAGCATCTGTGTAGTAGAATGCCATTCACGGTGATATGGTATAATAATACTCTAGTGCAATTATAAAGCATTCATAATTTTAATTTCAAAAGTAATGTTGGCGTAAAACCCGTATTCATTATTTTGTTTAGATGAAACTCGGCAAAAAGGGAGAAATGTGAAAAATTAAAAAAATAAACCTGTATTTGAACCAGTAACTTTTAGATTACAAATTCAAGGTCATGATTATTAGACCACACAATTTCTTGTGATAGCTTAGCAATCAATCCACAAGTTATTTTTTGTAATTAACCTAGAGCTGGAATAATTTGTGGATAATGAGTTAATTAATAATTATTATTATGATTTATTTATTATTAATGGTTAATAAAAGCAATTTGTTAGGATTGGATTAAGGCTTGGCTTTATTAGAAATGGTTATGTGGCTTGTGGTATTGCGGTCATGGCAGGCAGTGGACCTGCAAAATTGCAGGGCTCCACTCACTTTGATAGTCTTCAATAGGTTCTTCGTTATGTCGGCTGTGGAACTCATCTACCTCACTTTCGTCACTGACTGGAGTGCGAGCATCATGCACTTCAAGATCATCTTCTTCTTCTGTGTCAACTGCCCTGTCTAGTTCTTCGTCGTGGTCTTCAATTTGTCGCCGGAGTGATGGACTCACTTTTTCTTCTTGTGGATGTAACCTCCAGTTGTCAGGCTCAGCTTCAGATGAAGATTGGGGCTCAACGATCTCTGCGATTTGTCTGTTAGTTGAAAAGTGAACGATCAATAAATTTTTAAAGACATTTGTCAGAAATCATCGTTGTTGCTTCCTTGTAACAACAACTAATCACAGGCTAAAGGACGTTAGTTTTTCATGAATTATTTGGGCATAAAAAAGCAAATGATTCTTATAAAAATCATCGTCATCATTATTGTTTGTACCTGTTCACGACTATAGCACTTCTTTGGCGCAATGACTGTTGGGCCTCTGACCCTGTTGGTTCTGCGTGCATATATCCACCTATAAAGAAGATATAAATTTTAAAATCGCTTTCTTGTAGAATTGAAAATGTCCAAAGAACAAAGAACTATCGCAGAATAAACTCAAATTTGCTCATGCCTAAGTGTGAAGCGCAACATAATAATATAATGAAACTTGAACACTTACTGTTTGGATCTTCATTGACTACTTCAGTTTTTATGGAGCCTGTGCAATTACAAAAAAAAATACAAAAGCACACATGCTTAACACATGTATATAAAGCGTATATTATGTACGTAAAAAGTTTCACGTGCGTTTTTGCTCATAGGTTAATTTTGGTTGTTTAAAATAAAAATTTAAATTTATTGTTAATGCCTAAACTAGTTTTCCAATTTTCTGATCCATTTTGGATGTAATTTTAATCATTGTGCTTGAGATAGTTTAGTTTTTACACTGTGCTATAAAAATTTAAAAAATTGTTTATTTACATAGTAAAGAACTAGCATAGATCTAAAATAAGTAATCTCTCACTCTTTTTCCTGGATTTGGAATTGTCCAAACTCGTCAAAAATGGACCAATTTTCGGCTTCTTAAGTCCAATTTGCTTAGGTGTTCTTCCTTCCTAAAAACAACTGCCAATTGATGGTGATGCATATACAAATGTAAAGTTTTATTTACTATCATGTTAATATATTTGCGACATAAAATATTTGCGATGCAGTGGTAAATTTATGCTAAGTACAGAAAAAAATACAAACTTCGCACAAATTTAAATAAATTCATAATTATGAAAAGTGATGTTAACTAGAATAATAATCTTAAGATGATTAATGTCATGGGATTTTCTATTTATCATTCCAGTTCAGTAGCAGCTCATGCATAGGTAATGTGGTACTGCAGCACCACCTGTTTTCACTCATTATTATCGATAATATCCAATGTAATAAATCTTTTTTCTTTAGTTCTTTTTTTATACATGTGCGGAACTTGGAGCACGTGAGGGAAGTACAATTTGCTTCATAGCCCAAGCAACGTGGGGTTTGGCTGTTGTGCGCATGCGGCCATGCGCACATGTCTAAAATAATACGCTGTAGGCTAGGGTCTGCTGCTAGGTAGAGAAAGTACTATCTCTAACACAGTAACACTTGCCACGTGCTTACCGTGTACCGTCATATTATTGGATGTGATAATGTGTAGACTTAGGGTGTGTGCTTAAAATATAAGTTATTTAGTAATGGACGCCTTGCATCACCAAGAAATAAGTTCTGTCACTGTAAGTTTAATTTTTCACAGTTGTCTCTTCATGAGAAAGTTATAGTTAAGAAAATATGCCGTTCAACATCTGGTCTTCAAATATAACCTCAGCATTAAAAACTACATATGTTTGTTACGTTTTACACAGTATTAAAACAATGGCTGAAAATTTTCTGAAACAGCACCCCCATTAATTTTAGCTACGAGCCGTCACTGTTCGAGTTCATGTCACTGGAAGTTTTCCTGCGTTTCATCTGAAAAACAATGTAATACTGCAATCTGACCTTGTTTCTCTTGGTTAAGCTTGCACCATTTAGCACAAGAAGACGGAATGATTCAAGGTGATCCACCTGAGCTGCAATATGGGCCGCTGTGTTCTTCTGTCTATCTGTTATGTTCACACATTTCGGAGCGTCCCTATTTTGCAGGAAATGCTCGATTACCTTGTACTGATTAGTGGCTAAAATAACAAATATTTTTAATTATCAGTAAAATATATTTGTATTTATAATATAACCGGCACAGTATTGGGTAAAGGGTTCAATTCTCAGCATAGAAGCTTTGCAAGTAAATAGGCTGCGATTTTGAATAGTTGTGTAAGTATTCAAAAAATAAAGGCATTTTTTGTATTGTTACTATGCAAAACGTTATAAGAAGAAAGCCACCAAAAGTAACTCTGCGAAAAGTGCCGTTTACCCAGCATCAGGATACGTATGCGGATACGTCTTTCACCGCGGAACAAACTGCGGAATAGCCTGCGAATAAATCAATAGGAATAGCTGCCGAAGAAGAATAATGCGTACGCATTTATATCGAAAACAATATGAACTGATTTTATCTATTCCGCACTTCCCAAAACACATACGCATCCGGATGCTACTTAAACGCCACTTAACTTGTATTTTTCCAACCTGAATCTTACCTGCGGCAAAATGTACGGGAGTTGCTCCCTGTTGAGTTTGTTGCAACCAGCATCCATCACCCATCTTACTCTCCAGGTAAGCAACTGTGTTAAGGTGTCCTCCTTGTGCGGCGGTGTGCAAAGTGTTCTCTCCTTTACGGTTCTTACTTGCTATGGAAGCTAAACCATGCTCTTCTAAATACATCAAACAGTCTAGTTTCCCATAACACGCAGCGTAGAAGAGTGGTGTCGCTCCTATAGCGATAAAAAAATCTATAATTTTTGAAGCCAATTATCTTGTAGCTACTTTCGCCTCAGTAAAACTTGGCATAATTATTAATTGCACAAGCAATTAACATTTTAGATGCTCGACACTACAGGCAAATTATGGCAAGGTCCGTAAGGATACCCGTTATAAGTCCTCCAGACTTCAGACAGCACTTAAAAATTTGGAAGTTCTAGTGGGTAGAAATTGGCATTTTCTGCAAAGAATAGGACAGAAATTCCCATGGATAACCTCGGCAGGAACATTATTACGTTTAGACTTTACTTTAGAATCTTACCAGAATGATCTATTGCAGCAGTCAGTTCTTGTAAATTTTCAGTTAACAACTTGACGCAGTCCAATACTCCTACAAGAATACCATATAGGTTGACACATCTCAACAAATAATATCTGCTGCATGGAAATGTTTAAGCGTTGTGGCTAATACATTCTTTGTCCTTACCAAAAGGTACGATAACTATGATAATTACTACCAAGCTGCACTATGGCATTGCAGTAGGAAAAACAATCGTGGTCAACCAGACAAGTAGCTATTGCAACAGAGCTAGAATGATTGTTTACTTTCGTACAATATTTGGTATTTAGTATAATATAGTATTTAGTATTTTGTCGACAATGGTGCCCAAACGCAACCCAATAGTGGCAAAAACACTAAGTAGTTCTTATTGTCTTCCTGTTTTGTTGTATGGTTGTGAGACAGGTGGCATTATAGATGCAAAAGTAATTGGAGTAAGTTTCTATAACTGTGCACATAGAAAAATATTTGACTTTAAACAAAACGAAAGTGCAAAACTACTTATGTATTGTTGTGGTACTATGCCAGCAAATTTTTTTATTGTCAGTCGTAAACTGGGATTTTTAAGAGGAATCCAAAATTTCGAATTGTTATACCAGAAATATATTTTATGAATGACTTAGATGTTAATTTAAGAAAGTAAATGTATGGCTGTACTCTTTGCTTTAATTTTATTGTGATCATTAAATCATTTTATGAATGTGTAGCTATATGTATATGAATTTCATTATCTTTTGTTTTTTTAATTACTAACAAAAATTATTTTTTATTGTAGTAATTATTTATACTAAAACTATATTGCTGTATAAAAAATTCTTGTACGAATAAATAATAATAATAATAATATCCAGTTTGGGCCAGGTCTTCGACATCTGAGACTCGATAGCAAGGCCTATTTAATGCAGGCAGTTGTGGTGGGAATGGTGATCTGGGATAATCAAGAATAGCTTATCTAAGATAAGACACTAAACCGGCATAGGGGTGTTAATTATGTTCGGATGTGTAAACATCTTCCATCAAAGTAAGAAATTGCCAGAGACAGCATAGCAGCTAAAAAATCACCTGGAAACAGATTTTCCTGGCAGGCACATGTTTACTAGGCAAGCTGGACTTCAGGTGTTAAGCTTATATTGCGACTATAATTCAAGAAGTTAGCAACCTACCAGTCCCAGCAGCAAGGTGCAAGGCGGTAGCACCATCGTTGTTCTTCTTGTCCCACATGTTTTCCGCATACGTGGCGACTATCCATTCAGTCACTTGTACATGTTTGCGTAGTACCGCTCTGTGCAGGATACCATTACCCAACTTGTCCTGTTCATAGGCGAGGGTCCGTTCCGGTGTTTCACGTTCCCGGCGTTCCATAACATCTGCTATAGCCTGGACTGTGTCTAAGTAGCCATACGTGGCAGCTACGTGCATAAACGTTTCCCCATGTTCGTTCTTCGCGTATGGATTAACCCTGGGATAATTCTTCAAAATCCAACTGCAAGCCAAGTTAATCGGTTAATTAATTAGCTACTCAATTAATTTGCTAAACTGCTACTCCAAGAAATGACAAACAGACACACGCTTTGACAAAAGAAACGTTTCTAAAAGTAACAAAGAGTTAGCTTTGAGTAATCAATATTCAGCAACTAAATTTTAATTAACAATGACATTGACTCAGTGGCCCACAAGTTCCCAATTGGTCCACAAATCTACCTTTATCTGAAATATGGGGCCCCCAGCTGTGCAACTGTTGGTGGATTATATCACAAGTAAAAAGTATTCGAGACAAGTGCAAGCAAATTAGAGCGTGGCACCGTCTGAAAGGGGCCCCATAATTTCTTTAGCCCAGGAGCCCCAAAAGGTCATAACCGGTCCTACATGATACCAGCCTAGATATGCACAAGTTAATTTTACATAGATAATGGTAGGCAGATGGCGTACTTTTTTTTATACATTTCGTCACTTTACAAAATGGAATTTAGCACTCAGTGATAGGGATACTGAATCTGCAGAACCGTCTCGGCCATGTTCGGATGATCAGAATCAGATGGCTACCCCTCATTCGCAAGTACAGCGAATGAAACTTCCAAGAGGGTGTATTAAACCAGATGGTTACCCATTCATTCGCTAAACAGCTTCTACGTTATTTAACTTCGTCATTCGGTTAGTCCTTCACTCTAACACAAAAATTATATGCATATGTGTTACTACCACTAACTACTACTAAGAAGCAAAACAAACTGATCAGTAAATGTTATTTGACAAAATCGTTTTTTCCAAACAGTAGGAAAATCCGCGTCACCTATACTGCGTTAGATTTTATGTTTTGTTGTATAGAAAATACATACTGAGCAAATAGTTTGAGTAATAAATTATATCATCGTATACACTGTACATAAGCTAATACATGTACAAATAAACCGAGGTGTGCCAATACGCTATAAGACATTCGGCAAGTTATGATAAATCACTGTAGGCCTTCATTAGTTATAAGAAGCTTAGAATACTTTTTAGTAGCGCGCATTATTAATTTTTTGAAAACGTACAATAATTTGCTTCATCATTAATAAATTTAACATTTTTCGGTCAAGAAATATGCTGTTGATCTAACCTGTCTTCACCTGAGCATCACCTTATAATTTTCCTCTTTTCTTGGCAACGATGGCGCCAAGGGCTTAGCACAACATATCTATTCAGTATTTACAGGTTTGTGATGCTATGAACTAAAATTATTGTCGATTAATAGAGTGTGCCGATAAAGCGGATTTAATGTTTGGTCATTTATTGAATAAACTGTAAAACAGTTTTGTGATCTGACGTATTACATGCTGAGTTTGTACAGTTTCTTTTTTCTTTCATAATCTCCCATTTTCGCCATCGGAATTATGATTTTATAAGTCACAAGACAGAATTATCTATGTATGTCTATGTACATAATTATGGCGTTAGAAAAAACATTACTAATTTTATTTTCATTGCGTTTTCGATCTTTATTAATACGGTTATTTATGTTGGATTGTAATCATATTTCAATGATAATGTTGGTAACTTTACATATTTTACAGATTTTTAAAATTATATAGCTTACGTGGCAACTTCAGTTCTGCCTTTTCTCGCCGCTGCATGTAGAGGCGTATTGCCAGGCTTATTATAAATGGGAAACTTGTCAGTCGAATCTTTTTCCTCTTCTACCAGTGCTTGAAACTCTTCGAGATCGCCTGTAAACGCAGCCTTGTGGAGGGGAAAGGGAGCCGCCTCCTCCTGGTCAACCAGCGTCATTATTACTTACAGACAGTAAACTCACTATGACACTCACTGACTGTTATGTCACTGTTTCAGTAACCCTGAGTTAGTCACTCACTTTGTTGCGATAAGTAGGTTAACTCGTTAGTAATAACTATGAGAGACGTGACATATAGTTAAACGCATAAATCTGTAATGTTTATTATCAACACTAATGCATCTATGTTGTACGCACCCTCAGTACTTTGTACTATCTGCTACTTAGGACAACTTCTTATCTGTGTTTTGTAAAGATAATAAATATTAAAGAGACGTATCGAAAGAAACTTTAAGTTCGATATTGCTTGCATGTATATTACCCACTAGTAACATTTGTTTACAAAGACGACAAAAACACATACCTTTCAGTAGGCTTATACAAATTATGCGGAATATAATTGACATTGGAATATTTATCGATTAATCTGCATTTCTTTTTACAGTAAAAAAAGTTGGTAAAAGAAACTTGGCACGACGAAGTTAGGTGGATGTGAAAATACTTGTAGACATAGGGTGACAGCCCAGGCAGTACATATACAGTGTAGGGTAATACTAGTCCCACACTGCAAAAAATCTATCTGCAGCAAACTGTCTGGTGCAAACTATCTCAGGCAAAATTGGCCCGCACACAGCAATTTTTGTATGAAGCAATCTTTATCATGAGTAACCACAGTAAAACGTTTACTGGAGGACACATGACAAAATGATTGCTTTTTATTGATTATAGGTTCTGTCTGATGCAAATTGATGTACCTAGCCCGCGCATGGGAATAGGATAATTTATCTGAGGCAGAAAACTAAGCAAGTTGCATTTGGCGCACACGAGGCAAAATCTGTCTATAACAACTTGTATGGCACAGAATTTTGCCCACGAGCCGCGCACTTGAGAAACACTGTTTTATGAACATTGTAACGCACTGAATTTTTATTAAACCTGTATAATTTTTTGTCCGACAAAACTCCTCCTGCTCCCGTGTGCGGGCTCGGTACAGCAATTTGCATCAGTCAAAACAAAAACAAACTAAAAACTAATCGTTTAGTCATTAGTCATAGTCATATGGGTACTAGTAAACGTTTATTGGGATAACTCATGGCAAAGTTTGCTTCATACAATAGCTGTGGAGAGAGAGAGAGAGAGAGAGAGAGAGAGAGAGAGAGAGAGAGAGAGGGAGAGAGAGAGAGAGAGAGAGAGAGAGAGAGAGAGGGGGGTGAGAGAGAGAGAGAGAGAGAGGGGGGGTGAGAACGAATGAAGAAAGAACGAGACAGGGAGGGAGAGTGAAAATTATAAGTATTTCACGCCGTCTTTTCAGCATTTTGTAACATCTCTACTTTAAACATGTAAGCTTTTGGGTACAGCATCTATACAGTTTTTGGGAATTTGAATAGCTGAAATGACGTATTGAAAGCTACATCAAAAAGTTGAAGACCTCGCACAATGCAGTGGGTATGTAGTAAAGGTTCTTTTGCGTTCAATGAAGGGAGGAGCATGTGTGATCTATGCAAAATTTACTAATTTACATAAGCGCTGAAAAAATTATCAGTTTACACAAATTGCACTCATTATTCTACAAATGGCGTCTGATTTTCTAATATAAAAATAAGGATTTTTGAGACGCGGAAATACAAGTTAACAACTATCAAATTCAGAACTTTTGTTAGAAAAGTTTACTTTCTAATAATTTACATTTAATGGTCTTATATATAAAAACGAGATTTCAATATTGGCGAATTTCCTACTAAAATGGCATTCACAGAATATATAAATATAAGTTGCAAACTTATTACACGGACACAACATATTTAAAGTACGAAATATCTCTGAATATTGCAAGAATTTTCGTTTTTCAGTACTTCCGAAAGTTCCACAAGTCCTATTCACCTCTCTCATGAGTTTCATCTTTCCTTTGCTGCAGAAACTGCAATATTTTTAGGTTGGACATAAGTATTCACCCTTGGGCTATACAGTGAATAGTTCGTGATCACCACTGCAGGTTTAGCATCACCAGCGAGAGCAAGTGCCTTCTTACAATAATATGTAGTGAAAAAAGGTAGAAGTAGAAGTGAGAGACAGGTAATGAAAATTTCAATCTATCCAAAACATTGTCTTGCATAGATTAGATTAAATAATTTCTGTTAATAACTGTTAATTCCTTTGGTGGGTTTTGACGATGGCTTGATAATCATTGTTAAATAATAGTTCAGTATTAAATGTGGCAATACAAGTAATAACTCGATTTCAGAGGAAAATTGTACTTAATAATATGCATAGTGAATGCTTCTTGTTTAACTCGGATTATTCGTATAGGATTATGCAGAAACTTATTAGGTTATATATAACAATTTTTCAGAACAGTCCAAATAATTACTGAATGCGGATTTTGTGTTGCCTCTGTAGTACACGATTACGATACAGTTTTTCGTTGTTCGTACGTTTGGCACTTCGTTACAATAACAATGTCAGACACACAAAGAGATGGGATTATTGGACTGTTTATGGCTTACGCTCTGATGTTTATCATTGGCTTGGTCATGGCAAGAAAAGCTGATTCTGGCGGCATGGAACTAGATTCAAATACCTACTTTCTTGCTCGTCGCAAGATGGGCATCTTCGTTGGGACACTTAGCATAACTGGCAAGACACTATTTTTTTTAAATATTTCAATGTTTTAATGCTTGCAGTATGTTAGCTCAGCTATTTGAGTTTTTCTGAAGGAAACTTTGATCTGTTTTCTAAAGACATATCCGTATTCACGAAATAAAGCTACCATCACTCGAGCATCAGTCATACAGCATAGGGCAATATTCTGCTCTGAAGTACAATATCATGATAGCAGAATCTCTCAAAAGAATTTTGCTCATAAACCACTACAACAAGGCACACCAGAACACATCATACCACACTACACCAAACTACCATGCTACCTACAACTATGCCACCCACGCCACACCACACCTGCCGTACCACCCACACTACACCACACCACCTACGCGGTTGCACTACGCCACAACGCCCACAGCTTCATATCACATCATATAATGCCACTCACACCACAATGATGGCGGCAGCGACAGCGATTATGACGACGATGATGACGACCACAACAACAACAGCAGCAGCAGCAACAACAACAACAACAATTTTTATCTGCACGAATGGCGGTGTTCTTTAAGGATCTGTGATAGTCCCTATTTTGTTTTTACTGTATACACTTACCACACTATATATATATATATACTGACGACACTAGTCTCATAATACTTCTTGGAATATCTCTCTTAGCAATACCCGGCTAGAAAGGTCTTAAAAGTCTAAAAGTGACATTGAGTTAGTTTTGAACTGGGACCCAAACTACCTGTTTTAATACGAAGAAGACGACGTTTGTATCATTTTCTCGCCACTGGGAATATTGCCTATTTTAGATAATGGCCTTGCTTCTCTTTCCAATTGGCTTTGACTTGAGTTTTGATGTTAGATAGGAAAAATATCTTACAGAAGTGACACACTGAAAAAAATGGGATGTCCGCATCGTGCTCATAATTTTCTTTATTTTCTAAAAAATACGTTGTTGCTGTTGGACTGTGGATATATAGTGTTTTTGTTTATAAAACCCCCCTGAAAACAAAGACGTTCTAATTTTACTGAAGAGACTATAAAATAAATTGAGATTAACACTTTACTCAAACTTTTAGTGAAAAGTGAAAAAATAGTTTATTCCCCCACATTACAAGAAATTGATGACTATCGCTGTAATATTTTTCTCCTCCTTTTTTATGTTCCAGTATTGTAGCGGCTTCCTAAGATTCAGTTTATCTCACCATCTTGTCATTATTAAATTACAGGAACATGGGCTGGAGGAGCTTATTTAGTTGCTATTGCAGACACAATCTACAGCGGCGGTGGATTTGTTTGGGTACAAAATCCATTTGCGTACGCAATTGGACTTTTTATATGTAAGTTCTGAACACTTCAAAACTAAAGCATTTTAAATATGTTTTCAAATTTCATTAGCTAATATTGGTCTAATTAATTAGCAGGACAATATTAACTATTATTAGCAACAAATTAAAAATAACTTACGCGAATACATAACTGTGTAACTTTGAATATCATTCCATGTGCTTCTTAGAATAAGCTAATATTTATTAATTTAAAGGCGCAACCTTTTTTGCCAAGAAACTACGAGAAAATGCCTATGTGACTATAGTAGATCCCATACAGGACAGATATGGTGACGTCATTGGTGCTTTGTGTTCCATTCCAGTAATAATAAGCGATCTGCTCTGGTCGGCTGCTTTAATGTCCACTGTTGGTACGCAATAAATTAATTTTCAAACAATGTGTAAACTACTTTTTTATTTTCCATTAGACGTGCGTTGTGTAATTTTTGCAAATTTGATAAGAAGGGCCTGTATCCTCCGAATGACCAATTCTTAATTTATTATTATGACTAAAAATATTATGAGTAGTATTGAGCTGTAGCGTTTCTCTAAAGTATTATCTGTAATTTCTGGTTCACCACAGCCACCTAAGTTATGACAAAACCTAGTAATAATAAGTTTGTAGCTTCTAACTGACATTAAAACATCCTCTGACAGTTGATATACTGTTGCAGTTTCAGAGTACTGCATGATCTTTTCTGGAATAGTTAGGACAGGTGACGGGCGGTTCACATAAATAATTATTAAGATTACCTTAATGTTTTTATTACTATTTTTAGGAGTAATATCCAAAGTCATTTTAAATGTGGACGACAAATTAACACTTGTAGTAACGACGTGTATTGCCATGGTTCACATCTTAGTTGGTGGATTATATGCTGTAGCCTATACTGACTGCGTACAATTACTGGTGTCTTTTGTTTTGCTGGTATGAACTAATTGCAAGTCAGATTCATAGTATAAAAACTTTTGTTTCATGCTCAGGTTAAAATAACCATGAATGGTTATCTAGCCTATCAAGTTTGAAAAGAGACGACGGCTAATTACGTTGGTGATTGGAAAGATAAAACGTGTCCTCAAAATTAGATTTAGTGACATTTCTCGAAGCTTAGTGCATCAACAGTACCACATTTGATACTTTAAGTTCTGAATGTAGGGTTGTTCTTAAATTTCAGTATACAGTGATTTAATGGTGAGAGAAATTTATTATACTCGAGAGATTATTATGATTTTTTATGGCCAAGCCTTAAAAGGGCGCTCTTCAGTTTACATAAAAACAGAATATGCCTACGTCAACTAAATTTGGTACATTTCTGTTTTTCCATAGTGGGTGACTGTTCCTTTTGCTATAGAACACGCGGCAGTGAAATCGATTATTGAAACGAAACAGATGTGGTTAGGAAGTCTTCAACCCAAAGATAGTGGTTTATGGTTCGATTTTGCGATGACAATGTTTTTTGGTGCAATACCCCAACAGGTAAACAGACTTAAAACAGTCTAACGTGAACAACAACCCACCTTAAAGTATTAACTAGAAAAAATGTGATGTATGAAAAAGAAGTGGCGTATTTATTATTATTATTATTTATTCTTAATTTACTACTTATTGTAACTTTTTGTGGTCAATTGACGTAGAACTGTGATTTCTAAAACGGATGCGTTTTCGTTCTTTCTTCTCGTTTTTAATTTGCTGGGGATGTCTGCAACCAAAACATTCAGAACAGATTTCGCAACTATTTATTGCATCGCTGACGTGTTATTCTTGTTCATCATTAATAGACTTCGATTGTGCATTATAAAGCTCGTATTGTTTTTCTAGTCTTTAATGCAAAGAGTTTTGGCTATGAAGACACCAAGCATGGCTTCCCTTGCGATGCTTGTTTCTGGATTTGGTTACATTATCGTAGCTGTTCCTGCAATGATACTTGGAGCTGTAGCAGTTTCCACTGGTATAAAATTCTATGTAATGTTTTGTAATTAATTAATAACAATTAGAATGATATGATCCGGCCATAATTGTTGAATATCATAGTTTTTGTAATTGTCTAGTATTTCCAGCCTTCACACTTAGTGTGTGTAATAATAACATTTAGTTGTAACGGAGAGTCCAAGTATTGTAAACTATTTTTCAGATTGGAATGCCGTTTCTGGTTATGGTGGCGAGATACCTGTTCCTGCGAGTGATTCTATAATGCCAGTTGTATTCAAGTACCTCACTTCGTCTGTAAGTCTAAAGAAACAGTGCGCAGTAAGCCAATAACGTATAAAATACTCAATAATTTCTAATGTATTGTAGCGCACGCGTTTGGGTTCAAAGTATGGCATGGTTGCCAAACTAGCGTTACATGTGACCCCTAAAAGTACCAGTAGTTCAAACTTAAGTCTTCAAAATTATTGTTTTACAAATATTTCGGCTTTTATTGGTTAAATCTTCACACCTTTTTGCTTTCAACCAATAAGGTTTCATTTTGGTATTCCTCTCCATTCCTTAATCGATTCTTAGTTTTTTCGTCTTGTCTTCTCTGGCTACACGGGAAGGTTCATTCTGGCCCAATCTTCTTCTACCACTGGCCTATATGTTCGGTGGTCTCTCCAATTAACATGTACGCCTTTAGTGGATAATTTCAATAAAAACTATTCAGTGACCACTGCTCTGTTGGCTGGCAGTTTCTTGAAGATTTCCCCTCTATGTTTATGAAGGCACGATAATCGGTAAAGGCACATATGCAGTAGGACTTTTTTGCCTTTCCTATAATGTAATAATTCTGTAGTTGAGAATATTATCTGTGTTTGCAACCTTTTGCAACCTCCTTTGGAAAGATATTCTGTTCGTAGGCAAGCAGCTCCTATTCATTTTCCTGGAGCAAACACTTCTGGGGCAAAAATATACTTGTAGGATTATTAATGTTCTGCAGAATCGGTTGTTTTGCTTACGCCCGAAACTAAATACAGTTAAATTCAGTCACAAGAACGTTGTTTGTCGTACAACTCGCACAATACCCGTGCCATTGTGAGGTTGCCTGTCCTGGGGATTTATGTCAGAACTTAGCCTGACGTATTATTCGCCAAAATGTCTGAAAACTACATACTGTGTTCAAAGGAATTTACGGATGTATTCATCAAGTTAAAAAATTCACTTTTATTAACTTCTTTCCACAACTGTGGATTCGCCAAAACGACCTTCTCATTTATCTTTGGTGTTTGCCTGCTTCTGTCACTAACGCCAATGAAAATATAAAATTTACTAAGTACTTCTATATTATTTTCTAAAACCTTTTTGCCTTTCAGTAATTTCAGGCTACACATTAAAGACCATTGAAAATAATGTGACTTCTCGACCAAATGTATACTGTATACTCGGTATTCAGTATATGTATACATGTATACTGAATTTCACACTTCACTATGACATGACTGCTTCCCAAAACGACTCACATAGAATCTGTTTCATTTCAGAGTGTTGCAACCTGTGGTTTAATTGGGTTATCTCTGGCTGTATTATCATCCTTAGATTCAACCTGTCTTAGTATGAGCACCGTTTTTGCACACAACATATTTCATCGAATACTGTGGGCGAAGGTAATACGAAGCTATAAAATTCATGTATTAATTCAACGCAATAGAATTTAAAATTTTCAATAGAATGTACTCTAAATTTCAGTTAAATTTTATCGTTTTTTTTAATTATTGTAATCGTATTGTCTGGTATATCGTATATAGCATGGTAATTATAATTTTTTTTACTATAGCGTTCTGAACAATGGATATTTTGGGCATATTGTTTATTCTTTGCTTTAATTTTTGTTTATTCCAGAGTTCTGAAAGATGGATACTTTGGGCATTTCGTGTTGGAGTTTTTATTTTTGGTCTAATTGCGATCATTGTTGGGATGGTAACAGAATCTGCTCAAGTGACTGGCTTTCTTATTGTGTGTTCTGATTTGTTATATGTGGTGGTATTCCCGCTCTTGACCACTGCAATGTATTTCCCTTGTTTCACAAACACGTACGGTGCTTTAGCATCTATTATTGTGTCTGTCGTACTGAGATTGGGTGGTGGTGACCCTACTCTCGGTCTCCGACCTTTCATTTTTTACCCGTATTACAATGACACTGACGGGCAAATCTTTCCATTTCGTACGTTTAGCATGCTGATTGGCGCTGTAACTTTATTTGTTGTTTCTTTTGTTACGCAGTGGATATTTAGCTCCGAGAAAAGAGCCCGGCTTGATATTCTCAAGTGGAGCGTTTTGCCAAAGTTAAAACCAGCAAGTGATGAAAATCTAGACTCAGTCAAAAATAGGGAAACTGGAGTCGATTATCAGCAGTCCAGTCAGGAACAATCGGACTCAAAGTGTCGAGATCCTGAAAAATATACTTACGAAAATGTCACTTGTTTGGAGTTCAATGAACCAGAAGAACGTACTTATTTATAAAGCATCTCTGCAGGTTCTATAATACATGTACATACCCATATATATTATAGGACAAATTTGGACACTTGTCTCATTTGTCTAGACGTCGGCACATAAATAAGCAGCAGATAAATAAACCGAGTTTTTTTTACGCTGTTTCGAGTTTGTGTGTTCGAATGAATAATTGATGATTAATTTTGTTGTTCCTAACACGCAGTAAAAATTTATAAGCGATGCGCACATACTGCTAGCGCGTTCAAAACAATTTTTACGTATGTACATTATGAAAGCTGCCATATTGTTGTCTTAATATTAATCCTACGACGACTAAATTTTCAATGAAACTATTAATAATATTGCGCAATGCTAAGAACAGGAATGCTTCAACAACTTTAACTTAGACCATGCCTTTAACTCCATTTGCAACTCGTTCTCTCTCTCGGTGCAATATTCAGAGCTTAGCTTCACGAAGACACATTCCAAAATATAGTGACCTTAGTAGTTTTAGAGACAAATAGAATAAAGAATATATTGTAACCAATCACAGACGAAAGGGCAAAGGCCACCCGGTTTGGTTAGTCTAGGTGATTTCGTTGTTCACATCTAAACTGCATTTAATTATTTCACATTTTCCGTCTTTCAAGTTTGGTATCAAAATCTAATTAATTGTGAGTTTCGTAACATCATTACATTTTTTTACAAAGTCATCCAGAAAAAACATTTCCTGCAAATTCTTTAGTAAAATAAAAATTACAAGTCAAAAATGCGTAAAAATTTAACAGAATAACAGTGAATATATAACGGTCAAGGTCCTGCAAACAAGAAACAATTTAATTGTAAGTCGTATGCTTTGTTTTTGCTGAACCTTGTAAACATGATGTTTAAAATTATATTTCCACACCGAATAAAATAGTTTTTTCAAAATTTCCTGAAATTAATAGCATGTCTAAATTAATCAGTGTGCAATACTTACTTTACTAAACGAACAATTATACAATTACACAAACGACAAACAAACAAACGACGAATGAATAAACAAAAAGCATAAAACATAAACGAAAGAATGAGAAAACGGATAGAGCGAGTAAGGAAGTTAACAAATTAACGGACAAACGCATGAATGAATGAATATACAGGCAAGCAAGCAAACATACAAATCAAAAATTGCCTCCAAGGTAACACGTAAGCTCAGAGAAACTTGCCCTCTGCATTTCATTTCACAACTGCAAAAAACTATTTTGAAAACCTGCTGCACTTGGTGACAAATGACCAAAGGCTATGAACGTACTTGAGAAGTGCTACGCCAGTTTGCAAAAAGTTTTATAGCGAGCCACGAGTGGAATGTGACAGGAAGCTTGGCTTGACACTCCAAATGTACGGTAAGTTGCAACATTTTTTTCGGCCATTTTATACTATAGATTCACGATAAGATATTCGGCCTAAAATAGTGGATAGGATTCAGCTGTCTATGTAGGTTCTTCTTACGTGTAAAAACGATGATAAAAATAATTTTGCAAAATTGTAACTTTTTGATGCGTTATAACCATTTTATAAGAGAGCACGTCAACTCTGAATTCGAATGAGCTGAGTAGCCAGCTAATAGCCTTCGTTATCTAATATGAACTTGAAAGCGCAATAATATGCTTAATATGCACAGCAGTGCTACAAATGCATGGGAAAAGTTCACTTTCTCAAGTATTACAACTTTCATTTTCAAGCAGTTACCCTTGGAATGCTTTTAACGTGCCCTTTAGCATAGATTTTGTTTCAAGACTACATAACCTGCTGTTTTCATCATCGTAAGGGTTTACAACACTGACTTTGATATCGTTACAAGTAATACATAACAGCAAAATATTGTTACTATTCCAAAACGCATTCAATTGTTTAAAAACAACTGTAAAGAAAAATATTGTAAACAATCCGAATATCAGGTAACATTAAAATTGCCTAGGCTATGCAAGTTGACAATTTGTATATCATAAACTACGTGTAGTTTATTGTGTAGATCGTAAACTACGCATGTGTAATCTTCTAAAAATGCTAAACATTTTTCAAGGATTTTTCTCTTGGGGCATTTATTTCAGATCCGTTCGAAGATGAGATACTTGTTCATCATTATCCCCAATTAAACGTGTTGTTTTTTAATTATTGCAGTCATCAAATATGTCTGCGGAAGTAGCAGGTTTGGTAACCATTGTCGTCGTTTATACCGTAATACTGCTGGTCGGCCTGTTTTCTGCCAGATTTACCAGCAAAACAGGAGAAGAGGTCGACGTCAACAATTACTTGCTGGCTAGAAGAGGACTAGGAATATTTGTCACAACACTCAGTATCACATGTAAGTACAGGCACAGCCACAGCCACAAAGGTCCATTGTCACCAACTGTCGTCCTTGTCACTATTGACGATAATGATATCAGTCCAGCAGTTTGTGGACCTGTTGGCGATTCTACTCTAAAGGGCATACACACACACACACACACACACGCACACGCACGCACACACACACACACACACACACACACACACACACACACACACACACACACACACACACACACACACACACACACATATGTTGTTACAGGGGCGAAATGCCATTTTTTCGACCACCCCCTGATGGTCTCGTCCCGGAGGGAAGGCAGCTTGACGAACGCATCGTGGGAGTATGAACATCTTAACCTACCTAAACGAACTGCACAAGTACTGTCCTCTGATCAGGCTGGCCAAGTGGTGGAACGAAACAGAGCTTTCCAAATCTGTAACCACCCTAGATAACTCGTGTTGGTGTTAGTTCTTACGCGCCTACAAACTACATGCACTAGAGCATTCCCGAGGACGTGATGGAGAGATCTTGCTTGTTTCTGCCGCCATTTTCTTAGACACCGTTTCGGATAAATTTCCAGATGTGACTCATGCTGATAATATGGGTGGGCACCTACTGGATCCCCTGGATGCAGCCAGACCTCCAGGCATTGCACTTGTAATACTTTTTTCTGTAAACTGTTGAACTGCTAAACTGCATGAGGAACACGTGAAGTCTGGCAGTTTCTAGTTATAAATTTCCTGTTCAATTCGCATTTTTTGGTCGCCATTACTGGTTATGTGTACAAGATTGTAGCAATGCAGTATTGAACCCTGGACCTCTTGGCCGCCATCATTACAACATATTTGTTGTTTGTACGCGTTGATTAGGCGGTTAAGCGTAAGGCTTAATCACTCAGCTGTTCACTCACTCTTCGCGTATATTTTTAAGTACTCGTACTCCGGGATATGATTAATGTGTAGATTATAAAGGATGTTTAAATAACAATAGCACATCAAACATACGTAAGTCTTTCTACTGCGTTTTTGTATTAGATACGTACCCTCTATGTAGAAGGTAATATGTACCATCTACAGGTAGAAACAACGTATATAGAAGGTCAACCAAAAGTAGATAAAATAATTGATTTACTATTTTTTTATTTTGCCACGTTTATTTTTAATTTCAGCTTCATGGGTCGGCGCGGACTTTCTAAATGGAACCCCAGAAACGATATTCAAAGACGGTTTAGTTTGGTGTTTATTGCCATTGGGGTATTCACTAGCATTATTAGTTAGTAAGTAACCCAGCAGTTATGACTATCACCATGTCATGT
Organism: Tubiluchus corallicola; assembly: GCA_030141605.1. Lineage (NCBI taxonomy): Eukaryota > Metazoa > Priapulida > Priapulimorpha > Priapulimorphida > Tubiluchidae > Tubiluchus > Tubiluchus corallicola. The sequence goes on from JAQGDQ010000292.1 coordinate 266,426, forward strand.
TCCATCAGCACAAAACTGGATTTATGAACAATTGAGCCACACAAACCATAATTATAGTTTGATCAATGTGAGCTTATAGATAGCTGCATGTTATGAGTTGTGTGACAGTCAATTCTTTATATAATTGCGACCGTCAACCATGAGACAATAGTTTCACACCTTGGTTTTGTAACACATATAGAAATAGAATGAATTGAATTCGAATGGTTTAATTAATGTTGCCATTTAGATGGACTGTTGATTGCCAGAAAGATGAGAGATGCAAACTACGTGTCTATGATGGATCCCATTCATGATAAATTTGGTGCCATTATGAGTGTACTGAATTTTTTGAATGCTTTGACTGCAGAGTGTTTCTGGAGCGCTGCCATTTTATCATCGTTGGGTATGTTTAGCCATTATCCACTGTTGAACCCGTAATGTACACGAACTGATGATGTACACGCAGACCCAGTGACTCAGTGGCAATTAACACTTTGATTGTATTTCTTTAAACACTGTTACGTATTTAAAAGACAATAGTAAATTGAGTTAAATGGTATTGTATAAAAAAATTGCGCAATATCTTGGCGTTTCTACGTTTGGCGCAACCTAAACTTTGTGGTGGCGGGTGTTGAGACTGCAGGCATCCGAGGAAAGTCACTGATGTGCATCATTTCATCGTAAAGTATTTTTTTGGGATTTGGTAATGATTTTCAACATCATTGTTAGCATAATATGATATTCCCATTCTGTTTTGCTGATCATTACGATTTTGTATAATGTTCATACAAACTCGCAGTAGTGCATCTAGTTAAATGTACAGTCAAACGCAGAACAGAAAATTGAAATTAACTTCAAGGTATTTAGTACCTTGGTTCTATCTTAGCCACCTCCTAGATAGCTTGCCTCCTATGGGTTTCAGCGCATCACAACCAAAACATACTGTGATGAACAGTTAGGTGCAGATGCAAGTCATACATATATCAGTTTTTATGTTATTATGTACTGCAGAATTTGAAACCTTTAAATTTCAAGTGTGATATAATTCGTGTTTTTTCAGGTATTACATTCCAAATCACAATAGGAGCGGGAGAGAAATTATCAGTGGTTGTGACAGCTTGTGTTGCTATGGCTTACACTATGCTCGGTGGGATGTTCTCTGTAGCTTACACTGATATTCCGCTGATGATTATCTCACTAGTGTGTATGGTATGTCAGATATCAAGACCAACATTAAGGCCTCTTTGCAAGCGGTACCACCAGTTTAACTTTAAATGGAAACGTACTAATCATGTTATTCCATTTGCTAGCTTGTAGAGATTCAAGCTTATGTACCTCTCCTTCTTGCCAATTTAATGCTGTCTGCGACATCGCCACCTATATAATTCATTTTTAGTTACATAGAGGTCAGTACACCTTTAACATTGCAAGCTTTGTAAAGCGTCTCACTAGATGATAGCACGTTACATAGGATTATTTTTTTACATATAGTCTGGTACACAGCAAATTTTGATCCAGCTCAATGGAGGCACAGCGCTAAATTAAAAGTTGCAGTAGGACAGGAAATTAGGTAATTGTCAGGGTAAATCTCTGAGATCCCAAACTGACAAGAGGTGACATAACAGCAAATGTGGGACGCGTGCGCAAGTAAATAGTAGGTGGGGCCAACATGGTAGACAAAACCGCCTAGAAACAGTTCTCCTAACGCTCACCCAAACGTTTGTTTTCGAATATTTTTAATTGTAACCATTGAAAAGTATCCATTTTTTAATATCATGTTGGCGTACATACAGTGTACTTACTTAAAGTTTAATTTTTTGGTGATATCACATTAACTATTGAATGCACATGTTTCTCGCAATAAATTTTTTCTGTTATGTAGTGGGCAGCTGTACCTTATGTGACCTCCCACCCCGCCATGGGAAACCTACACGATACCACAGAAATATGGTATGGCCAATTAGACGTTAAGTACGGAGGCGTGTATTTTGACCTGATTATGCTACTTTTATTCGGCGCAATAACTTGGCAGGTAAGATAAGATTAAAGAACAAAATGCAAACAAACCTACTTTATCTTGATAGTAAAATGTTGTCAAATAATACGTTAAGCTTTAGTGGGATTTCCAAACATACTTTTTTATTAAAATATGCTATGACAATCATTGATCATAAGCGTATATAGATACTAGATCACTGATAACAACCTAATTAATTACATTTACGTTCATTTCTTTAATTAACGCCTATTGTATAGTTTCACAAAATAATGTTGATTTTAGACTTGTGAGTGACCTATAAATCATTTTTATGCTGCCAGTGGGCATACCCACTGTACAAAAATGGTACACTTGTAGCGCGATTATTAAAGAAAAGATTTGTCACGGTACTTACAATAACTCTTGCGATGTCAAACATTCGGGCATTTTTGTGGCAGTGACACATTGTCTCTTTGACACATTGTATGTGTAACATTATATGTCGAAAATTGTCTGAATACCTACTACTGTTGCTGCTGCTACTGCCACTGTTGCTACTCCTACTACTGTTGCCACTACTACTACTACTGCTGGTACTACTGCTACTACTACTGTTGCTACTCCTACTACTGCTGCTGCTGCTGCTGTTGCTGTTGCTGTTGCTACTCCTACTACTGCGGCTGCTGCTGCTGTTGCTACTCCTACTACTGCGGCTGCTGCTGTTGCTATTACTACTACTACTACTACTACTACTACTACTACTACTACTACTACTACTACCACTACTACTACTACTACTACTACTACTACTACTACTACTACTACTACTACTACTACTACTACTACTACTACTACTACTACTACTACTACTACTACTACTACTACTACTACTACTACTACTACTACTACTACTACTACTACAACTACTACTACTACTACTACTACTACTACTACTACTACTACTACTACTACTACTACTACTACTACTACTACTACTACTACTACTACTACTACTACTACTACTACTACTACTACTACTACTACTACTGTAATACTTTGTTATCTGTAATATTTCAAATGCCGCAAACAATGTTGGCAATAATTTTATTACGTTTATTAATTGCTACTTGCCTACCCAGGAGAGTGACAACTTGGAAGATTTTAATGATTGCTTGAGAGCATTATTGAGCATTTTAGATCATATCCCACTAGTCTCGTGTGCAATTGGTGATTTTAATTCATCACCGTATACGGTTTTTGGCAACTTAATCAGTGATCTTTGCTCTGACAATTCTCTTATTCTTTGTATTTTAACAACTAATGGTTTTTACAAGTATATTTTGAATATAAAAGTATTAGATGCTTTCAATAACTATGATCACTTTCCAGTCTCACTTACTGTGAATTTTTATGAAATGTTGTGTTCTATAACTACTATGTGTCAAGGCCCTGACTCGAATTTGTCAATAAATGATGTACACGGGGACTGGTCCCGGATCTCGCCTGCACAACTTGGAGCATACAAACAACTTACCCAGTGGGAGTTTGCTGCCCGTCAATTGCCTTTTCCTGTTACCCGTTGTTCCGTTTACAACTGCAATAATCAAGAGCATCTATCTGTTATTGATGAATATTGCAAACAAATAATTCACTGTTTAAAACGTTCTAGTGATCACTGCTTTTCTGCTAAATTACATCTTTTTAAGAGTTATTGTTGTAATTTTTATTGTATGTCATTATGGACGAAATTTGACAGTACGTTCTTTAACAAAATACACGTTACGGATGACAATGGTATCAGGAAGCCGTATAAATTCTGATTGTAGTGCTTCCGGCATGTGTGCAAATTTAACATTGCCACATTTTTCGCACCTTTGCAGGAAAGCCTACTATAGTATAAGAAAACGATTACTAGAACTTGTGAACAATAAACATCTACTAACTATTGTCAACTCTGCACGAATCATACAATCTTGTTATTTTAAGATGTGGAGCACAACAGACTGTTTGTAAATAACAATCGCCAAACCTGATTGCTGCGAATGCTTTTTTATTGAGTGTATAATATAGTAGTATTTTAAGTGTAACTTTTATTATTCTTATTATTTTACTGTAGTGTGATGTATTGCTTTTGTGTTTCTTGTATGGCTTTTATGCTGAAATAATCTAATCTAATCTAAGAAACCAAAATAATGCTATATTGTTTGTGGATATCAGTAACTTGAACATATCATTACCTAAGTACATAGGTTATAAATTAACTAATTAATGAATAATTAACTGTAAAAGCATTTAAAGATTATTATCTCTTTACAGTTGTATTATCAGCGCGTCTTTGCGAGTAGGAACAGTGAAATCGCTCGATGGGGTTCAGTGATGGCAGCATTTGGCTGCTTAGTTTGTGCCACGCCCGTTGTCATTATTGGTGCCCAGGTGGCATCAGCTGGTAAAATCTTACAACATTATCACTTTGTCGATTATTATAATAGATAATATCAATACAAAACACTGCAGTGCTTATTAGGCCAACATAGGCAGATTTTAAAACTTCGTAGAGTAGAAACTGAATGTTCTACACAAGTTGAGAAGTAGTTGGCATGATTATTGATTTTTTACAGACTGGGAAGCAGTAGGTTATCCAAATCGGCTGCCAATACCTGCTGAAGATGCTAAACAAATACTACCTCTAACTCTGAAATATTTTACAAATGAGGTATAAGCGCTATAATATGTATTCATTTTACTATTTTTCGTGTTGGGAAATAACCTTTAAAACTAAATACAGAATTAAAATTTAATGTGCAACAGAATGTGTGGAAAACATTTAAAATATATTCAGTCTGATCTAATCAAGAAATATCAATATAAAGAAGATTTTAATCTTTGTAAAAAGTTAAGCCTGCTAATGTAAGAATCACAATCTATATTAACTGTTATCCTAGGCTGTGATGGTTGCAGGGTTACTCTCACTCTCGTTAGCTGTAATGTCTTCCGTGGATTCTACTAGCTTGTCAATAGGTACCATGTTTGCTCACAGCATTTTCAGAAGAATTATATGGCAAAAGGTAAACAATTTTCTTTCAATGCGGCATCACTAAATTGTTGCTGATGTTTCAAAACTGGTGTAAAACTCCATGCACATGCATGCATGCACGTGTATGCATGCACGCACACACACACACACACACACACACACACACACACACACACACACACCCAAACACCCAGACAAGCCCGCCCGCACGCACACACACACACACACACAGTAACTTACTATAATAAATGAATAGTAAAACATGACATAAAAGTGCACAAACTTTTCTCTCAACTGGTGAATGAACAAGAATGTTGTTTTGTATACATGATTACACATACATGTGCATACAACAGAATCGAGAAAGTGTTCAAACCTGTGCAAACAGACAAATGGATTTTACAGCTTGTGTTATATTTTATTTTTTATCAGAAAGCCTATAAGGCTGCTGGCAAAGTGAACCGTAAAGAATATTTTGAAATCTAGTAAAAATCCGTTAACTGTATTTCCAAACAGTAATGTTTTGTAGACATAGTTTTGCAAAAAACAGTAACAGAGGTATCAAACTGTTAGTGTGAAAACATTTTCAGGAACATGGTGAACGCTGGGTACTTTGGTCTTACCGGATTGGCGTATTCATTGGAGGGCTGTTGATGATGATCATTGGCATTGCTGCAGAAGGAGATCTCATCAGTGGCCTTTTCTTTCTCTCTGCAGATCTTGTGTATGTTATGTTGCTTCCCCAGTTTATTTCAGCTCTTTTCATTGGTTTTGCCAACTCTTATGGAGCTCTTCTTGGCTGGATCGTCAGCGTGATTCTACGATTTGGGGGCGGTGAATCACTGTTAAAGATTAAGCCGTTTATCTACTACCCATATTATAACGAAACTGATGGTCAACTTTTTCCTTTTCGCACATTCGCCATGCTTGTTGGATGGGCCACCCTAATCATCGTATCACTTTTTACAAAACTCCTGTTCGAAAAGGAATATATTCCCAAAAAATTTGACTTTTGGAAATGTTTTGACAGTTCTGCCAAAAACGTATATGTCCACAAAGCAAGTGCAAATAATGAAAGTGGACACCCAGAGGTTATGAAAGAGAAGAAAAGAGAGAGGAAACACACACCGTACAATCCTCCTGGATTTGATCCTCTTAATGTAAATCCGTCATTTATGCCAGATGAACAATCTTCATTATAGTTAGTGATTGACAGTAGGATAAAAACTCAGGAGCTATTTAATGTTATTTACAGGTAGAACAGAGAAAAATGTATAAAGAATTACATAAAAACCCCAAATCCATTTCACTGACATACAATAAAGTAATCTAAAGTAAAGTTTTAGGAAATATCTTATAAGACATACAGCCACTGTAGGCCTTCTTATTAAAAATAAGTTTAAATTTCTGGTAATTATTAAATATTGTAAAATTCGTTGTGAAATTTTGTGTGTGTAAATGTTTAAACGAGTATTTGTTCTTTTTTACATTGACTTTGCTCTGCACTCTGCAAGCTGAGGTCCAGCACTTAGCAGCAGCACTTACTTAATGTAAAAGGTTGTGGTGGGAGTGGACCAACCACAATATCAAGGATATTTTCCTAGAGAATTCATATCGAGGATATTCTTCTAGAAAGATGTCTTATCCACATTCTGATGAATAAATATTTTTTCTCAACAAGGGAAACTGCAAGGACAGGGAAGCAAATTAAACTGCCCGGAAGAATTTTTCCTCGGCAGTTACAAATCTAATTAAAGACCAGGTTCAGCATTGCTAAACTCTAGTCATTAAACAAAAACTGTGACCATTCCACTACTCCTCACCCTCGTTTAGCAAACAGCTTTTTATCTAATCAGCTAGCAATGATCTATGAACATGATTTCATGATCACATCATCAGTGGATACTGGCTGCACTTTTACCATGTCAAGTATATTGAATGAGATGAGCATGAGCATAAACTAATGAAAGTACATTACCATATCATTTCCACTTAAAGATCACTTGACTACTTGCCTGCATTTTCCTCTTTTATGTTCACTGTACTTAATCTGTGTAAGCAGTCTTTTCTGGCAAAAAAGGTGAATTGCACGATATGTCAATTATTTCACAGTGTCAATTAATACCGCGTCCAAGAGTGAAGTGTACGATGAGTCATAGTACAGTTAAACCTTGTTATAAAACCCTCTTTCATAATACCAACCTCGATTAATGAGTAGTTTTTTGTCAAAACAAAATGTCTGTACTTGCATAGACATGTATGTGTTATTGCACTGTTCCAAAGTGGGTGGTATAAAGAGGCTTGATTGTACTTTAGTTAAACACTAAATGACCTCATCCAGACTAAGCAAAGTGAAGGGTTAATAAGATAAAAGAATTAACATTAGGCAAATTTTTATATCACAGCATCAAATGGATTTTCCTTCTTTTTCAAATATATAATTAAACAAAAAAGTAGTTTTGAAATGGAATAAATATTTTATTCTTACAGTTAGTTATTTTGTTACACATATAAAAATCAAGCCAGATTCATAAAAATGTTGTTTTTCAGTCATTTTGTGTAATTGCGTAAATAAAAAAATTAGTTGAGATTCATTTCTCTGTTGTATAAACATATCAAAATGAGCACGAAAACTACAAAAAACTAACTAGTGACACTGGTATCAAAACAACATTACAAGACTTTAAAATATGGGTAAAGTTGACTTTTTTGGACGGCAAATTTATCATTAACATTGTCATTCTACAAGCCACTTCTTAAAATGTGTTGTTTTAGGACGGAAACATTAATAATCATACGTCTTTTTTCGCACTGACAAAAATGTTTAGGGAGAAAAAGATTAAAGTTATATGTGTGCTTGCAAACCAAAACCGTCCATAAGTCGGCATAGTTAAAACTACGTTATGGTGCTATGCAGTAGAATGTACCAAAAATTTGGTCAAATGTCAATTTTTTTGTTTTTTTATAAAAACAAACGCTAAATATATTAGACTTTTTTATTCTAGCAGCAAGTTATCAAGAAAATGTCCAAAAAATACTAAAAATCCAATTTTATAATCCTATGCTCATTTTTCTGCCTAGAAACTAGTACTGTATTTGCAAAAAAACAGGTATTTTCAAACGCAGATAGTATCTCATGGAAGCAGTCATTTTGCTTCAGGGTTTTTTCTGTTCACAAGCCCAAATCTTTGTCAGGAAGAGCAATCTACTGGATTTCAACATAAATTCAATGTGCTCTTGCAAAGTCCATAGCAACCGTATGGTTGCAAAGTGTTTTGTAGAGGCGCGACAAAAAACAATGGCTGACTTTAACAGTGATTTTCTCAGATCATGTTTTTCATTGCATAGCCTGCACCTCAAATTCAACGTGGATTACCTCAGTTTAGAAATAACATAGAGCAATGAGCTTGGTATCAAAATGATCCTCATGAAATGGAGACTCAGGGTATGTGAATAACAAGAAAACGTTAATTGCCGACTTATGGACGATTTTGCTACGCAAGCACACATATGCTTATAACCTGGATACTACTATTTTTCTTTCCGTCTTTTTCCCTTCCTCCCCCCTCTCTCCAGTTCATGTGATAATATAATTTCATTACTTCATTACTTATAACAAGCAAATGGAGTACTTGTCTTGATAAGCAACTGTAGTTCTCTATATTTTCTCTTCCCTCACACAATCAACCCAATAAGGTAGTGATTTATAAAGCCACTGATGAGCTTCAACTAGCATTCGCTTTGAGATGAAACAGCTAACAGCTTTTTACTACTTCTGCAAGAAAAAAATAACAAGTATTAAGCTAAATCAAACCACGGCACACAATAAACAGCTTGACATTGGCCAGCTTTCTTTTCTGAATTGCTACAGCAGTCCATAAGTAAACAGCAAAGTTCTTTACAGTGCGGTAAGTTCTTGCTCAATGATGGTAATTTACTTTAGCAAGTGCAATGTTAAGTGAAATATCGCTTAAAATATAAACAAGCAGCACAACTTTCCTTTGCGTCAGTTTTAGCTGATTTAAGTGTTTTCGATACAAGTATAAGCTTGGCTATTTGCTTATTAATTTCTACTTTTTAAATGTACATGCTTTCATTATGTCTAATTTTATTTTGCATTATTCTTTTTTCAAAATTTTATTAAAACAGCATCAAGCAACTGTACCTGTCTTAACTTGTCATTTCTTTTAATTTCACAGATGATGATCTGTTTGAGCAAAAGTTCTGTACAAATAAATCAATGTGCGACTGCTTACATTGTTTCTTTTTACTTGCACATTATTTCAATCTTTCAAAAAGCCTTTACTCCACTAACTACAAGTATATAAACCTCACTTTACTGCATTTGACTGTTTCTGAAAAATATCTATCACAGATAGCATGGAGCCATTCCTGCTGAAAATTGCCTCAACCACAGCTGTGGTATTTTTTTATCATGTCCACAGCAACAATGGCAATGACAATGATGATGACACCTGACAACATTGACTACTTGTTCCTCATTCTTGGAATAGGTCAAATAAAATGTTTTTTCCATATTTTCCAATACACAAATGCTATAAAAATTTACGGTAAGATCACAAAATACCTTTTTTTGCTATAGGTGCACTGTTACTTGCATCTTTGATGTCAGGTTCTGATACAAATTGTAGTTCCTTATCTACAATTACTGCTCTTGTCTGAAAAAAAAACCGTTGCTGTTAAAACTGTTGATGAAGATTCCCTGTAATGCATGTGAATATATATATTATTATTACTTATTCTGTGAAATCAGGAAGTATTTGCAATTTTGAATAAGAGTTAATTTTTGCCAAGCTAGTCCAACAATTGTGAACATGGAATCAAAAAAACCATTTTTCACAAAACAAGACTAGTCCAAACTTTGTTATGACAGAAGTTACCCAGCATGGAAAAATAGTATCAAGTTACTTTCAACAAACCTTCTTAATTGGAATATCAGATACTTCAGCAGCTGCAGGTGTTTCCACACCAATTTCTGAAACTGTAATGAACACACTTAAATCGCAACCAATTTTTACAGAAAATGTAACAGTTAAAATCGACAATATGGTATAATCTAAGACAAAGCCAGTGTTCACAATTTATGTTTACTTTCATAAAAATGCAAAGTCTAGTACAGGAAACTCTTGTATACTACCGTACTCCAACAAAGTACTTCAAACTAGTATTCAAAAATACATGGCTCTTATAAGTCAGTACAATAATATACGTTTTTTTGCATTATATTTATATACCTTGTTCAGCAATGTAGTTAGAAGGAAAAAATCCCTGTTGTCCATCGGTCATTTCACCCATCCACCAATTTTCATTATCTTTGTATAATATTGTAATCAAGTCACCGGCTGTAAATGATAGTTCATCTGACCGCTGTGCTTTGTAATCATACAATGCAACAACCTGAAATATACAAAGAACAGTTCTATTAGAATATTTTAAAGGAGAAATTGACTATAAAAGCAAATGGATGTTATTAAAAAGGATATATGTGCAAAGCAAAAAGTTATTTCTATCTTAAATGTCTTAACAAGAAAGCTTTCTGACTGAAATACCATGATAATTTTATGGAAAAAAGAGTACCTGCTACACCAATGAGAAACATGTCAAACAAGAAAAGCTAAGACAAAAATGACCAGAAGAAAGGTTGCAAAATCGAATGAAATGCATTACGACTAAGTTGGTCAGTGGTTACTTCTGTTATTACCTAAAAATGTTCATGTAATTTCCGAAACAAAACCAGTAAACAATAATTAATATAGACACCTGTGCATAGCTAAGTGCATCAGTATGAATCTGTGCAGTTGTCGTCTGGCGTCCTGATTGAGGGTGATGGACAGGACTTGACCTGCCAACTGAAATGGAAAATATAAAAATAATTCAGGTAATTTTAAAATATATAACATAATTAGACTTACTTAGCAAATCCAATCTTAAGCATGCAAATATGAGAGAGCTCTCATAACTAAATAAACATAAATAGCTAACATAAATAAAATGTAGAATGTACTTTCCGCTTATAATGACTTTCAAGGGGCCGTGAAAATTTCCCCACTATAACCAAAGCTCTTTATAGCTGAGGTCAACTGTCTAAGCGTATGTACAAGATCAAAATGAAGCCTGTAAGGCAGATATAATGATTATTATGATTCATTGTGTCGTCTGCTGATAGCAGAGTGTGTGTTTTGTATGAGTGTGACAGTACTTGTGGCAAGACCCTAGAGGCCTGTATGGGTGGAAAACGCAACAGGTTTCTATCTAGCGTGGACACAAGCATCTCTATTTTTATTTAAATAGCTGTGCAAGTGCAATATGATTTATGATTATGAGCATTTCAGGATGGACCTACGTTAGCTAATAACAAAGCCTACATTCTGGCTAGCCTACGTGTTACTTAATGTTAAATCATTGTATTTATTTAAAACTGCATTTTGATTAAAAATTTAGCTGTCAAAATGCAAATGTCACAGAATTATTAAGTCTGCAAAACAACACAGTATTTTTTAAACTCGTTTATTTTTCCCTAGTTCACATTAAATTCCACCAGCTTTATTCAAGGAGTTGTCAAGTTTTAAAAGATATATGAGAACATGTCATTATGACTTGCCAGATGAAAACACAAAAATTACCGAAGTTCAGCAAAGGCTTTAACTCTCATTCGAGCTTAAAGTGTCGACAAACTGATTCTTTTTTGCATCTGAATCATTATGCTTGCATCTGAATCATTATCACAATCATTGTGACTTTAATCTACAATTAAGCAAGTAGCTGATGACATGTCTGCATGTGCTACACATGTCCCTGATATTTCATGCATGACCAAGAAATTAATTCACTACTGGACACGGGGATCTTTTTTCCTTCGTGAGTGGTGCCTACTTAGTTTGTCCATTGTTTTAGAACTTCTGCTCGCTATATGCAGAGGAAGTACAATCATAAATTCCCTCGTAATAAACAAGATCTCATAATATCGGAGCACGCTGTAAGTAAGGTTTAAATATATTATTTAAGATTTAGATTTAGCGGGATTGAAATTTGCTCATAATAACTAGAGGATCATTATAACAGGCCTATTATATGTGCATTATACTGTATAATTTTTTTCATGAGCTTTCACCTAACAGGGTTCACCAGCTGAAAATTACAGATAACATGTTAAGATAGTATGTACAAGTTTGCAATGAAAAATGAAAAGCAAAACAGTAGCTCAACATCATAAATTTAAAAAAATGAGTTAAAACAAAAAAGTAAAAACAACTGAATAGAAAGAAAAAATCAACCAGCCAACTAAAATGTAACCAATCTAACAAATATGCACAAAATGATCATACTAACCCTCGCTAAAATGAGGTCGTGGTGAGCGAAGATGGTGTAGTTGCGAAGAAAGATGTTGTTGCTGTTGCTCATCTAATGGATTTCTTGCATGAGGTGAGAATGAAGATGGGGCCTGGAAGGCAACACAACAGAAATCAGACTTGCCATGTTGATAGTATCCTGCACTCAAAAATAATATCGAATAGGCCTAGCTATTTCAAAATAAATTACCGCGAATATTATGTTTCATTTGAATAAGACGCATTTACCTGGTAAATCGTTTCCAAGTAATGAGACTGATCAAAAGTTGATCCCCATGACAATGCTGTGGAGTCATACATTGAGTAATACCGGTCACCTGAACAAGAACAAGATAAAAATAACAAGCCAATAAATTTATCTTTGCATAAGTCTTAATTATCAAAATATATTTAAAGCGCTAATATATACTGCCGTAATAATTCACATTAAAATCAAAGAATACCCTTTCTTTGCTACAGGCGCATAATCATAGAAGATTTAGTAGTTGTAGTAGTAGTAGGCAGTTTAGTCTGACAATTTGCAACATAAAAAGTTACGCTTACAATGTGACAGTCATAGATGTCAAGAAGACTGCCACAAAAAGCCTGTAGGATCGCTGATGTGGCAGCCACTAGAAAATCATAATATTTAACATGATACAAGATTTATTAAGCCTATTTTGCTTTTCTCATGTAAAAGAGATTGTAAATGACACACTCATATAATGCTAGAGTCTTACGTGATGCAAGAATTGCAGTAACATTAAAAAACAGGCACTTAATCAACGAGTCTATAGTAATCCTGGACATAATCAAATACTGTTAAGGAATAAAACCAAACTTGCATTTTATTAATAAGATTGACATTAAGGGTTTTTAAGATGACAGTTATTAAAATGTTCGCTAAATTACATGTTGGTAATAAAATGCAGTTGGTATATATAGTAACCAGGTAAATTACACGAATCATTATAAGTAGAGAGATATTACTCTTTTAGTTCTTTAACTTTGCAGCTTCATTCATAATTTTTATTATTAAACAACTTAAATTTAACACTACAAGAGATAGTATTTTAGGTGCAACTATTTTAATGCCGAAGACCACTTACGTTGTTTAGGTGATGTAACTGCAACAGATTTTTCTCCAGCAGCTATGATGGGCTCTGTTTTCCGACGAGCACCTTCAGTGAATGCCTAGATTATTAAATAAATGCATAACCAAATATGGATCTAGCAAGGAAGCATGCAGTAAAAGCAATTAACCAAATTTAACAAAAATGAGCAAAATGTACTTGTATAGAACTGTTACAACTTCAAGCTCAAATGTACAATATATCTTATACAAACACTGAGAATCGAGTGGAAAATGAAAAACTTGTGCAGTATAACCATAGTAGTTTACTAATAGTTGGGTTCAACAAACAAACAACAAGTAGAATTTCTACAAATGATTTTTTTGAAACCATTTTAAATTATATCTAGAAGCAACTATACAGCTGAAAGAACACGATTTGTTTTAAATGCGTTTCAGACAGCTAAATTCATTGATTTTGGCATTTTAAAGTAAAGTAACATTCTTTTAACAAAATATGAAGCATACATACTGTGACAGAGTTAAGTTTTCGCATCACTCTGTCTAACCTCCTCGCACCAGTTGCTACACTAATAGAAGTGGGTGTCTCTTCTTTCAAATCGACAGGTACATTTTGCAAATCTGTAACTCTCTGAAACATCATTCCAACCTGTGCAACTGTAAAATACGAACATCAGCAGATTCATATATCTTCACAAAACAAAAAAGAAAAAACAAAAACTGAAAAGAAAAGAAATCTATCAGGCCATTTTAATTTGAACTAACAACATCTACCAAGCATGGATTAAAACACTAGTACTGATTAGCATATTATGCACACTATACCACCCGAGTTTCTGTTTACGGTATCGAGACCCTATAAAAGTAATAACAACTAATAAGCAAAAAACAGTTGACATAAATAAATTTAACCTATAACTTGATGAGCAAAGATTTACCTTTTGGATCATACTTGTAGACTAGAACCGGGTAATTTTCTTTGAAAGAGCAGAAGGCAATAATGTGATCGTGAGGGTGGTATGCTACATCAGTAACTGTGTGCTTATAGTTAAGCTCAGAATACACTGCAACTTGATCACCTGGACAAATATACATTAGTAATAACCACAATAACAAGTTAGTTCTCAAAAATACATTAATATTTTTTCATAGTATCTTGTTTCACTTTTACAGCAGAATCCTTGCTTGTAATATAATTCATTATTCAGGAACAGGAGGTGACTTTAACATGCTGCTAAATCCCATTATAACAATGCAAACGTGTTAAGGCAGCTAACAGAGAAACAGAATCCGTGAAATTCTGCAATTAATTAGAATGTCAACAATGAAACATGCTTGAGTAATTTTTTATTCTCGGAAAAGAGCTAAAAGACGTCTTTCTACCTAATTAAAATAGACAAAATTGTGGAAATATGTGACAAAACTGCCTCACTAGAAATGCACTTCACATCAACTTCTCTGATGTACACTTAATAACGACTGCATACAGTGCATTTACTCTTAATAAAACAAAGGGTTAACATATGCAGACATTATATAAAATATTGGCTATGAAGACATTTAAAAATTGGCAAACAAATTTGGAAGTTTGTATTTTTCATATCACCCGTTTAACAAGAAGGTTGGCATTTCTATGCATATCCGTAGTAAAAGAAGTAGCAGGGGAAACGATTTTATAGGATTCTAGTTAAAAAGATTTTATTCAAAAAAAAACTTTATTAACAAACACTTTGATATTCCCAAATCTCAATAATCTTGAATTACAAAGTTGAAATATTTTAGTGAGTCGTGTAGCTTCATGGTAGAATTCCCGTACTTTGTGCAAACAGAGTGGGTTTGATACTCGCTTCTGGCAATACCATGCTTAAGTATAGGCAGTTTAAATCGTGGAAGAAGGATGTATATAATCAAATTGGAGCCGAGATACCTCTGCCAGATCACTGGCTCATGTTTGAGGTATATCCTTGAAAAGGCTGAGATGGTTAACCATTTAAATGTTTAACCAACCACTAACTGGTGTAACCATTTATGGATACATAAGTTTTCTATGTATCATGTTAATGAAACCTTGTATCTTTTCTCAGTTGGTGTATGCAGTTAGCAATGTCCTGCTTACATAAAACTGTACTAATTACAATACTGTTCCATTAATCTGGTTGCCTAAAGAGCATTGAAAACGGTTATTTGCAAAAAGTTATTCATAAGATGCCACCATGTTGGACATTCTCGCTGGAGCAAGCTCGTTGTGCATTGATATTCAGAGTTTGCGCATGTGGTGATTCCATGATGTGAAAGTAAACATGGCATGATTCTGTAATTGCATCGCAGGTATTTCTTTATAAAGTGAATTTTGTAGTTCGAAAACTTCAAAAGGATTCATAATTTATTCACGCACTGAACAAATACTAAGTTGAGTGAAATTATATGATGGTATAATGGGGTTAGAGTTAGAAAATTTCTTCATGTTAGTTCTCCACGTGTATTCGATATTTTGTTACGGTATAACATCATCAGGAACGTTTAAATGGTTAGTTAAAAAGCAACCATCTCAGCCCTAATCCTTGATAATGAGCTATGATTCATTCAACCACACACATCTCTTAGACTTTCTGAAATGCAGCACACCGAACTATACAAGAAAATTGTGCTACTATTTCTTTTACAATCAATGAAAATATATGAACTGTTTGATAAAACAGTAAACAATTGGAGTGACAGGACTACTT
Source organism: Tubiluchus corallicola (assembly GCA_030141605.1). Classification (NCBI taxonomy): domain Eukaryota; kingdom Metazoa; phylum Priapulida; class Priapulimorpha; order Priapulimorphida; family Tubiluchidae; genus Tubiluchus; species Tubiluchus corallicola. Next base: position 282,588 of record JAQGDQ010000292.1, read on the forward strand.
AAATGTGTAGACATACCTGAAGCAACATTCCAAACATATCCCATTCCATCTTCACTGCCACTTATTAGAAATGTACCACAAGGTGACAGGGTACTACGAACTCTCTCACGAAAGTTCAGCGCTCCCACGTACTTCTGTGTAACTGATAAACTATAACAATGATGGACATTTTAGTAACTAGACTAAGGTGACATGAGGTAACAGGATGCTTACATTATCCTAATTTAGGTTGTTCATATATTGTAAAAACGTATTTTCAATGGAATACATGGAATACAATAGAATAAAAATTTCCTTACATTCTAAGATCGAGCATTTGAAGTGTGTTGTCCTTGCACTGTAGCACTAATTTGTGCCCGCTAGGATGAATATGCATGTCATTGATTGGTGTACCCAGCAGCTCAGGGTCATTAATTTGCTTATAAAGAGTCCATTCTCTTAACAAACCTAGTGAAAATAGTAAGAGTTAAAAATGCCAATTAAGCAAAATAAGAGAGGGTTGCAAAGGCAGGAGTTAATCAACCATGCAAGTCAGTCATTTGCAATTATAAATATATTGTAGATTAATCGCTTTCAGGATTTTTCACATACCTTTCTTAGATTTCTTGTCCGTGACATATACATTCCAAATGCAGATGATCCCTTTGCTGTCCGCTGAATAAAGTTTGTCACCATCTTCATCAAATCTTAGACAGTTTATTAGAGATTTATGTCCTTGTAGAAACTGTTCTTGTAATAACTAAAAACCAACAAAATTTTGCATGATGATGATCAAAACTTCTCTGACAAGGGAAAAATTTATAAATGGATGTCGATGAGTATTTAATTACCTGGGCTATGTGTTCAAGAGTGCACAGGTTAGGTCACTAAAAGCTATTGAAAAGTAGCCTGACGATTTACATATTTACATATTCAACGTCATAAGCATTATACACCTCATTAACATCATGAGAACTAATATATATAGGACTTAATTAGTGTAGTTACACAGAGATGAGTTACAGCATCAAAGCTACTAGAAATAAAGGTGGATCAGAGTCAAAGATTTTTTGTACTTTTTCCTCAGTGGCATTAGTTACTGTTACTTATTGCTTAGCCAAGAAATATACCTGAACAGCAATATACATATCACTGGTAAGCAGATGAAAAAACTGAATGTTTTCTTATTATCACCATTCTCACCGACATTGACAAAAATAAAAAAGTCACACATTACCCCCTCAGAGCCTGATTCTAAATCACTGAAACTCCAGACACGAACCACGTGATCATAACCACCTGTCACCAGTACTAAACTCACACGCGGGTGAAATTGTGCTGCATAAACAAATCCTGGATGTGGCAATCGTCTTACAGCGGTGTCTCTCATATCTGCACAATTCCACAGCCTAGACACAATACAAATTACAAACAACCTTTAACTACCCTGTGTTTCCATTAACATTTACGTAAATTTTCCTAACAGATAGGTATGCACAATAGAATGGCAAGACAGCACATTCACATATGCTTTTTGTTTCAGAACATAAGCATTTGGTTCAGTTACCTATGTAAGCAACTTCTGAAAATGCAAATCAGAATAATGGTGAAATGATGCCTATGCACAAGCCGGCTTCTTAAACAATTTGCAATTTATACTATTTATAGGAATCTTGTGCTGTCTGCACAAGCAAAGTTAGTTTTTTATCATTTTGTCTCTTATACATAGCTTCATCATGTATATAAGTTAACTTAAGTTTAATGATGTGTTTTATGACTGTATGTACTGCAATGCAAATTAAAAAAGCAAACGTACAGATATGGCTACCATCTTGCAGAAGTAAAACACTGTTACTCGCTTATTGAGTTTTTCTGCCAAGCTACCTGGATAATTATGTAATTTAGAAACCATGTATTGTTGACATGGATATGTTTTTTCGTAAAAATTTAAAATGCAAAGTAACTTTATTGTGACATCACAACATAAAAATTGGCTAAAAACTCCATAAATGAGACAAGCATCATGATGATGATGTAGACCACTCTTCACAAGTAACCCAAAAATTTACCTTATATGTTCTTACCTAGCAGTACCATCTGATGAAACAAAGAGTAATAGTTTATCGTTTTAGACCAGCTTAAATCATAAAAATGATCTGTTCTTACCTAGCAGTACCTGGTGAAGCAGAGAGTAATAATTTATTATCTTTGAACCAGCTTAAATCATAAAAATGATCTGTTCTTACCTAGCAGTACCATCTGATGAAGCAGAGAGTAATAGTTTATCATCTTTGGACTAGCTGAAATCATAAATTTGATCTGTTCTTACCTAGCAGTACCATCTGATGAAGGAGAGAGTAATAGTTTATCATCTTTGGACCAGCTTAAACCATAAATTTCATCTGTTCTTACCTAGCAGTACCATCTGATGAAGCAGAGAGTAATAGTTTATCATCTTTGGACCAGCTTAAATCATAAACTATACCAAAATGACCATTCAGTTTTGCAACAAATTCGCCTGATGGAATCTGGAAAATATGAAATACTTTCAGCACGCTTCTTATTTAGAGAAAATGTTAATAACTAAAGCTCATTACAAAATCAATAAAAATATAAATTGTTTTTAGTTTTTATGCAAAGTTCAGCAAATACACATTAATTTAAGCACAACTAAATGAACAGCATTCAAATTGTTCCAGGCCATAAAAAGTTTCAAGCACAGAAATAAAATAGTTGCATGTCTTACTATAAACAAAGTGCCAACAAAAAACTATTTTCCACAAGTTTTTTCATAAGATGGTAACTAAACATTATTAACAAAATTGAGTGCCAAAGTAAAAATACTACTGCATTACATAAATCTCAGGTAATATAACACAAATAAACATATTTTATAAACCAGATCTATGAAATAACAGTCATGCCTATTTTAAATTATTGCCAAGCTGGTATAATGTGCATTTCAAGTGAGTAAGATTGCGGTTTTTCGTATAGTTTTACAATATGAGAAAAACACTAAACTTTTCCTTTAATTGGCATTAATGTTTCATACCTGATATATCATAAGGGGATATGTATCTTTGTCTTGACAACCACATGCCAAGTATCTGAAACACAGAAAATGAGACCTTCATGTATTTATAATCTCAAAATGTCAACAGAAATAACACTAATTCAATACTTGCACACATTTTGAGTTACTGTATGTTTTTTCTGCAATAGTTTGCCCTATAAACTAATTGACACTCAAAATTGAAAGATGCTATATGTGTTTATCAAAAAAAAAATGCTGATTAAAATTTCACACACATTTCACAAAGCATGCTGCTAGCACAGGTGAGTGTCTTCTCAGCAGTTTTGAAAACTTGATTTGACTTCCAAAAGTGCCTTAAATCTGTTGTACTGATCAGCCTAATAGCCATTATCTTACTTTATTTAACCACGCTACTGTTCTAGATCGTTCTTACTTGCCATCATTGGAGAAGCTGATTGTGAAACAACGATTATTCCCAGATGACAGTGACAGGAAAGCTTTGTTTGGCACTTTACATGGTTGACCTTTTAATCTACTCCATGTCGATGGCATTGATTTTGGTTCCCTTTAATAAATAAATACAATATATAAACAAAATTAAATAAACACAGTGAAGAAATGTTAAAAAATCACGAAGATTTATGCGTTGTGTTTCACCGCTGTTATGACAATTAATTTAGTGAAAATTAATGGACATGCTATCCAAGAATTTAGTCAAAAGAATTTGGTTTTACATCACGGTAGTCATTTAGCTACTCATAAATGGATGCAGACAGCTGTTATATCGCAAATTAAATCATAAAATTACAAAGACAGAAGTGCTACTCATTTTCTACAGATTTTACCACCGCAAATATACGTGTGTTATTAAATCCACACACTGCAAGGTCCCCATACACGACAGCCACCAGTAAAATGCTAGCAGTACATGATTTTAACTACAAATTAGTCAGTCAAATACAGGTAGTTGTCGCTTACGACCGTTCGACTTTACGACCCAACCGCAACTTAATTAATTACGTAAAACCAAATATAACTCTTTTTTTTCTATTTTTTAAACAAATTAGCCTTAAATTGCTATACGTTTTGACAAATTAATAGAAGGCGCCACCATACATAGTGTGCACGTACACACAACGTCTTCTGTGTGGTGGTGCACCACTAACCTAGAAAATAAGGGTCCCATTTGCATCCAACTAGTCTTATTGTGGCCATAAATCAATGATTACCCGTATAATCCTCATAATTAAAGCTGAGAATATAGTAATTCTGTAAGTTGGTCATGTTTGAAAAACATTTGAAAAACAAAGGTTCAAATCTGATTGTTAAGTTTCTGTTATTTCTGTTGCTTTTCACACTGTGACCTTTGCTTGTCAGTTTTTCCATGCCCAAAGCCTAGTTTCAGGGAAAAACTTACAATGACCTAAAATTTCTAAACTGAATTGCAAATCTACAAAATGAAAAAATAAAAGCAACATCACTCGAATAACTTACTCAATAAAGAATTTAAGTTTTGACTCGGATGCTTTAACTAAGTCTTCAAATGAAAACCTTGCCCGCTCTTCTTGTACAGCAAACATGGAACGTGAGCTTGGCTCCATGTTGGACGGAAGAACAATACCGGTTACAGTCACATATAGGGTACTAGGATATTTACGCCGTGTGTTACACAACCACCATTCATAAACCTACGTACAACAAACAGTACAAAAAATATTAAAAGGTCAAAAAGCATTGCACCAAAAATAACGAAAACTGTGTTCTAACCTTCAGAATCACTTATAATTTTCTTTTTACCAGCTTACTATACTAACTGAGTTTACGTGGTACCACGAAAACTATTTTAAGGGAGTATATATAATGTATCAATGAATGTCTTTCATCCCAGATAAGTTCTGTAAATTAATGGTCAGCATAAATAATTGTGACAGAAATTTGAATGAAAATGCTGTAATGTACAACATAAATTCGTAGAACCACACAAACATGTCCTGGAGACCTTGTAGATAACCTTTTCAACATCTAACAGAATTCGAGAATCGAATAAATTGAACTTGAAAATTTTCAACCACACACAAAATTAAAAAGTTTTTAACTTACATCAATTGTATCAGGTTTGCTTTTATACCTGGTAGGTGGCAGATAAAGCTGCAACCTAGCCTTTTTCCCCGTGTTTAATTTTTTATTAGCACCCACGATCTAAAATAAAAAATAACAGTTAAATTTGTATTATTACATGTTTGTGATTGCTTACTAGCAGTCCAGCTAAAAGATGAAGCGATCATCTGAATCATTACAATCATAGACATCACCATCGCCATCAATGTCATCATGACTTCCATGCATTTTAATCATATACAACTTTTGCTTAAGCTGTCGGCCTTGATGCTAACTTTAAACTAATGCAGTACCTAACACTGTTGGCCCTAGTTCATATGTCCCTTCAAGCCCGTGAGACATATTATTCTTCACTAGAATTCTAAACAACACTCAGGTTGCAATGGGCTATCAGTTTAAAATTTTTGACTATATGCAGTTTTCTGCAGTAAATAGAAATTGATTGTCTTTATCTCTATAAGCGTGAAAGTCAATATAACAAAACCCTATCATATAAAGCCATTTTTGTTACTAATAGGCAGATAGTTTGTATTGCCGTTTAAAAATACCTTCAGAAAGGCCCATGCTATCCGATGCCAACCAAACCCTATCATAAAAAAGCCATTTTTGTTACAAATAGGCAGATAGTTTGTATTGCCTTTTAAAAATACCTTCAGAAAGGCCCATGCTATTCGATGCCAACCAGACTCCCGTTTCATATTGTTGTATTGTTGTTTTGCAGCTGTCATACTACCAAAATCTAATAACTATAATAATGACAAAAAATAAATTGTAGTAACAAGATATAATTCTACAAAAATGTGAACTGAATAAAACGCAAGTTTCATCAATAAATTCTGCTCAATCTAGGTTATTATTTTAATATAAAATGCAAGTTACCTCAAAAAGCAAAAGTACGTTCGATGATGAATCAACAAAGTAGTTGAAATTCTCATTAAAAATCAATGATTCTTCCCAGACTGGATTCATTGACCTGGAAGAAACACACAGCACATAAACCCAGAAACACGAAATTTGTTAAAATATGATTACATTTTTAATGAAGAAACATAAAGAACTATTTTCAACAATTATTTTCATTCACAAAAAGTACTAAATCAGAAGCCGTGTCTTAATTTTAAAAACTTAAATTAGACATTCTGGTTATAATTCTTCTACGAAAAAGGAAAGGTACCAATACACGATAAAAAGTCATGTACAGCCAACTACAATATCACCACGCTGAACCATAAAATAAAAAAAGAAAAACTGCCACACTGTGGTCTTGCATCCATTTTATGTATGTATTTCAACAAAGAAAATAATAATTTTCCTTTCGAGAGTAAAATATGTAACATAACAAGCTAATTAATCTTTTGGTTTAATCTGATACTTACCGCCTTTTCTTGAAGTCAAATGGTTGTGTTGCTACTGGAAGCACAAAGTTGACAACTTTATTTGCAGTTTCATAGTATGTGGTGACTGAACGGTCTCTGTGTAAAAATATTATATGAAAAAACTTTTAACCGTTCACTCATGATAGGCTGCCAGTGTTGTAAATTTACTTTGGCAGATTAACTAGTAAAAGGCTTTGTCAACAGACAAAGTTTTATAGTTCATAACATATAAAAATAACAAATAAACAACCAACGGTAAAGCAAAAACCGAGGCTTCAAGATATACACGACACAATATCAAACCAAACTACAAAAGTAAAGAAAATGGCAAATTACTTGTTTAGTTTTTGTACATATTGTCCTGTTGCAGCATCTACCACATGGACTTTGACTAGAGGATGAAGCACATGTAAATCTGTCTGTAACCTATCAGTTTTATGTATGGTGATGCCTAAAACACGGCCATCATCGGCAAACTTAGCAAGTTCTGGTTCCTTGGCATCATCATGCAGAATGGTTTCTTCAACGTCAGTTGCAAGTCTTACTGTAATGTGAATAGAAAATAAGTAAATTCAATTCCGTAAACAGTGTCACATAAAATACGCAAAAATTCTAAACGAATTGCACATTAGTCAACTCAGAAATTGTTTTTAAACTGTAAATGCTAATAACTATCCTGCAAAATAGTGTCGAACTTCTTAAAATGCCGCAAAAAACAAGAGAATCATTACAAATTCAGCACTCCACATTGATTATAAGCTTTTACAGTGCACACTATTAAATTAAGCATCTGTGACATAAATTGCTTCAAGTTTGGTGCAGATATATTATTTTACATATTCTGATAACACATCCCAAGATGGGACCCATAAAAGACAACTAGTGCATGCTGTTAAGTTGAAAATACATCTCAAATAATTTTTATATAAAAATAGCAGAGTAGACTGTAAAAATTAAGCATGATGTAAAAAGCGGTGCTTATGATACATTATAGCAATACTTATGATACGAAATTACTGGTTCACATTAAATGGCATTTTTCTTTTATCCAATCCATACAGATAACCAGTTTTCATTTACTTAAGCTCTATGGTTTTGAAGTGTGTTAATATGTTAAAAGAAAAAATATTCAAAAAAAGAGTGCTTTTAATTTTATGATTTCAAGATTTTTCATATAATAAAACTGACAAAAATTTTTTGCTGAAAATCTGAGCACATATCTCTCTCTTGTCTACACTTACCATGTTTGCCTTTCTTTTTTCTTTTTTCTGTAGACACTTTAAACTCTTCACTGTCAGCTTCAACGGCAATCTTTGTTTCACTCTGGAAAAATAGAGTTTCAAATCTTCAACTTTCACCAGCTTTTCACTACACAACTATAAACTACAATGGTATTACTGCCGTTGCTTATTCAGTATTGCACTTTAATGAAAATGCATTACCGACAAATTGTCAGATATTAAAAACTACTTAGATTATGATCAGAAACTAACATTTAAAAATTCAAAATGACAAACAACCACATCAACCAAATATACAAAAAATGCTACAGTATAGCTGCACACAATTATACAGTGAATAAATATGTCTGAAACAACAAACAGTATAGCAGCACCACCTGATTTAACACGAGTCTATGAAATCAAACAACTTCATGAACAAAGTGGCAAGCAAAAATTTTGGGTATTGGAAGTAAGAATGGCCAATCGGATTCCCCACAGGATTTTACCTTTATGTAAGCATAAACCTAGGTATGAAAGGCTATTTACATGTAGTCGGTACTTCCCAAAGTATGCTACCTTCTAAAGCTAGATTGTTTTCAAATAAAGAGGTCCAGACAGGAAGGTCAAACGTAACATGGGTGCTGGAAGGGTCCATTGTTACCTAGTTTGATTCCAGTATGATTCTGTTACAGTATCAAACAGATAACTGTCTATAAGGAAATTAAGCACTAAGGTGATTGAGCCATTCTATTGCTGTACTGGTTGGTGGAATTAAGTTAATTAAGTCATATATCAATACAGTTTGAAACTACGCAAGCTGGAACCCAGCATATAAAGGAAAGAACAACTTAATATAGACAGCTGTGATTTAATCTGCTCATTATCAAGATTAATCTCATAAAATGAGGCTATGAAATAGGAGAGGCAGCTTAGCTATGTTCCTCAATGCATTCTCCCTCAACGAGATAAACAACCAGAATTTGAATGGTTGATGAAGCTGCCTAAAGAAAGCACTGAACCCAGAGGTTACCGTTACCCATCCATTGACTTACCAGCCTCGGCATTGCTTAAGTTCGGTTGCTAGGTATAGCAAGTTGAACAAAATGAAATAAAATTAAATCAAATCAACAACAAGATCATATCAAAAACATATAACATACAGACTAGTCTACTAAATTTCACCTTTATTTCTTTCATTTCTATCTCATTAGCTTTTTCTGTCAGTTTATCTTTTCGTCTTCTTTTCTTTCTATGTTCTGATGGCTGTTTCTCAACAGATGCTTGCAACTCGTTGACATTCACAGCCTCCTCTTGACTAAATACAAAATATTGAAAATAAAACAGGGCAATTAAACACTTGAAAAATTAAAATTAAACAGTAAACACACTCTACAAACGAAAAACTACGTGTATATGTATATAATGTGTATATATGTATGGTTATAAACATATGTGTGCTTGCATAGCATATGTGCACTAGCGTAGCTTACTTAGCAGTTCAGTAGTATATATATACATATATATATATATATATATATATGTATATATATATATATATATATACATATATATACTACTGTACTGCTAAGTATATGTTTTAGCAGGTATTTTAGCAGGAATATGATTTTAGATCACTCGCCATTATTATATGGTAGAAGAAAAAGGCATAAATGCAACAAACTATGGAATGAGAGGCGAGTAATCGCGTGATAGTGACAAGAGGTAAATAAATTTGACAGTCTTCCTTTTTTGACAATTTATTATGAAGTTTGATCAAGATACTCACCTAGACTGCGACAAGAGAGTTTAAAGTGTCTACAGAAAAAAGAAAAAAGAAAGGCAAACATGGTAAGTGTAGACAAGAGAGAGATATGTGCTCAGATTTTCAGCAAAAAATTTTTGTCAGTTTTATTATATGAAAAATCTTGAAATCATAAAATTAAAAGCACTCTTTTTTTGAATATTTTTTCTTTTAACATATTAACACACTTCAAAACCATAGAGCTTAAGTAAATGAAAACTGGTTATCTGTATGGATTGGATAAAAGAAAAATGCCATTTAATGTGAACCAGTAATTTCGTATCATAAGTATTGCTATAATGTATCATAAGCACCGCTTTTTACATCATGCTTAATTTTTACAGTCTACTCTGCTATTTTTATATAAAAATTATTTGAGATGTATTTTCAACTTAACAGCATGCACTAGTTGTCTTTTATGGGTCCCATCTTGGGATGTGTTATCAGAATATGTAAAATAATATATCTGCACCAAACTTGAAGCAATTTATGTCACAGATGCTTAATTTAATAGTGTGCACTGTAAAAGCTTATAATCAATGTGGAGTGCTGAATTTGTAATGATTCTCTTGTTTTTTGCGGCATTTTAAGAAGTTCGACACTATTTTGCAGGATAGTTATTAGCATTTACAGTTTAAAAACAATTTCTGAGTTGACTAATGTGCAATTCGTTTAGAATTTTTGCGTATTTTATGTGACACTGTTTACGGAATTGAATTTACTTATTTTCTATTCACATTACAGTAAGACTTGCAACTGACGTTGAAGAAACCATTCTGCATGATGATGCCAAGGAACCAGAACTTGCTAAGTTTGCCGATGATGGCCGTGTTTTAGGCATCACCATACATAAAACTGATAGGTTACAGACAGATTTACATGTGCTTCATCCTCTAGTCAAAGTCCATATGGTAGATGCTGCAACAGGACAATATGTACAAAAACTAAACAAGTAATTTGCCATTTTCTTTACTTTTGTAGTTTGGTTTGATATTGTGTCGTGTATATCTTGAAGCCTCGGTTTTTGCTTTACCGTTGGTTGTTTATTTGTTATTTTTATATGTTATGAACTATAAAACTTTGTCTGTTGACAAAGCCTTTTACTAGTTAATCTGCCAAAGTAAATTTACAACACTGGCAGCCTATCATGAGTGAACGGTTAAAAGTTTTTTCATATAATATTTTTACACAGAGACCGTTCAGTCACCACATACTATGAAACTGCAAATAAAGTTGTCAACTTTGTGCTTCCAGTAGCAACACAACCATTTGACTTCAAGAAAAGGCGGTAAGTATCAGATTAAACCAAAAGATTAATTAGCTTGTTATGTTACATATTTTACTCTCGAAAGGAAAATTATTATTTTCTTTGTTGAAATACATACATAAAATGGATGCAAGACCACAGTGTGGCAGTTTTTCTTTTTTTATTTTATGGTTCAGCGTGGTGATATTGTAGTTGGCTGTACATGACTTTTTATCGTGTATTGGTACCTTTCCTTTTTCGTAGAAGAATTATAACCAGAATGTCTAATTTAAGTTTTTAAAATTAAGACACGGCTTCTGATTTAGTACTTTTTGTGAATGAAAATAATTGTTGAAAATAGTTCTTTATGTTTCTTCATTAAAAATGTAATCATATTTTAACAAATTTCGTGTTTCTGGGTTTATGTGCTGTGTGTTTCTTCCAGGTCAATGAATCCAGTCTGGGAAGAATCATTGATTTTTAATGAGAATTTCAACTACTTTGTTGATTCATCATCGAACGTACTTTTGCTTTTTGAGGTAACTTGCATTTTATATTAAAATAATAACCTAGATTGAGCAGAATTTATTGATGAAACTTGCGTTTTATTCAGTTCACATTTTTGTAGAATTATATCTTGTTACTACAATTTATTTTTTGTCATTATTATAGTTATTAGATTTTGGTAGTATGACAGCTGCAAAACAACAATACAACAATATGAAACGGGAGTCTGGTTGGCATCGAATAGCATGGGCCTTTCTGAAGGTATTTTTAAAAGGCAATACAAACTATCTGCCTATTTGTAACAAAAATGGCTTTTTTATGATAGGGTTTGGTTGGCATCGGATAGCATGGGCCTTTCTGAAGGTATTTTTAAACGGCAATACAAACTATC